>CM059998.1:15350733-15950733 GCA_030463065.1 Aphidoletes aphidimyza | reverse complement strand
GAAAACGATAGAAATGTTTTCTAAGTCATTTTGCAATTTTGAGCAATCGTTTTCAGACTCAATATGTTTGGACAGTCTAGCATCATCTGCAAATGAAAGTAATGTAGAATCTTCAACATAATATAGTAATTCTATGATAAATAATAAAAATAGTGTGGCTCCAATTGGGTAGTCCTGACCTGTACCAGAGGTAACGTCAATTGGGATTGACTTCGTATTATCGATTTTTACTATTTGCTTTCTGCGATTCAGATAGGATTCAATCCATCTTAGAATCTCGTGGTTCAGACCCATGACATTGAGTTTGTGGATCAGTAGATCAGTATTTACGGAATCAAAAGCCTTTGCTAGATCAATATAGATTGCATCAGTTTGTGTATTTGTCGACAAGTTGTTCAATGTGGACGATGCAAATTCAACTAGATTTGTAATTGTTGATCTTCCTTTTATGAACCCGTGCTGACTATCATTAATGATGTTCTTAATGTAAAAATTCAAATGACCTGTTAATATTGAATCCAATAACTTTGCTATTACGCATTTGAGTGCCACTCCTCTGTAATTACTAATATCATTTCTTGATCCACTTTTGAATAACGGCCTTACAAACGATGTTTTCCAACATTGAGGTACTCGCGCCGTTTTCATGGATTCACTGAGAATTAGTGTGATAGGTTTCACAAATGATTCTATACAATTTTTTATGAATAAGTTCGGAATTCCATCCGGGCCTGAAACCAAGTTATTTGGTAGGTTGCTGATTGCTTGCGTCACTGTTTCTTCAGTTATATCAACTTTTGGAATGTTACTGCATAGATTAATCAATTCGTTTCTGTGTTTGTTATTGGATTCAAACGTACGCACTGCATCTGGA
This sequence comes from Aphidoletes aphidimyza, assembly GCA_030463065.1. NCBI lineage: Eukaryota > Metazoa > Arthropoda > Insecta > Diptera > Cecidomyiidae > Aphidoletes > Aphidoletes aphidimyza. The sequence continues at coordinate 15,949,859 of CM059998.1, read as the reverse complement.
TTATATCTAGAGTAAGCAGTAGAGAAGAATTGAGCAAATAAATTAGCGATTTCTGATTCGTTGTTGGATTTCTGTCCATTATATTCCATGGTATTTGGTAATTTATCATTTGATTTGTTCAAGTATTATACGTGTTTATAGAAGTATAATGGCTCATCAGTTATCATTTGTTCCATTTCAATGGTATAATCGTTATATGACTTTCTGACACTTCGATTATATTCAGTCCGCTTAATCAAAAATTCTTTGTTTGCCTCCGTTGACCATTTTCTCCTGGATCGCAATTTATTCAGCCTATTTTTCAAATTAATAAGTTGTGGAGTGAACCATTTAGTGCACAACCAGGAATATACTGTACGTTGCTAAAAGTTATTTCGCTAACTTTGTCGTCGATCTTCACGTGTGAACGTTGTGCTTCACATCAGCGACACACTTTATTTCCATTTTTTCACCGCTCGCCGCAATGACCTCCCTTTTTATTGGCTCCTCTTTATTTTGTAAAATATCGTCGCTCCGGGTCATATGAGTTCGTTCGTTCGCATGTTCGTTCGTTTGTTCGCAAAATAATTTCAAAAATGAAGGTATATGCATAAGGTGACTCACGTCGATTGTTCCTTGCAAAATGTTTGAGAACACCCAGTTTTACTTTTTGGAGGGGTGTTCCCAAACATTTTGCATGGAACAATCGACGTGAGTCACTTTATGCATATAATTTAATTTTTTTATTATTTTACGAACAAACGAACGAACATGCGAACGAACGAACGAACAAAATTGAAATTAATTTTTCTTGCGAACAATGTTCGAACGAACAAAATTGAAATTAATTTTTCTTGTGAACAATGTTCGTTCCTCCGTAAAAATTATTTTCTTCGTTCGTTCGTACATTAAAAAAAATGCTACGAACGAACGAACGACGTCCGTTGACAGCTCTAGCTCTATGTACAGCACCACATCCATAGCTGTTTACGAACGTTCGTTCGTTCGTAGACTTTTTTTCCAACTTGTGTTCGTTCGTTCGTTCGTATGAATTTTTCTATGAACGAACGAACAAACCAAAATTATGAGTTCGAACAGTTCGCTTGTTTGTTCGTTCTTTCGTTTAATTGTTTGTTCGCTATTCGTAGACAAATTTTATGCATTTTATGGGATTTTTCGAGTTTTTCTGCAACAAATTCAACTTTGTGTGAATTATATAGCTATGTTTCAGTCTTATTCGAAATGAACATTTAAAAAGACACATTCTGATGTTCAACATTGCTGTATCTGAGCGCTGCGTAATGTACAGTGTATTTAATTATAAAATACACTGCCAACTTTTACTTGGAACTAGTGCTTGATGTTTACGGTGATATGATTTCATTGATTTTTTGTATTGTGAAAAATTTTAAAATTAAGATTTTGGGATTTGATTACGAACAGCGAACAAACAATTAAACGAACGAACGAACAAACAAGCGAACTATTCGCTCGTTCGTTCGTTCGTTCGTAGAATATTATAATTTTTGTTTGTTCGTTCGTTCATAGAAAACTATCATATTTGTTCGTTCGTTCGTTCGTAGGGCATTTTCTACGAACGAACGAACGAACATTCGTATTTATTCTGTTCGTACAACAGTTCAACAGTTATGACCACATCAGCCCTTTCCTTCCCGGCATCTGGACATTTATTTCTGAAATGTGGTCCTCCGCATCTATATGTACTAGCACTTCACTTTCTTGTCTTTTCTTTGAAATTTCTTCTGTTTGACGGCGAACACACTTTCACTTTTTCATCAGGGTCCACTTCCTGCAACAACAGGTTCTGCAAATAATCGACCGTTAATTTTGATTTATCTATGCTCATAATTACCGGTTTATGCTGCTCTCCAAGATGACCCAACATCAATGCTGCAACCACTTGTTCACCTATTTCGAAACCAACGGACTTATTCTTTTAATGCGTTTCGTTTCTGAACATAATCCTCCATTGAATCCCAATCAGATAATTTCAAAGTAACAAGACTTATCAAAAGATTTAATTGTCTGCAAACACCGGTGTCCGAAAAAGCTTTGATTATCGCATTCCACGCTTCCTTTGCGTTAGTAGCACCCTCAATGTATGTGTAACATTGTGGTTCTAATAAAAGCGTAATTTCAGCCATCGCCTTTTCATGTTTTTCTTTCAGAGCTGCCGATGCCGACGTTGCAAGTTCAGTCCGAGTATTTGCTATTTAGCCCTTTATGATCAAATATGACTTGGCCGAAGTTAACCAAGTGTTGAAATTCTCACGACCTTAAGTTTAGGAAAATTTGGCGTTGACGAAGACATTTTTATTTAAAAAAAATCAGAACTTCGAACGTAAGAAGCACAATCAATTCACAAAAAAACTTGAAACGTATGCAGTTTAGCATGTGGAACAAAAAGACCATATCCTCTTGTGTGGTATAATTCGCAAAGTAAGCTGTGTAAAAATAAAACACAACCGATTCGTTCTGTTGCTCATAATTGAATGAATATATTTATTGACACATTATTAAGGCTACCTAAACATTTTGTTTTACAAAATTTTTCGATATGACGCCTGGAAGTATACGTACCAAGCCCATTTTCGTATGAAACAATTCGACAATATACATGCCAATCATACTATTTCATTTTTTCGAATGGAGCTATACCGAATCAAAATATTGAATATCGTGTGCTTCATTCTATTCTAATTATCTGTCCTACCGACTGTACTGGCGAATGGCAAATTTGTTAAAAATAGAAGTTAAATTTAGTAAAAATAATTTGCCCCCTACGCAAAACTGAGTTGCTAAGGCTCTGAATGAGCCTACTGAATATTTTTCGCGAGCCCAAATGACTTTTCTGGGCCAAACTATATTAGTTCTGAGATTCCTAAGTACAATCATTCCATATTTCATGTGAAATTTCTCAAATTTTTAATTTTTAATTCAATTTAATATGCAAAGTACCGCGAATAAGCGTACCACATGTATTCCGCAGGTCCTTTTGACTTTCCTGGGACAATCTATAATGGTTTTGAGATTTATAAAGTCATGGAAAAAATTGTGAAAACGGCAATCGAAAAAAAATTCAACGAAGAAATAAATTGTGTTTTTTCATGTTTTTCGCTCTAGTATTAGCTCTGTTTATTAGAATTCAATGACTACTAAGATGTTGTGGAGAGATTTTTTGAAATTGATTTACATTCATTGATATCTTGGTTCAAATGAGCCATCATGGCGTTTTTGAGCTGAAAAAAATTGAGAGTACGGTACACATTTTTTCTATGTTTCATATCTTCTTTGGTGTTATTCGCTTTGTGTTGCAGTTGCTATTCGTGGGTACCGTTATTTCGGGTTATGAACATTAAATTTGTAGCATTGTCTTTGGTTCTATATTGGAATGGCATCAGTTTAGCATTGCACATTGTCAAAATGGCCGCACGCAAAGAAATTCCATTACAAATGCGAAAATTATTTATTCAAGATCGTCAAAATGAGTTAGGTTTGGATAAAATTGCAGAGAAATACTCAATCTCAAAAACGGGTGTCCAAAATTTATGTAATAAGTTTGAAACATCACACCAAATCACAAATTTACCCAGCCATGGCAGCAAACGCGCCACAACTCATCGGGAAGATACGCTGATTGTGCGTCAAACCAAGCTGAAATCAAACATTTCAAGTTGGGGAATAAAAAATCAAATGATCATTGCAAAATAATAGCAAAAATTCGAAAATGCAAGACATTCATTGATTTGTTTAATTTAATATAATTTCAATGAGCGCACACATTGAAATTGTATGCATTGCCAAAATCTATGATATCAAATGAAAAACCTCTGAACGAGGTAAAAATCGATTGACAAAAGCAAAATGCAAAATACAAAATTTGTGATATGAAATTTGTGCCGAAAAAAAAATTATTCGAATTTTGTAAACAATTTATCAGTGCATTAGAGCACTGTTGAAATTGTGTTTTTTTTTGCTATCTAAAACACATCACAACGCACCGAATGCACTAATGCACTGATAAATTTTTTACAAAGTTCAAATAACTTTTTTTCGGCACAAATTTCATATCACAAATTTTGTATTTTTTGCTGTAAAAATCAAATTAAATATTATTACAAGTTTTTGATCCCCGAAATTAGGGTGCATATGTGCCAAAAAATGCATTTTTCGGTGTTTTTTGGGTGAATTTTGAATAAATATGCCAATATCTCGAAAAAAACGAATTTTGTGGGATATATGCGATATGGCTTAATTTAGACCAGGGTTAGGGCCAATAACCTTGAGAATATGAATCAAGAGTCTTAGGCAATTTTCGAGCAAATGGCCAAAAAGTGGCCGTTTTTCAGTTTTTGGCCAAGAATGGCCTACCAACTTGAAAATTTAAAATTCAAGTGGGTGTCATTTGGAAGCTTATCTCAATAACTTTCCAACGATATGCGTGGTGGTCACTTTTTGGCCTTAAGAGGCCGACCACGGCCAAGATGGCCAAATCAAAAACTTCCAGAACAAAAATTGCTTAGTTTTTCATGTAGTACAATCCTTGAAAGCTTGAAAAAAATCGAGAGATGGTACGAACATATATACATACGTACATACATACCCAAAAAATATTATAAATTGATAGATGGAGGCGCCACGAATAAAATTCAAATGGCCATAACTCTTCAACGTATGGTCCGATTTTGATGGTTGGGGAGTTAATGGATTCGTATTAACGCATAGAATCATAAAATATTAGCCGAAATTTTCCCACCGCTATATCTCCACTTGTGGTTGGTAAAATTTCGAGTGTGTATACTTTTTTTGCGCTAATTTCCAAAGACCCTTCAGATGGTATATGAGACAAATCGCTCGGACTCATAGATACAAAGTTCGAAACTTGCTGTCAGGGATTACTATGGGCTGAAAATAGCAGCCTATCTGAAAATAGGTGATATCGCCAAATTTTGACTGAAAATAGCTGATATTGCAAAATATATCAATATCAAGTGAGATCTCAAAGATTCAGTGTGACTATCAATGGATTCCATTATTTTATTTGGAAAATACACTGCCATTTGGGCATAAATGTCACGAGAGCTTAATATGAACGATCTCTATCCACGAATATTTGAACGAAATGGACTTAGTAGTTCACGAAATATTGTCATACAATCATAGGCTGTAATTATCTGATCAATCGTTTGCTCAGTAAGTAGCTTCATTCTTTGCTAGTTTCCGAGCTGCATTATAGAATGCAGTTTGAACGGGTGGGGGCATCTCTTCGACCTAAACTATTTATTGAGAGGGGACCTCAAGTTACGTCACCTGTAATAATTTGAACAGGATCGACTTCACCGTTCTCGAGACTTTGTCATTCAAATCAAGGTCCAAAGAGGGATGAACATTTGTATGGGGGATCTCCGTTCGGGTCAATGAGTTCGTTGGAGCGTATGCCCTGGTATTTGAACCTTCACCGTTTGGCTCACAGTCCTACGATTTTGATTAAACTCCACAGGAATGTAGCATTTGTTTAGACTGATCCAAAAATATATCGCTTGATACCCTAGCGACCTTGTGAATGGTACTTTTGGTCCACCGTGCAAAAATTGTCATTTTGTATGGGAGGTACCCGAAGGAAGTGTCGCATCTATGGGGTTGTGGGAACAAACTTGGAGAGAGGCGAAAATTAACCACCGATGCCTAATTTGGACCCAATGTATATAGCTGTTCTCGATATATTGGCATTTTTATGCAAAAAAAATCACATTTTCAGGGCCTCATACAGCTTAAACGGGTGTGGACATCTCTTCGACCTAAACTATTTATTGAGAGGGGACCTCAAGTCCTGTTACCTGTGAGAATTTGAACGGAAACGACTTCGCCGTTCTCGAGATATTGTCATTCAAAACAAGATCAAAAGAGGGGGGAAAATTTGTATGGGGGGTACCCGAAGGGGGACTCAGACCGTCCCCAAAATTCAGGTGGTGCGTCGCAGGCCGATTTTATGGATCCTCCGAAATTTTGAACGAAATCGGTCTACCCGTTCTAGAGTTACAGGGTGGTCAAACATAAAAAATCAACGCCCGACTTTTAACATACACTGCCATTTGGGCATAAATGTCACGAGAGCTTAATATGAACGATCTCTATTCACGAATATTTGAACGAAATGGACTTAGTAGTTCACGGAATATTGCCATAAGCATAGGCTGTAATTAGTATCTGATCAATAGTTTGCTCGGTATGTAGCCGGCCTCCGCTTCGCTTCGGCCGGCGTGCTTCATTCTTTCCCTGTAATCAGCTCGAACGGATGGGGATATCTCTTCGACCTAAACTGTTTATTGAGAGGGGACCTCAAGTTACGTCACCTGTGAGAATTTGAACGGAATCGACTTCGCCGTTCTCGAGACTTTGTCATTCAAATCAAGGTCCAAAGAGGGATGAACATTTGTATGGGGGATCTCCGTTCGGGTCAATGGGTTCGTTGGAGCGTATGCCCTGGTATTTGAACCTTCACCGTTTGGCTCACAGTCCTATGATTTTGATTAAACTCCACAGGAATGTAGCATTTGTTTAGCCTGATCCAAAAATATATCGCTTGATACCCTAGCGACCTTGTGAATGGTACTTTTGGCCCACCGTGCAAAAAGTGTCATTTTGTATGGGAGGTACCCGAAGGAAGTGTCGCATCTATGGGGTTGTGAGAACAAACTTGGAGAGGGGCGAAAATTAACCCCCGATGCCAAATTTGGACCCAATCTATACAGCCGTTCTCGAAATATTGGCATTTTTATGCAAAAAAAATCACATTTTCAGAGCCTCATACAGCTCAAACGGGTGTGGACATCTCTTCGACCTAAACTATTTATTGAGAGGGGACCTCAAGTCCTGTTACCTGTGAGAATTTGAACGGAATCGGCTTCGCCGTTCTCGAGATATTGTCATTCAAAACAAGGCCCAAAAAGGGGGGGAAATTTGTATGGGAGGTACCCGAAGGGGGGCTCAGACCGTCCCCAAAATTCAGGTGGTGCGTCGCAGGCCGATTTTATGGATCCTCCGAAATTTTGAACGAAATTGGTCTACCCGTTCTAGAGTTACAGGGTGGTCAAACATAAAAAAATCAACGCCCGACTTTTAACATACACTGCCATTTGGGCATAAATGTCACGAGGGCTTAATATGAACGATCTCTATTCACGAATATTTGAACGAAATGGACTTAGTAGTTCACGGAATATTGCCATAAGCATAGGCTGTAATTAGTATCAGATCAATCCTTTGTTCGGTATATAGCCGGCCTCCACTTCGCTTTGGCCGGCGTGCTTCATTCTTTCCCTGTAATCAGCTCGAACGGATGGGGATATCTCTGATACCCAAACGGTTTCTTGTAGGGGGCCTCAAGTTACGTCACCTGTGAGAATTTGAACGGAATCGACTTAACTGCTCTCGAGCTTTAATCATGAGATCAAGAGAGTAATTTCGGGTCACAAAAAAATTTATGTGACTCATATGTATTTGAACCTTCACCGTTCGGCTCACAGTCCTATGATTTTGATTAAACTCCACAGGAATGTAGCATTTGTTTAGCCTGATCCAAAAATATATCGCTTGATACCCTAGCGACCTTGTGAATGGTACTTTTGGCCCACCGTGCAAAAAGTGTCATTTTGTATGGGAGGTACCCGAAAGAAGTCTCGCATCTATGGGGTTGTGAGAACAAACTTGGAGAAGAGCAAAAACTAACTCTTCATGCCAAATTTGGACCCAATCTATACAGCCGTTCTCGAAATATTGGCATTTTTATGCAAAAAAAATCACATTTTCAGAGCCTCATACAGCTCAAACGGGTGTGGACATCTCTTCGACCTAAACTATTTATTGAGAGGGGACCTCAAGTCCTGTTACCTGTGAGAATTTGAACGGAATCGGCTTCGCCGTTCTCGAGATATTGTCATTCAAAACAAGGTAAAAAAAGGGGGGAAATTTGTATGGGGGGTACCCGAAGGGGGGCTCAGACCGTCCCCAAAATTCACGTGGTGCGTCGCAGGCCGATTTTATGGATCCTCCGAAATTTTGAACGAAATTGGTCTACCCGTTCTAGAGTTACAGGGTGGTCAAACATAAAAAAATCAACGCCCGACTTTTAACATACACTGCCATTTGGGCATAAATGTCACGAGGGCTTAATATGAACGATCTCTATTCACGAATATTTGAACGAAATGGACTTAGTAGTTCACGGAATATTGCCATAAGCATAGGCTGTAATTAGTATCAGATCAATCCTTTGTTCGGTATATAGCCGGCCTCCACTTCGCTTTGGCCGGCGTGCTTCATTCTTTCCCTGTAATCAGCTCGAACGGATGGGGATATCTCTGATACCCAAACGGTTTCTTGTAGGGGGCCTCAAGTTACGTCACCTGTGAGAATTTGAACGGAATCGACTTAACTGCTCTCGAGCTTTAATCATGAGATCAAGAGAGTAATTTCGGGTCACAAAAAAATTTATGTGACTCATATGTATTTGAACCTTCACCGTTCGGCTCACAGTCCTATGATTTTGATTAAACTCCACAGGAATGTAGCATTTGTTTAGCCTGATCCAAAAATATATCGCTTGATACCCTAGCGACCTTGTGAATGGTACTTTTGGCCCACCGTGCAAAAAGTGTCATTTTGTATGGGAGGTACCCGAAGGAAGTCTCGCATCTATGGGGTTGTGAGAACAAACTTGGAGAGGGGCGAAAATTAACCCCCGATGCCAAATTTGGACCCAATCTATACAGCCGTTCTCGAAATATTGGTATTTTTATGCACAAAAAATCACATTTTCAGAGCCTCATACAGCTCAAACGGGTGTGGACAACTCTTCGACCTAAACTATTTATTGAGAGGGGACCCCAAGTTAAGTCACCTGTGAGAATTTGAACGGAATCGACTTAACTGCTCTCGAGCTTTAATCATGAGATCAAGAGTGTAATTTCGGGTCACGAAAAAATTTATGTGACTCATGTGTATTTGAACCTTCACCGTTCGGCTCACAGTCCTATGATTTTGATTAAACTCCACAGGAATATAGCATTTGCTTAGACTGATCCAAAAATATATCGCTTGATACCCTAGCGACCTTGTGAATGGTACTTTTGGCCCATCGTGCAAAAAGTGTCATTTTGTATGGGAGGTACCCGAAGGAAGTGTCGCATCTATGGGGGTTGTGAGAACAAACTTGGAGAAGAGCAAAAACTAACTCTTCATGCCAAATTTGGACCCAATCGATACAGCCGTTCTCGAAATATTGGCATTTTTATGCAAAAAAAATCACATTTTCAGAGCCTCATACAGCTCAAACGGGTGTGGACATCTCTTCGACCTAAACTATTTATTGAGAGGGGACCTCAAGTCCTGTTACCTGTGAGAATTTGAACGGAATCGGCTTCGCCGTTCTCGAGATATTGTCATTCAAAACAAGGTAAAAAAAGGGGGGAAATTTGTATGGGGGGTACCCGAAGGGGGGCTCAGACCGTCCCCAAAATTCACGTGGTGCGTCGCAGGCCGATTTTATGGATCCTCCGAAATTTTGAACGAAATCGGTCTACCCGTTCTTGACTTACAGGGTGGTCAAACAAAAAAAAAAAAAAAAAAAAAACGATACATATGCTTATATATTCACTTTGTTCATATTAAGCAAAAACACGATACATATGCTTATATATTCACGTTGTTCATATTAAGCAAAAACACGATACATATGCTTATATATTCACGTTGTTCATATTATGCAAAACACGATACATATGTTTATATATTCACGTTGTTCATATTAAGCAATATCTGCTATTTTCAGCCGCTATTTTGCAAAATCTGCTGTTTTCAGGCAATATCAGCTGCAGATAGGCTGCTATTTTCAGCCCATAGTAATCCCTGCTTGCTGTATATATACTGAGTTAAATAGACATAAAATGTTATTAATAATATATTTGATTTTTTTATTGATAATGAGATTTTCATCTTATTAATATATTTGAAATATGTTATTAATATAATAATAATTGTTTTTTTTATTAATTAGTGAAAAAAAATTTGACATATTAATAAAATTTTCCAAAAATATTGACCCAAATTAATAACATAATATGGTATTAATATGGTACCATATTTGGCCCGTTAATAACAAATTATATTAATGTAACATATCGGAAAATTCCGTTATGTTATGTTATGTTTTATTAATATTTTAATGAGAGTAAATCTGTACTCCCAAGAAACTGGTTGTGAGCCGGTTTTTGTTTTTGGATCATCAATTCCCGAAAAATCGAAATCTTTAGGAACTCAAATAAGCTATTTGTAGCTCAACTGAGTAACTACTCCAATTTGCAGTTTTTCGAAATTCACAGGGACATTTTCTGTAGCCCGAAAAAATATAAGTGTTTTTCGACTCTTCAAAAAAGTGGTGGTGTTGTGAGGCACGACTTCAAATGGAACAAAAATAATATTATTTATTCTTTATTTAATAAATTGAATTACATTCGTAATTCTGACTTTTCCGCATTGATATGAAATTTGATTTTTTTGAAATTTGGACCAGTCAAGAGAGAATGAAATGACTACTGCAATATGACTAATTTTCGACACAAAACATCGCTCGACAAAATAAATTTTTCGATTTGAGACTACTTTCTTGAGATATGTTCATATCACAAATCGATTTTCTAAGAATTTCGTACATTTTAACAACTGTTCATTATTCATGAATTTTTCGGCATGAAGATATATTTTGTGCATTGTTCGGATATGTAAAACATCAGAAGGACTTGATATCTTTCAAACGACGCAAACTGCATGAATTCTCATTAAAAAATACGGAGTCAAAAATGCGAAAATCAGTTTTTGCGTAAAAATGTACTGAAAACCCGACTCACGTGCACTTGCCTCAAAAATTCAACTCCACATTGCTTGAGTAAATGAACTCCGATCGGGCTCAAATTTTGACCAGAGTCTCAGTGCACCATGGGAACAAATCTTGATTTAAGGGATTGTAGGCAGTTGCGGGACACAGGTAGTGGCGGGACAGTCGATTTTTTCCATGTTGCAATACCATAATTGCCGATTTGACCTGTATCAAACTTCTCATTTGACCTTGCGCAGTTTTTGGTAAAACACCGAAGTGAATAGTCGCACTGCTTGTGTTGGCTCCAGACATCGTGTAAAAAAAATCTCAAAAAAACTTTATCACGTTTTTTTTGAACAATTATTTTGTGTAGTGAATCAACTGAAAAAAATGAGTTGAATGCATATATGTGTAGCATTTGAAGTATATTTTGCGATGAAATAATGGATTAAGCCAATATATGAAAGAAAAATTTGTTTTACTGTCACTCAAAAAATGGCGTCATTAGGCGGTTACGGGACACTCGTGTAGGCAGTTGCGGAACACCTGGTTTTTCCCACTCGAAGCATATGTTTGACATAACTTCGATAAAATGTCGCCATTTATGTCAAGCTAAAGTGTTTATTATGACTTAACTTAAGTTTTTCTGTGTTTTTAATGTTAATGTTAATGGTCTGCACCATACAGCGTTTCTTCGCCAGAGGTGGTTTATTATAAATTTAGTAATAATAGTATATACAAAAATGTACAAATTCATTTATAATCAAAGCTTGCTAGCACCGATCAGTTAACCTATTTGCCAACCCTAACGGTTACGGAACAAAATGCTGCGATTAACTGATTGCAAAATTGATTATTATCACATTTCTATTCTTAAATTTTTAAAATATTCAATCAATCGTTTTTTTATGGTATCTGTGCTCACATTGAAATCAACTAGATATATATCACAATTGGAAATCTTTTTATCAGAAAATTCATTGAATGTATCAAGCATGAAATTCATTGGTTGGTATTTCTTGTAATTGTATTTTTCAAATGGCACTATTAATAGATTACTACTGCGTGTTTGGTAATGTGGTAAACGAAAATTGATATATTCTAATAAATGACTAGATGATATTTCACCAATGATCAATTTGTGAATAAAGACTACTTGAGCAACTGTTCTCCGCTCTTTCAAGGTGATCAAATGTAGTAACATCAGCCTATTTTCATACTTTGGTAGGTGGAATCTATCTGGCCATTTCAATTTCCGTAGAGCAAACAGTAAAAATTGCTTTTGGATTGATTCTATTCTCCTGGTCAGACCCTTCATATATGGATTCCAGACTTGCGATCCATATTCTATTATTGGTAATACAAAGGTATAAAAGAGCAGTCGGATAGTCCACGGGTCCTTGAAATCTCTACCAAATCTTTTAATCCAAGCTAGTCTTGATTTGGATTTTGCTATAATGTATTCTATGTGTGATTTGAAATTGAGTTGACTATCAAGAATAACTCCCAAGTCTTTGATTTCATTGACTCTCTGGATGACTTCATTTCCAATGATGTAATTATGATTAATTGTTGTACCCATTCGTTGAAATCTCATCAATTTGGTCTTCTTAACATTCAATCTGAGATCGTTACTACTGAAAAAGCCAGAAATGTTTTCCAAGTCGTTTTGTAATATCAAGCAATCATTTCTTGACTCGATATGTTTGGATAGTCTAACATCATCTGCAAATGAAAGTAATGTAGAATTTTCAACATATTGTGGTAATTCAATGATAAATAATAAAAACAATGTTGCACCAATTGGGTAGCCTTGACCTGTACCAGAAGTAACGTCAATTGGGATTGACTTATTATTACCGATTTTTACTATTTGTTTCCTACCATTAAGATATGATTCAATCCATCTTAGAATCTCATGGTTCAAACCCATAATATTGAGTTTGTGGACCAGTAAATCAATATTCACCGAATCAAATGCCTTTGCTAGATCAATGTAGATTGCATCACTTTGAGTGTTTATTGATAAGCTGTTAAATGGGTTAAACCATTTTGGGTGTGATGATGATTTATGCACTTTGGTCTGAACATGTTTCATGATAACTGAATCAATCTTTTCATAAAACTTGTCTACTTTATCATCAAATGGTATCTTTGAAAGTTGAAGTATAGCATTCCAATCTATGCATGCAAGTGATTCATTGATATTTGCATAGTTGGCCGATTGAAAATCAAGGAACGTTTTGACATTTTCAATTCTATCATTAGTCTTGATGTGTTTTAGAATTGTCAGTTCGATGGGTGGGTGATGACCCTCAATTTTCAATAATTGATTAATACATACATCACATTTTATCAAGTCGGTGTCGTTTGTCCAAACCAAATCCAATAGTCGGTTGTTTGTATTGCAATATTTATTGACTTGATGTAGTCCAAGATCATGACACGAATCAATAATTGTGGTTTGGCTCTTGCTGGTTGCATTTAATGGGAAGACAATCTGCGGATTATCCACATCATCAGTCATCCATGATAAATCTCTTAAGTTGAAGTCACCAGACATTATGATTGTATCATTTGCTTTGGCACTAGATGTGAATGATTTCATTGCATCCATATTTGCTTGGTAGACTGCCAATGGTGAGTCTGGTCTGATATAAGATTCAATTAAAAATAAATTAAAATCGCCAAAGTTCACCTGAATACAAATTTGTTCTGCACCAAATGCTTCACCATTTCCTATTAGGTGAGAGTTCAATGATTCATGAACCGCAATCAGAACACCTCCACCGCTTTTCTTTGTTTTTAATTGTTTGCTCTCAGTAAGGCTCGATCTATCACATCTGTATACATTAAAATGATTTGGGAATACATTTGATGATGGAATAGTGTCATCAAGGTTAGTTTCACATAACATGTAGACCTTAAAAGAAGAAATTAATATATTAGCATAAAATTCTGGTAATTTGGTTCGAAGCCCATTGACATTGTGGCAGTAAATTGTATTGAATTTTTCCAATTTAGATGATGATATTGCAGAAGCCACTGGCTCTGGATTAGTGTTTGAATTTGTATTCGAAATTATGTCTGGAATGATGTTCGAATGAAAAGGTATGTTTTCATATAATGGTTGGGTATTTTTTGGTAAGGAACTCTCAGCTGTAGATTTTGTTGTTGCATTTGTCCGTATTTCATTCACTTGCTTCTTCAGTGAATCAATTTTTTTGATGAACAAATCAACTGTTGAATCATTGATCAGCCCCTTGTCAAATTTTTGCATTTCTAATAGCATCTCATATTCAAGAACCTGGATTGCATCTGTGTTGTTGTTTGTTGAGTCTATTGGTGATGAAAGTACGGTCCTTGTTGATAGTGTTGGATTGGAAATGAGTGATTGCTCGATTGGAAATATGGAGCACCGTTCTGTGGCATGAAATGTTGTATGGGTGGTTGTTGATATTGATTCAAATGCCAAAAAGGGGCCACAAATGAGGGGTTGTTGTGAACTGAATTGCCAGTTATGAGCTAGACCCGAATCATGATTTATTTATTTATTTGTCACCGCCAAGTTCTGGCTGAATATTTAGTACAGTTACAGGAAAACAAGTTAGCGAAGCCTCCTTGAAAAAACCTGATTTTTTCGAAACAAGGGATTTACTCCCGATACATCAATGAAAAACGTATAATACAGTATTTGAGCCATTTACTGTCAAAAGGAACAGAAATATAAGAAAACTAAGGCACATATGCATAATCTAAAAGAATTATATAGTCAAAAGGACGCTACGTTAAAGATATATCACAGCTTAAGTAAAATAGTCGAAAAACTATCACAATACGTGACTTGGTCATTTTGAGTAGTTCGGAATTAGTCATCCCATGATTAATGTTTCGTGTGTGAGGACAATTTGTGTCGTGGAAAACCTCACTAAAACCACATCATTAGAGTTTGACTGATGAAGGGGTGTGCCATACTTCGTAGGGGCTAAAAATTTTCCCGAGTCCCGCGTACACACCAGTAAGTCCATGCTTCTACGGAGTCCCGGGTTACTATCGACAAACAACAAATCTTAAGCTTTTTAAATTATCATGAATAAAATGCGACAACCTGGAATTGTACTTTCGTTTTTCGATGTCATCAGGCAAGGCATTGATAAAAAGAAAGTACAAGAAAAATTCCCGAGCAGTCCAGATCAGATCGGTCACGATGTACAGTTCACTCTGGCATTCAGGCAAAAAATTACAAGTGCACCGGGGTGAGGGTGCACCTGCACACACCATTTTTGTCAGAATACAGGCTACTGTTTGCCGTCCAAGTCAAACGACGTAAGGGGATGACAAAGAGTGCGAGGTCTAAGCATGGATCTTAGACAGGCACTGGTATCCCGTCAGCATCGTCTGATTAGCCATCTTATTTTGGTCTGTACCGCTTCCAGTTGTGTTGGTATTTTTGACTATACATAGGCATATGATTGTGATTCATTACACCATATCCATATCGTGCATTAATACTGGAAGGCATGCCGTTGAATTGATGATTATGTTGGATATGATCATCATAAGAATGTATTTGATAGTTAGATTTTCGCTTTTGATGCATATATTGAGTTTTGTTGCGATTATATTCAAGTCTCTTGCTATTTTGTGATGAAAATTTATGCTGTTGTTGCTGTTGTTGTTGCTGTTGGACTTTTTGCTGTTTTGGTTTTCGTTTTGAATTCATGTTGTTTTTTTTGCTTGCTTTTGGTGGTTTTTGAGGTGGTGCAAAGGGCTTAGCTTCAATACCAGATCCCCACAATTCACTGTTCATAACAACATCATAGTCCTCTTTGTTTGATGTTTCAATTTTGAATGATACAAAATTAAGTTTATGTTGTTTTTGTCTTTTCTTAGTTAAGATTTCAACTGAAAAATTGGTATCAATAGCCAAAGATGTGTTATGTGTGATATATGCAGCTAACTTATCACATGTAGTCGTGGATTTGAACTTCGAAACATATATTGCAAATTTACTGTCAGTTTGATTGTTGGTTATGACACTGGGTAATGCCATTTCTGACAATAATGGCTCTTTTACATTCATTACTTTCGATGGATCAGGTTTTGAGTTTTCCTTTTCTTTGATCTGCTTAAATGAATACTTGCAAACCTGACATGTTACCGAAAAGGGCGAGTCGACATTGAACACTTCTTTGAATTTGTCTTTTTTGTTCTGATTATCATCAAAATACCAAGTTTTATCGTCTTGGCTTAGCATATCAAATCGTTCTAGCATTTCTTTCACTATTTTTGTTGAATTTTTATTTAGCATGCATTCTATAAATATTTGTTTTGAGCAAAACATGCAATTTACACTTAAACCTTCAAATTGATTCCCTTTGCACTCTTCCATAACACAACAATGCAATGACATAATGTAATGAGATACAATAACAGTACAACAGTAAAATGCTATTCAATAATTATTGAATTTAAGAGTCTTTTTATCAACAAATTTGACTGATCTTTTATATTTTCTAGTAAATAAGTAATCAAACTTTATTTTCGATCAATTTCACTGCTTTTTCTTGATAAAAAAACTATTTTAAATTATTAATTTAGAGAGCGCGATATTTTCAATGTTATTAGTTTGACAGTTCACCATCCAACCAGTTTTTAGCCATGTCAACCCCCAAACAAGCAACATGTCAACCCCCCCCATGTCAACCCACCATGTTGTAAAAAAATGCCATTTTCTTTCATTTTTTTAATTTATTTCTGCCACTGAAGGCTTTCTTATTGAATAAACATTGATATTTTCTTAATTTATAGGGGTTTTGCTTCATGTATGTATATTGAGTTGAGATTTTTCCAGGTGTCCCGTAACTACCTACATTTTTTTTTGTGTGAAAAAAATCACATCGTCACAAAATAGTAGATAATTTTTTTCGATTAATAAAATCAAGTTACTTTCCTCCGAGAAAAGTTGCGTATGGTAATTACCTTTGAAACGGTATATATATGTCTGCATAATATTGACTATTGAAAAAATTACGAATTTTTTACAAAACGTGTCCCGCAACTGCCTACAATCCGTTACTCTTTTTCGTTTTAGGTACTCGGTTCCGGTAGCTCCGGTGCAAAATGGCGTCATCGTCGTCGTCGTCGTCGTCGTTGAAGTCTGTACGTTAGCACGATATTTGAATGGACGTATTTTGCAGTTTGCGTCATTTGAAAGGTATTCAAGCCCGCTTGACTTTACATATTTAAACAATGCACAAAATGTATCTTCATGCCGAAAAATCATGGAATATGAATACGTGTTTAAAATATCTCAAGGAGAGAGCCTCAAATCGCAAAATGCCGATGCCCAATTCGTTTTATTGTGTCACAGGATGTTTTGTGTTGAAAATTATCCATATCGACTGAAATTGAAACTTCGAAAATTCCATCTTCAAAAATTGCCATCATGGTCGATCATGGTCCATTGAGGTCTACCACGGTAGCCAAAACATTACCGGCATATGAAATTTTGTTTTTCTCTTGAACCATTTAATTCGTTGACTAGTCAATAGAGAAAGTATTGGTTCTGCCATGAAAACGGAGAAAATGTTATTTTTCGTACAATGTACTGTGTTTGGGCACGGTATGTGCACTAAAGTGCACGTAACTATGAAATTACCACTGCAATATGGATAATTTTCAACACAAAACATCCTGTGACACAATAAAACGAATTGGGCATCGGCATTTTGCGATTTGAGGCTCTCTCCTTGAGATATTTTAAACACGTATTCATATTCCATGATTTTTCGGCATGAAGATACATTTTGTGCATTGTTTAAATATGTAAAGTCAAGCGGGCTTGAATACCTTTCAAATGACGCAAACTGCAAAATACGTCCATTTAAATATCGTGCTAACGTACAGACTTCAACGACGACGACGACGACGACGATGACGCCATTTTGCACCGGAGCTACCGGAACCGAGTACCTAAAACGAAAAAGAGTAACGGATTGTAGGCAGTTGCGGGACACGTTTTGTAAAAAATTCGTAATTTTTTCAATAGTCAATATTATGCAGACATATATATACCGTTTCAAAGGTAATTACCATACGCAACTTTTCTCGGAGGAAAGTAACTTGATTTTATTAATCGAAAAAAATTATCTACTATTTTGTGACGATGTGATTTTTTTCACACAAAAAAAAATGTAGGTAGTTACGGGACACCTGGAAAAATCTCAACTCAATATACATACATGAAGCAAAACCCCTATAAATTAAGAAAATATCAATGTTTATTCAATAAGAAAGCCTTCAGTGGCAGAAATAAATTAAAAAAATGAAAGAAAATGGCATTTTTTTACAACATGGTGGGTTGACATGGGGGGGGTTGACATGTTGCTTGTTTGGGGGTTGACATGGCTAAAAACACAGAAAAACTTAAGTTAAGTCATAATAAACACTTTAGTTTGACATAAATGGCGACATTTTATCGAAGTTATGTCAAACATATGCTTCGAGTGGGAAAAACCAGGTGTTCCGCAACTGCCTACACGAGTGTCCCGTAACCGCCTAATGACGCCATTTTTTGAGTGACAGTAAAACAAATTTTTCTTTCATATATTGGCTTAATCCATTATTTCATCGCAAAATATACTTCAAATGCTACACATACCCTTGTGAAAAAAAACGATTGCCAGCCAGTCGACTGTTAGACGACTACAGTCGTTTAATTTGGGACAATAGACGTCTAAAATAGATTTCCATACAATTTTTGCGTACAGTAGATGATTTTCATTTGACTGGCAATCGATTGGAAAACGACTGGTAATCGATTGACAATCGATTGGCAATCGATTGGAAAACGACTAACAATCGATTAAAAAACGACTAACAATCGACTAGCAATCGTTTTTCAATCGATTTTCAATCGATTGCCAGTCATTTGCCAATCGATTGTCAATCGTTTGCCAGAGAGAGACTGAAAAACACCTAATGTTCGTGAAAATTTGCTATCGATTTCATTACTTTGTTAATCTTACCAGAATCAGCCACATTAGTTAGAATACTCTCAAACAGATATATGAAAACAGTAATTTTATTAGATAAAGTAAAACTTAATGTAAATGACACTTGAAAATTTACCGGATTCAATCGCTTCAGTACACGTACATTCTTTTATATCTTAGTTGCGTTCGTAAAAATTAGGAAATTTTGAAACCGCAATCGTATTTGCAAAATGCACAAAAGCATATTTTTGAATAATTAAATGGGCCGTAATGAGATTTTGTTTGGGTAAAGAAGTTTCCCGTAAAAATTGTACATGCTTGCAATTCGGATCATTAATCTTCTCAAATTTTTCGTCTACCAAAAAATATAGTTGGTCGTCAATTGTCAGTATTGCCTTAATTTCAGCAAATCTTCTGTTTTCCGAGTTAAAAACAATAGAGTCATTAGTTCTTTTCTGTAAATTATTAATTGAAATTTCATAAAAAAATCGACCATTCAAAAATGCAGATCTATATTCTTGGATCTGTGTAGATTCATCAATTTGTAAAGTGCTTTTAACAAAATCTGATTGTTGAACGTTCAAGTTAAATATGGGCTTGCCAATCACTAATGATTCATTTACTTTTCGTGCTATAGGGAACTTTTTTTTTGTTTCAATGTTTTCATAATATGTACGAGCTCTGAGTGACTTCTGTAAATGAATCTGCAGATTTTTTTCCAATAAATATCTCGAACAAACTTGAGTCGTGACATCTGTTGTCCCCTTTACAAGCGATACTAAGTGACCAATAAAATCTTCCATTGGATAGTTTGAATATGTAAAGAGAGGACCATTACGGCTTACGCATTCTCCCAAATGTCTCAATTGATGCACATTGTACACCATGTTCTCCTCTCCATAGAGTTCTTCAAATTCATCGACGAATATGTTCAACAGTTTATTTGCTTTTTTTCTCTTTCGTTCACTTATGTGTGTACCATTTAAAATGTGCATAGCATCCACAAGTTTTGCCAAATGGTTAGAATACCTTTAAATTGAAATTAGAGTTACATTGATTAGAATAAATGGGAATTGCAAAATACATGCATTGGAAATTTATTGAGTGTATAGTGTATACACTAAAAATATCATGTACCGTTCTGGCAGCATTCCTCTTAGAATCGGATAGGCAACGAAAAGTAAAATGAATTTCCATTCATAGGCATGAAAATACTCTCGGTCTGTGAATGGCCGAAAATTTCTCCCAATTAAATTTGGCATTTGTATCTCTTTCATTCTTGCATCGAGAATCGGCAGCCGATCACCAATATAAAATCTAAATTTATTGATTCATTTTATGAAATAATTTCAAAAAATTTATCGATCAAGATGATTTGAAGTACCTTTTTTTGTGGAATTTGTGATTAAAAAACATGTTGAACATTTTTTTTGTAACACCCATATCAACACAGTGCATTTTGTCGATTACGGCTTGCCAAACTACATCAAAGCCATTTCCGAGAGCTATGATAGGTGAAAGACCTTTATATCCATTCACGATCGTACCAGTTCTGTGAGCACGAATCATATCCGCTCGGGCTCCTTGATTTGTTCTATTAACAGTGTTATGTCTTCTACAGTATCGAACTTGTGTGCCGCCCTCCACAATTGTTCCGTAATGCAAACAATGTGGACACCCATAATGTCCATTGTGTTGAGTTATATTCAAAACGTACGCTTTGGCTAGCGCGTCAGCCGTAAGTAACATTGGAACCACTTTGACAGTTTTTAAGTGCTGATCTTTATAACGAAATGTAATTCCACCGTGGGCATTTATTGCCTCTATCTCTTTAATCAATGGCTTAAAAAACACTTGCATATTCGGTGTTTTTCCGAAAGATATTGCTGAGCATAAGATATTCTGTCGTTTAAAGCGATTTTCAAGCTCAATTTCATTGACGAATACACATATAGGCCAAAGTGATTTGTCTTTGGTTGCCTTGTACACTGTGGCACCATCAGTATATATTGTCAACGTTATATAAGAAACATCACCCATTTCACTTTTCAATCGCTGAAAATTCTGCGAATCATGAACATCACACATATCACCAGAAGTTGAATCAGTATTAAATATCAAATGGTCTTTATTTTGTTCCAATATGTTCTTCAATTGACTTTCAATGGGAATGGATATGAAATGGTTTTTTTTGTATTTTGTATCTGTACAAATGTCACTTTTACAGTTTTGGCACACAGAGTCCGTAAAATTTTCTTTCACTCCCAAATATCGTCCACAAACATGGCATACAAAATGTACAACCGGCTTAATATTTTGATTCACTTTAAACTTTTTTTTGAACATGTATTTCGACGGAATCAGAGAGTCGTTGCCCACGATTGAATTAATTAGACGAGTCAAATCTTCGGTTTGTGTCCAATTTAAACTATGTCGGACTGAATATGCATAAATCATTGTGAGGGCATCTCCGATAGTACATTCCAAACTCCTGTGAATCTTTCGGTAATAATCTTCTTTCATTTCGATCTCATTTTCGATGTAATTCGTTGAACATTCTTTCTCATCAATTGAGTCTGATTCGTCGAACAAAACACTTTCGTCAACAACCGAAATATTCGCTTCATTGTGTGAGAAAGACGCAACGTCTTCAACGAAAGAGAATGATTCTTCAGCCAAATTCATTAAATTCTGTTCAATTTGTGAATCATCATTACTAACAACTGAAATATTCATACTGCTTGAAGAAATGGACCGAGGCTCTTGCTGATCAAGAGTAAACACTTTTTTTTTACGACGTTCTCGATTTTGGCTGTTCCATTTAGTTTGTCGTGGAATTTTTGTTTTGGGTTCATTTGAGTCACTTTGTAAATAACTCAAATATGAACCTCTTTTGCCAGTCATATTCCTTGAGTGTGTAATATAAATGTTACATCAATGAGTCACAGTCAGTTGAAATTCGACGCTGAACACTACATTTTATTATTAATATTTATTTCAAACCCAATGTATTGATCCGAATGAAAAAAATACAACTCCAATACACATTACTTTTAATGAGTTTGAAAAACGATTAAAAACACTGTTTGTTATAATTTTTAAAATAATGTTTACATTTGTTGCTCCGTATTTGTAAACTACTCGATTATATTTCAAACGAGATAAAAACTCAATTTAAAGAAACTACAGCACTGTCGAAAATAATCCGAGACTCGTACATTTAATTTTTTGGATTGCAGCATTTGAATTTAAACAGTGACGCTCTGCTTCCATATTGTGTGACACTACGTTTAAAATCGCTTGTTTTAACGGTCAAATATGTCATCAATATCGCGCCACTTGTGTATTGACTGTATTGTATTCGAACATGGCTAGTATAGCAACGGCAGTGCGGATGCTCATGTGCATCACGTTCGTGGAAACCAATACACTAGCAGTGTCGGCGTCGAGTGGTTCAAACACACTCACGCATACACCAGAACGATTTCCCGCGAATACAGTCAATAAGGGCGCTTGTTAATTCCTGTTCCACGCAGAACAGTGCAGTGCAAAGTGTGTCAAGTGTATAGGATATATATAATATACGGTGAGTATTGGTTTGTGCTATTTAAAAAAAAACCTATGACCAATTTTTTATCGGAATTTGTGTAAAAATTAGTGAAAAATAAGTTTAGATCATGAATTTGATCATGTTTCATCATTGAATTTAATTAAATTCGCTATGTGTTCAATAAAAATGAAATTGTGATTTCGGTTACTGTTAAATTAATCTATTATTTTATTGTGTTTCACCAGATTTGATCTGCAGCCAAAATGGCATCTTGTATGATTTGTGATGATGAAATTACGGAGAATAATCCGCTTTTTATTTGTGTTAGCTGCGATATCAAAGTACACAAACTGTGTTACGGGATCGAAGAATCATCGGACAATTGGAAGTGTTCACCATGTCATACCGTGAAACCGAATTCTGTTAAGTGCCAGCTATGTGTCCAAAAAGGAGGCGCAATGAAGCGAACAAAATGCAACAAATGGATTCATGTCATATGCGCTTTGTTTATAAGTGGTGTTATAATTTCGAATGAAACAATTATGGAACCCATTGATCTGTCGAAGTTGCGTGTTCGAAAGCACGCAAAAAAATGTGTTTTTTGTAATAACGCAAGCGGTCATTGTGCCAAATGCTCCGAAAAACAATGTAAGGCTTCATTCCACATCACCTGTGCCCAAAAGCAAAATACGCTGAAAGAAGACGTTGATTCAGAAGACAACTCAATTACTTTTAATGCATATTGCGGAAATCACAAACCAAGTGGCACATCTCATCGATTGTCGTCTGGATCAGTTCAAGAAGTTCTTGGCCAAAAACGTAAAAATGAACAGAAAATCAAAGGTGCAACTGAAGACGCTGAATGGATTTTAAATTCTGTTGTTTTGCCTTCAACGCCAGCGGAAGCCACACCAAAAAGACATTGTAAGTGTGAAAATTGATGCAAATATTTTGTTCATATTTTCATTCAATTTTTTGTCGTTATAGCCGTTGATGACGGTTTGATTCCATTGAAAATCGCAAAGATTGATGATCAGCTACGCATTGATGAAATTTCGACTCCATCGAATGGCACCAGTACCAGTAATCCCAAATCGAAAGAGGAAGAGGCATCTGAGCATAGCCAAACTTTGAACAGCAGTACTACCAAAGCGACCAGAAAATCACAAAATAAGAATCACAAGTGCTTCAAAGATACAATCATTGAAGAGGTATGCTACAGCAAAATGGAATTAAATATGTCGGTAATTCAAAACGTATTTATTTTCAGATGAAAGATGAACTTGACCGAATCAAAAAGTTAAATGTGTTCTTACAAGAACAACTGATGGAAAAGACTCAGGCAACTGGAAAAGAGAACAATTTTGCCAACACATTGTCCACATGCACCGTTCCGAATGTTGAAGTTCCTGTAACGCGACCAAATAATATAGTGCCGATTATAGATGGAGTAAGTTCGTATAGCGTTTAACTTTATTTTAATGATCGTGACGAATCAGTTCAATTTACATCGACTGGAACAACTCCATGTGTAACTTCATACTTTAATCGTCAGTTATGTATGTTGAACTATTCAAATAAGTAGAAAAACATCAGTTATTGTAACAATGAGATGTTTTATCACAGAAAAGTCGTCTGAAATATTCAATTTCATATCACTTACACAGTGAGATTTTTTTTTCGGAAAATGTTTTGTGTAATTCAAGGTTTTATTCAAATTTGTTTGATAATTGATCAAAAGCGTACTGATATCAATACTCAATTATTCCTTTTCTTGCTAGTTAAGTATTTTTCTTACACTTTTTCATACTTTTGTCCATCTTTAGCTAAATTACAAGTATCCTAATGGCGTTTACATTTTGAAAGCCTAAATGGATCTATTGAATTTGATCCCAAATGAACCAGCGAACGATCGTGAATACATAAATAAGATGTTTTCTACCGTATTCTCAGACGCATACATTCTCAAGCTAGTCGAGAAAGGGTTTGATCGTCAAAAAATTTTGAATGAGCTTCGGGGAAAAAAGCGTCATGATACCATGAAAGGTAATAGAAAATTTAGATGATTTAATTGAATTATCAATAATAATAAACAATTTTTTTTTTTAACTTAACAGCTTTGTACGAATTCCGCGTGGAATCGAATGGAAAAGGAGATCTCCAAATGCGCGTTGGGCTCTTTAAAAATTCTTTTCGCATAAAGTTGAACAATTGGTGGAATAGCCACTCATCAAAGTTTCGTACCAATAATGGAAAAGGTGTTGTTGAGAACGAAAGTGGATCCGAGAATGGCAAAGCGAACGATAATGCTAACGAAAATTCGAACGGCAATTAAAATAAACATAGCATAAGTTTAATCTAAAGTGTGTGAACATCGATACCTGTATTGATAGATTTGATTGAACCAAAAATTACCGGACTTGAATGTAATTCTTCATAAGGAGACCAATGGTGCCTAACGGTTCGAATAAATTAGTCGAAAATAGAATTCACGCCATCTATATTCATCTATATTGTTATGTTATTTACTTGTGTAAGAGAGCATTCGACTTAGCTATTGCGTCCACCCTGGTGGCGAACTGTGTAGAGATAACATGCAAAAATACAAACATTGATGTTTAATTTGATCATGGCAAAACGAGATGGCGTGGTCTTTCGAGACTACCACATCGTTTACATTACCGAGATAGGAATGTTAAGCACCATTGAAGGAGACAAAATAAAGAGCGGAATCTTAATTTCATTTTCAGTCGTTTACCAATCGATTGTAAGTAGTTTGCCAATCGATTGTTAGTCGTTTGCCAATCGATTGTTAATCGATTGTCAGTCGTTTGCCAATCGATTGTAAGTCGTTTGCCAATCGATTGTAAGTCGTTTGCCAATCGATTGCTATACGGTTTTCAGTCGATTCTTAAACGTTTTCAATCAGTTTCTAGTCACTTTTAGTCGTTTTTTGTCCCAAACGACTGGCTGCTCAATCGTTTTATTTTCACAAGGGTATATGCATTCAACTCATTTTTTTCAGTTGATTCACTACACAAAATAATTGTTCAAAAAAAACGTGATAAAGTTTTTTTGAGATTTTTTTTACACGATGTCTGGAGCCAACACAAGCAGTGCGACTATTCACTTCGGTGTTTTACCAAAAACTGCGCAAGGTCAAATGAGAAGTTTGATACAGGTCAAATCGGCAATTATGGTATTGCAACATGGAAAAAATCGACTGTCCCGCCACTACCTGTGTCCCGCAACTGCCTACAATCCCTTAAATCAAGATTTGTTCCCATGGTGCACTGAGACTCTGGTCAAAATTTGAGCCCGATCGGAGTTCATTTACTCAAGCAATGTGGAGTTGAATTTTTGAGGCAAGTGCACGTGAGTCGGGTTTTCAGTACATTTTTACGCAAAAACTGATTTTCGCATTTTTGACTCCGTATTTTTTAATGAGAATTCATGCAGTTTGCGTCGTTTGAAAGATATCAAGTCCTTCTGATGTTTTACATATCCGAACAATGCACAAAATATATCTTCATGCCGAAAAATTCATGAATAATGAACAGTTGTTAAAATGTACGAAATTCTTAGAAAATCGATTTGTGATATGAACATATCTCAAGAAAGTAGTCTCAAATCGAAAAATTTATTTTGTCGAGCGATGTTTTGTGTCGAAAATTAGTCATATTGCAGTAGTCATTTCATTCTCTCTTGACTGGTCCAAATTTCAAAAAAATCAAATTTCATATCAATGCGGAAAAGTCAGAATTACGAATGTAATTCAATTTATTAAATAAAGAATAAATAATATTATTTTTGTTCCATTTGAAGTCGTGCCTCACAACACCACCACTTTTTTGAAGAGTCGAAAAACACTTATATTTTTTCGGGCTACAGAAAATGTCCCTGTGAATTTCGAAAAACTGCAAATTGGAGTAGTTACTCAGTTGAGCTACAAATAGCTTATTTGAGTTCCTAAAGATTTCGATTTTTCGGGAATTGATGATCCAAAAACAAAAACCGGCTCACAACCAGTTTCTTGGGAGTACAAATTTACTCTCATTAAAATATTAATAAAACATAACATAACATAACGGAATTTTCCGATATGTTACATTAATATAATTTGTTATTAACGGGCCAAATATGGTACCATATTAATACCATATTATGTTATTAATTTGGGTCAATATTTTTGGAAAATTTTATTAATATGTCAAATTTTTTTTCACTAATTAATAAAAAAAACAATTATTATTATATTAATAACATATTTCAAATATATTAATAAGATGAAAATCTCATTATCAATAAAAAAATCAAATATATTATTAATAACATTTTATGTCTATTTAACTCAGTATATATACAGCAAGCAGGGATTACTAT
Source organism: Aphidoletes aphidimyza (assembly GCA_030463065.1). Classification (NCBI taxonomy): domain Eukaryota; kingdom Metazoa; phylum Arthropoda; class Insecta; order Diptera; family Cecidomyiidae; genus Aphidoletes; species Aphidoletes aphidimyza. Next base: position 15,923,056 of record CM059998.1, on the reverse strand, counting down.
GGGCTGAAAATAGCAGCCTATCTGAAAAAGCTGATATTGCCTGAAAACAGCAGATTTTGCAAAAAAGCGGCTGAAAATAGCAGATATTTTCCAAATAAAATAATGGAATCCATTGATAGTCACACTGAATCTTTGAGATCTCACTTGATATTGATATATTTTGCAATATCAGCTATTTTCAGTCAAAATTTTGCGATATCACCTATATAGGCGCACTCTAGTTCACATTCATTGTAATATGGCATGGACAAATTGTTGAATTATTTGAGGACTGTGGAACGACTATATATATTTCACAAGCGCCACGTAAAATTTGATATCAGTCATTTTGTGGGCAAGATACTAGTGCGCCACTCTGTTCATACCTCGTTCAGAGGTTTTTCATCTTATTAGATATACATCACAATTGGGAATCTTTTTATCAGAAAATTCATTGAATATATCAAACATAAAATTCATTGGCTGATATTTTCTATAATTACACTTTTCCAATGGCACTATTAATAGATTGCTACTGCGAGTTTGGTAATGAGGTAAACGAAATACGATATATTCCAGTAAATGACTAGATGATATTTCACCAATGATCAATTTGTGAATAAAAATCACTTGAGCCACCATTCTACGTTCTTCCAAAGTTATCAACTGAAGCAGCATCAGCCTATCTTCATACTTTGGCATGTGGAACCTATTTCTGATTCGTTGTTGGATTTCTGTCCATTATATTCCATGGTATTTGGTAATTTATCATTTGATTTGTTCAAGTATTTTACGTGTTCATAAAAGTTTAATGACTCATCAGTTATCATTCGTTCCATTTCAATGGTATAATCGTTGTATGAGTTTCTGACACTTCGATTATATTCAGTCCGCTTAATCAGAAATTCTTTGTTTTCCTCCGTTGACCATTTTATCCTGGATCGCAATTTATTCAGCCTATTTTCAACTCTATCATTTTTCTTAATGCATTTTAATATTGTTAGTTCAATGGCTGGGTGGTGGATTTCAATTTTCAATAATTGATCAATACATACATCACATTTTATTAAATTGGTGTCGTTTGTCCAAACCAAATCCAACGGTCGGTTGTTTATATTGAAATTTTTATTGATTTGATGTAAGCCAAGCTCATGGCACGAATCAACAATTGTGATTTCCTTCCTGGTGGTAGCATTTAATGGGAAAGCGATTTGTGGATCATCAGCATCATCAGTTAGCCACAATAGATCGCTTAAGTTGAAGTCACCAGAATTTATAATTGTATCATTTGCTTTGGCTGTAGATGTGAATGAATTCATTGCATTCATATTTGCTTGGTATACTGCCAATGGTGAGTCTGGTCTGATGTGTGATTCTATTAAGAATAAATTAAAATCGCCAAGGTTCACCTGAACGCAAATTAATTCTGTACCAAATGCTTCACCATTTCCTATTAGGTGAGAATTTAATGATTCATGAATTGCAATCAAAACACCGCCGCCTGTTTTCTTCTTTTTTGATTGATTACTCTCAGTAAGGCTCGACCTATCACATCTGTATACATTAAAATCATTAGGGAATACATTTGATGATGGAATTGTGTCATCAAGGTTAGTTTCACATAACATGTAAACCTTAAAAGGAGAAATTAATATATTAGCAAAAAATTCTGGTAATTTGGTACGAAGCCCATTAACATTGTGGCAGTAAATCTTATTGAAACTGTCTAGGCTGTTGCCTCTGCAATATGAACTCTTAGCTGTTAATTTCGTTGTTGGTTTTGCGGTATCTTTCTGGATTTCATTCATTTGCATCTGAAGTGAATTTATTTTATCTATAAATATGTCGATTGTTGAATCATTGATCGGCACCTTATCTAAATTTTGCATTTCTATTAGCATCATATATTCCAAAACTTCAATTGCATCAGCTTCGTTGTTTATTGAGTAAACTGGTGGTGGAATGGTTGTCTTTGATATGTTGGATTATGATATTGTGGTTGCCACTGGTTCTGGATTGGTGGTTGAAATGGTAATTGAAAATGCTGTTGAAATTGTTGCTGGTATTGTGGCTGGAATTGCGGCCGAATGAACTGGTCGGTGTTCATATAATGATAGGGAAAATTTTGATGATCTTGATAATTGTGTCTAAATATCGGCGCATACGGTACATAATGATTTGAACGATTGAAACGGTTTATATTTCGATATTTATTCTGCCAATGATAATTATTATTATTGTTATGATTATTGTTGTAAATAAATTTTAGCATTTCGATGGTCAAATCGGGCACAATTATTTTGATTTGGTTTGTTCTTATTCGATTGTTTATTTATATTTTGTGCTCTTTTATTTTTTGGGTTAATTTTCATATTTTTCTATTGAGAGTTTTGATTTTTTTGTTTACTGCGTTGGTAAGCTACAAACTCTCTAGCTGTGAAATCACTCTCCCTTAAATTTTTATCCATGATTTGGTCATATACAGATTTGCTGAATGTTATAATCTTAAAACTTGTGTACTTTTTTATTTTATTTTTTCGACTTGAAAGTCTGCTAACATGAAATTGTTCGGAATCAAGATGCGTTCCACTTAATATGCGTTTCACGATGTCTTCAGTTGTTGTGTTTTCATCAAAGTTTGATACATGAATCGAAAAACTGTCACTTTCAATGATGGTTTTTCTAATACACTTAAATTTGTTGAAATTCTGGAAATATCATTGGATATCATTCCATCATTGAATGGATCTGGTTTTGAGGTTTCATTATCATTTTGATTTTCATTTTGATCCTTTTGTTTATATTTGTCTTTGCACAATTCGCAAACTACCGAAAAGGGTGAGTCGACATTGAATGCTGCATTAAAATGTGCTATTTTGTTTTGATCATCGACAATTTTCCATTTTCCGTTTTCTGGGAGCAGTAGACCAAATCTTTGCAGCATTTCTTTCACTGGATTTACTAATGTTCTATTTTTCATGCATTCCACATAGATTATTTTATAGCAAAACATGCAGTTAACACTCAATCCGCTATACTTTTTTCCTTCACTTTTTTTTTCAACACAACAATGTAAATTTGACATTATGTAACAACAACAGTGAAATGTAAATAGTTTGATATTGGATTAATGAGTTTTTTTTTCAAAATTGTGTGAACTTCTATATTTTCCAATAGAGAAGTAATCAAACTTTTGTTTTTAAACAATTTTGCAGTTTTATTTTGATAAAAAAATTATTTTATTTAATAAATTTGAAGAGCACAGTATTTTCGATGTGATACGTTTGACCTAAATTATTATTTTTTTTATTACTGAGTCGTGCATCTTTGGAATGGGAAGCAAATGCGCCTTCACCATAACAATAATAGCAATGAGCGATGCACGATTCCATAAGACGCAATGCAATATTTCGGTGCTTCGATGTACTGAGTCGTGCATCGTTGGAATGAGTGAAAACATTCCCCTAAAGTCGTAAAATCTGCACGCGCTCTTATGTCGTTGTATCGTTAACACTGTATTCCATTCCCCTCAATGTTGCACATATCGCGTTATCATGCATTGCCTTTCAAAGTAGAAGGACAAGTCGAACCAGTGTTTACATATAGCAAAATACACTTAATACTACTTGTGATGATTGCACTATTGATATAGGCCGAATCGGTTACATTTCTCCAGCCTCCGGAAGAAAAAATTTTATGCAATAAATTTTTTTTATAGTGTGCTTGGTTTACAATGATTAAATTAATGAATATATATCCATCAATATTGCTTATTTCATTACCTCTTAGAGTTTTCCGAAACATAAAAAAGTGTTAGAAATTCTTTTTTTTTCATTTTTATAACACACATATGTTTTCGTTACTTCTCTGAATTTTCCGAAACATTAAAACACACAACGATTATTACATTCTGTTACTTCTATGAATTTTCCAAAATGTTAAGTGATAATTGATTATATATGCAAAACATTATTACTCCTTTGGATTTTCTAATGCAAATGATTAATTAATTAATATTCAGTTCATTTTCTATAATAACCCCAATTTGAGACAATTCAATACTTAGTTCTTAATTTTTTTTGAAAAAATATTTCAAACTTTGTTTCTCCGTATATATGGTTCGAAAATCTCAGTGAAACTCAAACGAAGCAAATTTACGTTTGGTTACATAAAATGTTATACTGATGCCCACAATATATAGAATAACCAGAATTGAAATTCCAATCATATTAATATAAAATTCCAACTCTGTGAGATCAATGTTCATAAATTGATGCATATCAGAAAATGAGACCATTAACAGTTATGTTTGGTATATATGAAAAGAATGTAGTATTTAATGAACAATTGTTAATAAAAATTATTTTCGAATGATTTGTAATTAAAAGAAGAAATTGTACATTGTCACAATTTACTTCCAGGATTAATCGTTTGAATATTGTAAAATATGTGTTGTCTGAGCTCTGTGTAATTATATTTCTCTGAGGTAATTCGGTTAAACAATTCGGTGTTAACTTAATTTTTTCGGTCATCTTACAGGATTAGATATATGCCTGAAAGGAAAATGAGAATCATTTAGTGAATAATTATTCGCTATCTGATTCCTCTAATATTTGAGTTAATTGAGGCGGCTCTTGGGTATATTGAGCCTGTACTTTTTTCGTTAAATTTTTATGAATTTTAACTTTTCTCCCATTTTTTAATACTTCAATGTAACTGTCAGAGGCATTTATAATCCTATAAGGCCCATCATAGACATTTTGACATTTGTGTTTTTCAACCGGATTTTTTAATAAAATCAAGTCATTTGGCTTAATTTCGCTTTCAGCTGAATTTTTATCGTAGTAGGATTTGTTTTTCAGTTTTTTATTCTGCAAATGCTCTTTGGCTAGCTGTAATGCACGTGAGATTGTTTGTCGAGTATTTTCGGCCAAATTGTCATAATTATGAGATTCTCTTGGCCTAGTCATATGAGATGGTATTTGGACGTTAAATCCATGTGCTAGCTCATGCGGTGTATACCCTGTCGTAGTGTGAACAGTATTATTGTATACAAATGTTGCGTATTTGAGCAACTCATCCCAATCATTTTTATTAGTATCCGTAAAGGCTCTCAAATATGCATTTAGAGTTTTGTGCGAACGCTCTACTATATTGGCTTGCGGATGATAAGGTGTCGTTAATATTTTCTAATAGCGAACAAACGTGTGAGTTCTTTGATAAATCGCGAAAGAAAACTGGTTGCGTTATCTGATATTAATCTTGATGGAAAAATAAATCTACAAATAATATGCTCTAGCAAGCATTTAGCAGTAGTTAAAGCTGTACAGTCTACAGTCGCGGTCGTAACAAGATATTTTGTGAGGTCACACGTAGCACTAAAAATATACCTGTGTCCTGATTCACTAGTCTGGATTGGACCAATAAAATCAATATAAGTATGGTCAAATAGAACCTCACCCAAACTCGATATTTGCATTGGGACTTTAGTATTCCTAATAACCTTTGTTTTCTCACATATTTTCCCATACATAAAATTTTGAAATTGTTTTATACATGCGTTCACTACCCAAATGACTTCCCAACAAAGATTTATGATATAAGTCCATAATTTTACTGATATCTTCTTTTTCAATCAATGTTATGATTTTATTCAAAAAGAAGGTTATAGAAATTGTTTCATTTGCCGTCAAATCTTGAAATAGTGATTTGAGAAAAATGTAATGTTTAATATTATCGAAATCAATATTAATTGCAATATTTTCAGCCGCTTTTTGTTTACAGATTTGTATTATCTGTTCAATACATTCCTTTGTTGCTACAAAGTTTTGTCCATTTGCAAATTGATTTAATATTAATCTATAGTAATGAAATCCATCAGTTTTTCTGAATTCCTGTCTAAATTTTGTAATTCCAAATTTATCCATTATTTTACTTTTTAATGTATCGTTTTCAAGTGGAATTAAGTGGAATATTAAGTCAAAGGATCTTTTGTTCAGTATTGTGCCCCTTTTTTCATCGAAACTTGTTGGTTTTAATTCCCCTACTTTCGTCATACCACGTGTCAATACATTGTTAATATTTTTCCCATTAACAGAAAGCATTTCATTTATTGACAGAGGTTCAATTCGTGATAATGCGTCAGCTACGTGGTTCTGTGCTCCTGGCCTGTATAAGATTTTGAAATTATAATCCATCAGTTCTAGTTTCTGTCTAAACAAACGAGATCCACAGTCTTTCATATTAAATAAATAACATAATGGTCTGTGATCCGTTATTAGAACAACAAATCTCCCATATAGGTAAACACGAAAACCTTTTACTGATTCAACAATAGCCAAAAGTTCGCGCTCAATGGTAGAATATTTTTTAGTGTTTTGCTAAAGAAACTAAGTGGCCTGTCGTGTGGCAATTTGCAAATACAAAATTGACTGCTGTCACAAGTCACATAAAGTAATTGGTCTTCCGTAGGAAATGCAAGGATTACCTCTTCAGCCAATGCAGTTTTTAAAGCTTCAAACGACTTTTGCTGTGCTTCCGTCTAAACGAAGGGTTGTTCTTTTCTTAGTAATGAGGTCAATGGCTTAGCTAGTTGTGCAAAATTTCGGACATATCTGCGGAAATAATTGCACATGCCCAAAAATGATTGTATATGTTTGACTGTAATTGGGCGTGGATAATTTCGAATAACTTCCACCTTTTTTGGATTAACTGACATCCCATCTTTAGATATTATATGCCCAAGGTATTCGAATTTCTTGGCAAAAAATATACATTTTGAAATTATTAGCTGCAAATTGTGCTGTTGCAATAATTTCATTACTTGTTGTAGTGTTGTATCATGTTTTTCTTTGGAGTTAGCATAAACAATAACATCATCCAAATAAACATATACTCCATTTCCTATGAGTTTATCCAAAATAGTATTAATTGCCCTTTGCCATGTAAGTGGAGCTGAAGTGAGGCCCATAGGCATGCGGATCCATCTATATTGGATATTGCCCGCAGTAAAGGCTGTGTAATTCCGTGAATTTTCGTCCATGACTATTTGATGAAATGCGCCGTTAATGTCCAAGGTAGTGAAAAATGAACTACCCCCAATACCTGACAGAATGTCGTCTAATAAAGGTATGTGGAAATTTTGGACTTCTGTTATCATGTTCAATTTTCTGTAATCGACTACCAAACGAAAGTTGTCCTTGCCATCTAAGTCACATTTTTTATTTACTAAAATTACCGGTGATTTAAAGTTTGACTGACATTTTTCTATTATTCCCTGTCTCTCATAATTCTCTACTATTTCTCTCAGTGTGTTGTTTCTATATTGCCTTAAAAATACTGGTTTTGCATTTGGCAGTAAATTAATAACGTGTTTTACTACATCAGTGGAGCTTAAATGATCTCCCTCTATGTAGAATTGAAAAGGAAATTCATGACACAATTCAATAACAAAATTGCTTTCATTACCCTCGCAATTTTCGAAACTCATCAATTTAATGATTTCATCAATTCGGCCCTTTAGACCATTTTCCGATTTTTTAATTCTTGTCTTATAAATCTCTATACCATTGATTTTCTCTTCACCTGATTGTGTATAAGTGTTCAAGGTAAATTTTCCATCTTCGTATCGGACCTGTGAGTTGACAAAAATAATTTACCATTTACTTTCATACCCTGAAATTTATCAAATTCCCGCTCATAATACCTTCTTGCGCTTTTATATTCAGCGTACAAAATGTCTTTTTCAGTCAATATGTAATTGTGTTATGTGTATGCATATGACTCCATCGTTTTTTTTTTTTTTTTTTAATCATTTATTGTGAAAAAATTGGAAATTGTATTGGAAATTGTTGCTTGGTCAACTCCCAATGATTCTGCAAGCTCTTCTTGCGTTTGACACGAATCTTCACTGAGTAATTCATCTTCAAACTTTTTTGGTGGTTTTCCATGGTCTTTGTCGTTTACGTCAAAATCATTAGTTTTGAAGCGTCGAAACCACTCACGAACACTTGATTCAGCTAGAGCATGCTGCCCATAAACTTCTACCAGAATGCGATAACTTTCAGCGGCTGATTTCTTTGCAATAAAGTAATGAAGCAAAACTTCCCGCAAATGGTGTTTTCCTGGCACGAATTCGGACATTTTTGAGCACAGTAAAATATATGATGCGTATAAAAATGAAAAAATTTAATGATGCACATTTGTTGACAAATGCCAAAGCTTCAAATTGACATTTCAAATTTGACATTTGACACAAACATCTGTTGGTGGCGACATCTTTTGAAAAACGATGGAGTCATATGCATACACCCAATAGTTACTTGTAATATTCTTTAATTTTTTTCTCAAACTTTTTTGAGTTTTTTCGAGGCTTATGTCTTCAAAATGGTCATTATATTTGGTTTGTTTACAATGCGTACTGGTCTGTACATGAAAAAACTCAGGTTTCAAATCCCGATACGATTCACTAGGACCTGCCACGTCTTCGGCATTGCCCCAATACATTTGATCCACAGTGTCATATGACATTTCTTTCCCAATATTTGGTTCATGATTCATTTTTGACCCATTTGGTCTATTCAATATGTTTGTACCAACCTTTGGCTCTTTTGGCCCTTTGGATATATTTTTACTCATGTTCGGCCCCTTTGGCTCTTCTATTATATTGTAATTTTTCAATTCATTCTTGAGCATTTCTTATTCATCTTAAATTTCAAACACATTTCATTTATGTCAATTATGGCCTTATATGGACATAGGAAATCCTGGCCCAGGTATCCGTCCCCCGGACCCGCATATTTTCTGTTCACCACATGGAGAGTTGTACCCATGAATTGCCCATCTATAGACATGATTCCATGGATCATTCCCCCAGTTTGAACAGAACTATCCTTGCCCAAAATACATTTTTTTTTTTTTTTTTTTTTTTTATTCATTTCCCGATAATTCGGTTTTTCAGTGTTCAATTGATTATCATTGCCTGAATTACGATTGTACTGATAATTTGGGCTACGGCCAGCTGAATAGTTCGTATTACGATTTTCGTAATTTTGATTTCTGTTATAGCTGTAATTGTTATTATTGCCGTTATTGAAACGATTCATAAACCGCCCATTATCACGAGCTGAAAAATTAGAATTCGGTCGATTATTTCTCGTCATTGAGAATGTTCTCAGTGCCGATATTAATGTAAAGATTGTGTCGGAGTTATTGGTCAGTGATTTTTTGCACTGCCTTTCCCTGTGTCCATTAGATTTGCACACCCGACAGTATAGTTCATTATTTGGTATCATGGTCAAAGCATCGTTCTCCGCTTCTATCTTCGTCTTCAAGAGAACTAGCCCCTTTAGTCAACAATCTATCTTTGAGTCTATTATCCTTAATGCCACGCGAAAAAGCTCTACGTACCGTTCTATTGTGTTCATTTTTCTGTTCATCTGATAAGTAGTTGTATGTCGAATTTCGTTCCATTAATAATTTTCGCGCGAGATCCACGTAATCCGTTAATGATTCCTCATTTTTTTGTTGTAGATTTTTAATCTTACTTATCAAAATGGACTGATTTGATAAAAATACAAAGTGTGTTAACAATGCATTTTTTACAGATTCCCAACCGTTATTATCTGTATTCAATGCGACCTGCTTCGCTTCCCCTCGAAGCTGCAAGTAAGGGATTGTAGGCAGTTGCGGGACACGTTTTGTAAAAAATTCGTAATTTTTTCAATAGTCAATATTATGCAGACATATATATACCGTTTCAAAGGTAATTACCATACGCAACTTTTCTGCGAAGAAAGTAACTTGATTCCATTAACCAAAAAAAATGATTTACAATTTTGTGACGATGTGATTTTTTTCACACAAAAAAAAATGTAGGTAGTTACGGGACACCTGGAAAAATCTCAACACAATATACATACATGAAGCAAAACCCCTATAAATTAAGAAAATATCAATGTTTATTCAATAAGAAAGCCTTCAGTGGCAGAAATAAATTTAAAAAATGAAAGAAAATGGCAATTTTTTACAACATGGTGGGTTGACATGGGGGGGTTGACATGTTGCTTGTGTGGGGGTTGACATGGCTAAAAACACAGAAAAACTTAAGTTAAGTCATAATAAACACTTTAGTTTGACATAAATGGTGACATTTGATCGAAGTTATGTCAAACATATGCTTCGAGTGGGAAAAACCAGGTGTTCCGCAACTGCCTACACGAGTGTCCCGTAACCGCCTAATGACGCCATTATTTGAGTGACAGTAAAACAAATTTTTCTTTCATATATTGGCTTAATCCATTATTTCATCGCAAAATATACTTCAAATGCTACACATATATGCATTCAACTCATTTTTTTCAGTTGATTCACTACACAAAATAATTGTTCAAAAAAAACGTGATAAAGTTTTTTTGAGATTTTTTTTACACGATGTCTGGAGCCAACACAAGCAGTGCGACTATTCACTTCGGTGTTTTACCAAAAACTGCGCAAGGTTAAATGAGAAGTTTGATACAGGTCAAATCGGCTATTAAGGTATTGAAACATGGAAAAAATCGACTGTCCCGCAACTACCTGTGTCCCGCAACTGCCTACAATCCCTTATTATGGTGGACACTAGGGTGCATCGATTTCTTAAAAAAAGGTGTATCAAAATCGGCGTAGGGGCGCTCTATACTACACTTCAATACGAACATTTTTTGTACTGGGTGAAGTCTGTAAGTTAATTCCTCTCGCGGCGCTGTCAATTTGAAATTTGGCTGTTTTTGGGCTGATTTTCATAAAAATTCACTCAAAATTTCCTTAGAAATGTCAATAAAACTCCATTTATTCTCTCTATGTATGGTAAAAAAATGTTTTTCTGGATAAACTACGTCGAATATAATGATTTTTTATAGGTTATTTAAAACAATTTTCAATTTTTTATTAGCAAAACCGGAAAAGTGCCCAAAAACGGTAGTCGAATTGTCGATATACCATAATAAACATGTCGCAAAAATAATTTCAAATGTATTCTTATGTGACCAAAACTACTCAATTTGATGAGAACGATCGATTAAATGCCATAATAGGGCCAAAAATTTAACCAAAGATTGAATTTTATTGGGCTAATCGTCAAATTTGAGCCATTTTCGACCGAATATGTTACAAACACCCATTTATCTATATTTTGCGCTATCAAATTCATTCAGTTTCTCCTGTAAAATTAATTTAGAGTTTCGCAAAATCATCAAACATTCGCTTGATTGTCACAAATCCCTTAGGTTTCTTAAAAATGGCCAAAAATCGCATATTTCCAATCAGTTCAATAGTATAAACAGGGTGTTTCAGAATTAAGTATTGATATTTTTACCACTGATTCTCGACATCAAGCCGAGAAATATATTCCATTTTTTTTGCATTTTGAATTTTTTTTCCCGATAAGCAAGTGTTCACTTTTGAGGCTCTCCTGGTCATATTGTTTTTTCGAATTGCGTGGAACCGGCTTCATTTGGAAGATATTAAAGCCTCCTCGGCTTTTACTAAAACATATGAGGTAAAAAATTTGATTTTCATAGAGACAATTCAGAAAATAGAAAACAAATATTTATTTTATTTTTACTCGAAAAAGCGTCTTATTAACCCCATTTTTTTTCAAAATCAGAAAATTCAAATAATTTTTTACCAACATGCAAATTTTGAGCATCCTCATGTTTTTTTTTATGGACATTTGGGCTTTTGTAAGGTTCGTCAGTGAAATCTGAACTTTTTTTTAAATTTTATCTTCATTTTCAATGCCATAACTTCAAAAACACTGAGAATATTGCTTTGATGTCTTCAGCAACGTTGAAGCTCTACTCAATGCCAACAATTTCGCTGAAGACACTTACCCAAAAAAACTGCATTTTGTACCTGATAATAGACCAAGTGTCGAAAAAATGACTTTTTTTACTTTTTGACCGGTTCCACGCGATTCGAAAAAACAATATGGCCAGGAGAGCCTCAAAAGTGAACACCCATTCATTGCGCCCATGGGTTTCATTGGATATATTTCTCTTCTTGATGTCGAGAATCAGTGGAAAAAATATCTGTACTTAATTCTGAAACACCCTGTTTATACTATTGAACTGATTGGAAATATGCGATTTTTGGACATTTTTAAGAAACCTAAGGGATTTGTGACAATCAAGCGAGTGTTTGATGATTTTGCGAAACTCTAAATTAATTTTACAGGAGAAACTGAATGAATTTGATAGCGCAAAATATAGATAAATGGGTGTTTGTAACATATTTGGTCGAAAATGGCTCAAATTTGACGATTAGCCCAATAAAATTCAATCTCTGGTTAAATTTTTGGCCCTATTATGGCATTTAATCGATCGTTCTCATCAAATTGAGTAGTTTTGGTCACATCAGAATACATTTGAAATTATTTTTGCGACATGTTTATTATGGTATATCGACAATTCGACTACCGTTTTTGGGCACTTTTCCGGTTTGGCTAATAAAAAATTGAAAATTGTTTTAAATAACCTATAAAAAATCATTATATTCGACGTAGTTTATCCAGAAAAACATTTTTTTACCATACATAGAGAGAATAAATGGAGTTTTATTGACATTTCTAAGGAAATTTTGAGTGAATTTTTATGAAAATCAGCCCAAAAACAGCCAAATTTCAAATTGACAGCGCCGCGAGAGGAATTAACTTACAGACTTCACCCAGTACAAAAAATGTTCGTATTGAAGTGTAGTATAGAGCGCCCCTACGCCGATTTTGATACACCTTTTTTTAAGAAATCGATGCACCTTAGTGGACAAGGTTATAGTTTCGGAAATTATTGAAATTTCGATGGTCAAATCGAGTACCATTATTTTGTTTCGGCTTTATATTTGTAAACTGTTTATTCGTATTCTGAGTTCTTTTATTGTTTTGATTTACTTTTTTCTTTTGTGAGTTTTGATTTTTTGGTTTATTTTGTTGTGTCACAAACTCTCCAGCTGTGAAATCATTCTCACATAATTGTTTATCCATGATTTGTTCATATACAGATTTGCTGAATGTTAAAATCTTGAAACTTGTGTACTTTTTTATTTTATTCTTTCGACTTGATAGTTTGCTGAATGGAGATCTGAATCGAGTTTACAATGTCTTCAGTTGTTGTTTTTTCATCGAATTTTGAAACATGAATTGGAAAAATGTCATTTTCACTGGATGGTTTGGACTACTTCGACATTGCTCAAAATTGGATGGAATCTTGGTGCTATGAAGTCCAAACCATTTGTAATAGTGGTCCACGAGTCAAAGATTGGATTTGAGCGCAAATTGATTATCAATTTTTGTTAAGAGTAGAAGATCGTGTGAACTATAAAATGTTTATGTAATAAAGAATGAAATGAAACGCATTTGGTTACTGTTCGATTGCAAGTGAAGCTTGCGTTTTAATGAACCGTTTCTTTTATATGGTGTACAATATGGATCGTATTACATATTAAACAATAGTTGGTTGCACTGCAATGCATTATATGTATATTCTACAATCGTCGAACACTTTCAACACTCTCCCTGTTTGATGATTCTCAGGAAAAATAAAAAACGATTCGCATGTTATTGGAAACCATCGTTAGTTTTGACCTCCTTCCTTCTTGGTGTGTCGTCGATATGCACTAAATAAACAGATTGCTATCTTGATCGTCTCTAGTCCAATCAACATGTATGTTCCAAACACCAACTTTTCACTTAACAATAACTGACCATGCGTATCTTTCGCTTCCTGAATAATAATATTATTATTAACGTTGCCGTTAGTATCAACGGTTTTCATTTCTACTGTTTCTTCGGATGAGCCAAAAATACCCATTGGAATGATTCAAAATGTTTGACAAAAACAATTAAAAAAAATTTATGCGAAAGATTTAAATTTTGCTCTTTACTCTTCGAGTGACAATTTACGATTAAAATGCATAGTCTCTGACTTTGATATTTATATGAAATGAAATAAGCTAAATTAAAAAAAATTGCATGCATCGCAAAAATTAGGTGAACGACTTTTGCATTCAAAATTTTTGTTTTCATGATTCGACAAAATTGTTCAATTACATTTCATAAATGTTAAGTTTTTTAATGAGTTCATTGAATTTTGTGGCTGGAAGAGCCTTGATAAATATATCAGCGAGCATGTCATTTGTTGCAATATACTCCAGATCGAAAAATTCTCCTCATATTTTTCGCGGATAAAGTGATATCGTATGTCGATATGTTTACTTCTGGGTGCTGATTGCAGAATATCAGGCCAAAATATGCATCACTATTCCCTAATATTCCAATTTATGTAGAGAAATGGGCACATATTCACAATATACACTGCCGTGCATATTGGGAATATTACTGCATATTACGGCATAATGCTGCATATTTCTGAACAAATTGGTGTTGCCTGATGTCATATCATTGAATATGTGCAAAATATTCCTTTATATTCCATAACATTCCATTATATTTGGCGTTGCAATTACCCTAGGTTTACTTCTTTTGTGGAATTCCGGATTTTTAACCAGACGAATTGCGCTTTGATTATCCATGTAAAGCGTTGTTTTGATCGATGTTTCATTCAAAATTTCACAAAGTAGATTTTTGAGCCAAACTAACTTATACTTACTGTGAAGCAGCGATGTATTCAGATTAAGGTTAAGGTTAATGGTCTGCACCGTACAGCGTTTCTTCGCCAGGGGTGGTTTATTAATAAATTTATATAAAAAAAGAAAAAAATTATATATACATAATGTACAAATTCTTTTATAATCAATGTCTGCTAGCACCGATCAGTAAATCTATTTACCAACCCTAACGGTTACGGAAAAAAATGCCGCGATTAACTGATTGCAAAATTGATTATTATCACATTTCTCTTCTTAAAGTTTTAAAATATTCAATCAAACGCTTTTTTATGGTATCTGTGCTCACATTGAAATCAACTAGATATATATCACAATTGGAAATCTTTTTATCAGAAAATTCATTGAATGTATCAAGCATAAAATTCATTGGTTGGTGTTTCTTGTAATTACATTTTTCAAATGGTATTATTAATAGATTACTACTGCGAGTTTGGTAATGAGGTAAACGAAATACGATATATTCCAGTAAATGACTAGACGATATTTCACCAATGATCAATTTGTGAATAAAAACTACTTGGGCCACCATTCTTCGTTATTCCAAAGTTATCAACTGAAGCAGCATCAGCCTATCTTCATACTTTGGTAGGTGGAATCTATTTGGCCATTTTAATTTTCGAAGAGCATAAAGTAAAAATTGTTTCTGGATTGATTCTATTCTTCTGGTCTGACCCTTCATGTAGGGGTTCCAAACTTGTGAACCATATTCAAGTATTGGTAATACATATGTGTAAAAGAGTAATCGAATGGTCCACAGATCCTTGAAATCACGACCAAATCTTTTGATCCAAGCTAGTCTTGATTTGGCTTTTGCTATGATGTATTCAATGTGTGATTTGAAATTGAGTTGACTATCAAGAATAATTCCCAAGTCTTTGATTTCATTGACTCTCTGTATGACTTCGTCTCCAATGATATAGTTATGATCAATCATTGTACCCATTCGGTGAAACCTCATTAATTTGGTCTTCTTAACATTCAATCTAAGATCGTTGCGACTGAAAAAGATAGAAATGTTTTCCAAGCCATTTTGTAATTTCAAGCAATCGTTCTCAGATTCAATATGTTTGGACAGTCTAGCATCATCTGCAAATTTATTTATTTGTCACCGCCAAGTTCTGGCTGAATAATTTGTACAGTTACAGGAAAACAAGTTAGCGAAGCCTCCTTGAAAAAACCTGATCTTTTCGAAACTAGAGATTTTGTCATGATACATCAATGAAAAAAAAAACCTTTGATACAGTATTTGAGCCATTTTCTGTCAAAAGAACAGAAATAATAAGATAACTAAGGCACATATGCATAATCTAAAGAATTATATAGTCAAAAGGACACTACGTTAAAGATATATCACAGGTTAAGTAAAATAGTCGGAAAACTATCACGATAAGTGACTTGGTTATTTTGATTTGTTTGGAATTAATAATCCCATGATTAATGTTCCGTGTGTGAGGACAATTTGTGTCGTGGAAAACCTCACTAAAATCACATCATTAGAGTTTGACCGATGAAGGGGTGTGCCGTACTCCATAGGGGCCCAAGTTTGCATTCTCCGATTCCGAAAGTACAAGAAAAATTCCCGAGCGGTCCAGAACAGGTCGGTCACGACGTACAGTTCACTCTGGAATTCAGGCAAAGAAAAAAAAATTACAAGTCCACCGGGGTGATGCACCTGCACACACCATTTTTTCCCAGAATACGGGCTATTGTTCGCCGTCCAAGTCAAACGACGTAAGGGGATGACAAAGAGTAAGCGGTCTAAGCATAAATCTTAGACATGTACTGGTATCCCGTCAGCATCGTCTGATTAGTCACCCCATTTTGGTCTGTTCTGCTTCCAAGTTGTGTTTGTCACTGGGAGGTGCTCAAGTAGAGCTTAAAAGTTTGAGAAGTTGCGATTGAAGGTCCGCCGAAAATCCTATACGAGAGTCGGAGTCTCGAATACTTCGTTCGGTATTATGCGTACAGTTGTGATGAAATTTGAGCGACTGCTGGCATTTTTGAAATTCTCCGACACCGAGTTCGCATATTTGCACATTTGGGTAAGTGGTGCTGCAGGGGTTACTCTCATCTTTCTGTCAGTAATTCGTATATACTCTGTCCGACGAAGATTACGTTCATTGGGGTTAACTTCGATGTCTGCTCGAACCGATGGGCAGTTCCAATGACCGTTCAGAATGTCGTACAGAGTCGTAATTGCCACGTTTACTCTTCTGCGCTGAAGTGGATGCATCTGCAGTTTCTCCAATCGTTCCACATATGATGAGATGTGGAAGCCATTAGCTGGAGATGGATACTCCTTCAGAGCGAACATAGTGAACTGCTTCAGCACCCTCTCTATTTTATTAGTGTGTACTTCAGCATGCGGCATCCATACAATACTGCAATATTCGGGGACTGAACCAGCGCATAATAAAGCGCTTTCAAGGTTTGTGTATCAGGGATGTCATAACAAAACCTTTTAACAAACCCTAGAGCCGCAGTCGCTTTTGCAGTGATAACTTCAATGTGTTGATTGGAAGTCAGTTTGCTATCAATGAGCACACCCAAATCTCTGTGTTCTTCAACTCGTTTGAAAGTGTGGTTGCCATATGTGTAAGTGGCCATAGTGGGCTCTTTTAGCCTGTGTATTGTCAGCACAACACATTTGTCAAGGTTCAAATGAAGCGAGTTCTTGTCACGCCACTCTCTGAGTTTCTTTAATCAATTGCAAGTTGAAGCGTGGCGCTGTCTTCCGGTTTTCTAATGATTTTTGCAATTTTGATATCATCAGCATACAACAAAACAACAACATCCTCCATGTCTTTGATTATGTCATTTATGAATCACAGGAACAACGTCGGCCCGAGATGGCTACCCTGATTTCAGTTGATTCACTTTTCCCATAGTTTACAAATTGAAATCTGTTTGTCAAGTATGATTGCAGCCAGTTAAGCAAGTTTTGAGGCAAGTTGAATTCATTCAGCTTCTGTTGAAGGATTTGATGGTCAACCTTGTCAAATGCTTTGCTGAAATCAGTGTACAGAACATCAATTTGAGCATGGTCATTCAAACCCCGATTGGCATAATGCACAAATTCGGTCAAGTTTGACGATGTTGATCTGTGCTTCAGGAACCCATGTTGGTTTGGTGATAATTTGTCGCGAACCAGTGCTAGTAATTTGACGTTTACAAGGTGCTCGAAGAATTTTGCAATGGTTTGCAGTTTGGCGATGCATCTGTAGTTTTCAATATTTGATCTAGCACCCTTCTAAAAAATTGGTTTGACACTGGACCGCTGCCATTGATCCGGGAAAATGCCAAGAGCTAGAGATTCATTGTAGATTTACGTTAGCGGCGTTGCCAAAGATGCCGCACAGTTCTTCAGTAATAGAGGGTGAATCCCATCTGGACCAACACCTTTTTTAGTGTTGATGTTGGCTAGCTCTTCACGAACAAATTGAGCTTCAAGCTGGAAGCAACTTGAGTTTGATTGCGTTGCCAATTGTTGAGTTGATATATTTGGAGGTTGAGTTTGAACTGGATCATAGTTGCTGCTGAACAATTCCGCAAACATATTCGACTGTGACTTCTCATCTGAAGATTTGACATTGTTGAATTGAAGGGTTTTCGGCTTATTGTCGGTGGTTTTTTTAGAGTTCACGAATGTCCAAAATGGTGCTGGGCGATTCTTGAGCGAAGACTTCAGTCTATCAACATAGCCGTTGTATAGCTCAGTGTTGAGCATATTAAACTGTTCATAAGCAGCTTCGAAGCATTGTTTGTTGCCCATCCTCTTGTATATCTTCCATTCTTTAACTTTTTTGTTTTTCAGTGCTTGTAGGTGCTTGTTTTACCATGGGCATTTTTGTTTGTCTCTCACTAGTTGTGATGGAATATAGCGTTGAATTGCTTCATCAAGTATATTGTGCAGGGTTTCCACTTTTTCAGCCTGCGATTTGTCTGAAAACAGTGCCTCAAAATTAATAGCACCCAGATAGGGGTGCATTTAAAAATGAACTGGCGCTTCGGTTCTGTGTTTGCCGCAGGTGCCGTATGCCATTCAAATGACACCAGGATCGGTGGATGGTAAGAGTCCACCTTATCCACATCAACCATTGGCTTGGCTCGATCAATTGAGCAGTTGATGTAGTCATTTGTGAAAAACAAATCAAGTAATTTACCCCTTGAATTTCGGATGGAATTCACTTGATGGAGTTCTCAGGAATTGCTGAACCAAAATTTGATGGGACCAGCACATTAGCGTAGTCATCATCTATTGCCCAGTCAATCATTGGTAGGTTGAAGTCACCAACAACCATGATGATGTCCTCTGGTTTCGTTGAAATTGAATTGATTGCGGACGAGTGCTTTCCATAATCATCAGGTGATGAGTTTGGTGGAATGTATGCACTGTAAATAAATAAAGTCTGAGATTTAGTGCGAGCTTTTATACATACGTATTCCAGTTTGTCAGCTCCCGGGATGACAATTCGCTCGCTGGAGAAGATTTCGTTGTTCATCGCTATCAAGACGCCTCCTTCTCGTTGCTTGGATCTATCCCTACGATAAACATCGTAGGTTGCGTCAAAAAATTCAGCATCGTAGTGACCGTCATGGAGCCAGGTTTCCGTCAGTATGATGATGCTGTAGTCAAGCGAGGAAGATGAGCGATAGAATGCTTTTTGCTTGTTGTTCAAACTGCGCACATTCTGGTTCAGTAGACGGTAATTTCCGTCTCGTCATTTTGGTTTGTGTTTGTGTGACAGCTCAATTTTGCATCACGAGAGATGCAAATGGATTCTGCATTAGAAGGGCCAATTGTTGCTGCATATGAAGCTGTTACAGTGACTGGCTGATCGGTGATGCAGTTGGTTGGCCACATTGACCGAGCATTGTTGTGGCCTTTTTTGGCCAGCACGTTGACTGAACCACTCGTTTTTTGAATGGTTGTTACGCTTGTTGTTATTGTTGTTGCAATTTTTATAGATGTTGCGCTAGAATTTTCGAACATGGAATTTTCGAACTTAGAATTTTCGAATATCCAAATTTCGAACCGATAAAAAACAAACTTCAACTAACTATAATTGATGCGAAAAAGTATGACAAGCGTATGCGTGCTTTTTATTTTATACAATTTTTATATAATTTGGTTCTTTTCCCAGGGAAAATCTATTAAATTAAACAATCGATTTAAACTAGTGGAGATCAAAAAAAAAGTTCACCAGCTCCTAAAAAATTGAAAAGGGGTTTTTGGATAGTCATAGGAAAAAAATTGCATAGTCCATCTAGTGTAAACCGGGCTTTCGATAGGTCATCATAACTCCCGAATCCTAAATTTTCAACTACCAAAATGAAATTTGGACAAACATTTTCTGCACAACTACCCCTTATTTTAAGCCTTGTGTCAAATGATACGAACGTTTGTTCTTGAGGAGGGTCTTTCTAGTCAATTTCGTTCCTTTGATCAGTCGATGAGTTTGAGAGCAAAATCAATTTTCTAGCAATTTTCATGTTTGTGGTAAGAGTCAGGATCACGAATTTTAATTCTTTTTTTTCAAGGGGAGGACCACAAGGTACAACTCCTTCAAGCCAAGACTCAGAGAAGAAAAGTCCTGCTGTATCACAGTGACATCACAAATACTGACATGATAGCTTAGAATTTAGATTTTTTTAATCGCACAATTTTAAATCCTAAAACATTCGATAAATTAATGATTATTGTGAAAATAAAAATTCATTTTCTTTTCTTTGATAGCAATAAAAGAATGGGAAGCTTAAGCAAATTTGCACCATAAATTAACTTAGCCTGAGTGGGCGCAATAAGAAAAATTGTATTGACCTCAGAAGATTTAAAATATATTAATACCCTTAACAATCTAAGTAATTAATAAATAAATGTTTTTCATCTTATTTAGTTCTTATGGTCAATCTATTTTCTGATTCAGAAATTTCGGAGAGAGAAAACTAAGGGGTTGCTGTCTTTCATCTTGTAATTAGAGTTGTCAACGGACGTCGTTCGTTCGAAGCATTTTTTTAAATGTGCGAACGAACGAACGAACAAAATAATTTTTACGAACGAACATTTTTCGCAAAAAAAAATTAATTTCAATTTTGTTGGTTCGTTTGTTTATTCGCAAAATAATAAAAAAATGAAAATATATGCACGTGGTGGCTCACGTCGATTGTTCCATGCAAAATGTTTGGGAACACTCCCCAGTTATTTTATTTGTTCAAAATTTCAGATCGATAAACAGATCTAAACAGATTTTTCTGAATGTTGGGAAATTTTTAACATTTTTAACATTTTTGTGTCTCCAGACGGTATTTTACAGATTTACACTCAGTAACTACGAAGAGTACGATTTTATTCTCCCAGAGGGCGAATTTTTGCATATATTCATCATGGGAGAATATTCTACTCCCTTTTTCCCCCATGGAGGAATATTTTTGAAATGTCAATATATTTTGACTGATGTCAAACCGATTCAGCAACAGTGTTTAGAAAGTGCATTATTCTCCCAAGAGGAATAAATTCTCCCGATATTCCTCCAAGAAGAAAAAACTGCAGAAATTGGCCCTCTGGGAGAATAAAATAATACCCTTTGTATTTACTGAGCATTTTCGGTATTTTATTACTATGTTAATAACCAACATATTCTAATAACATAAACGTCTTATTAACATATTATTTTACTAACGTTAATAAAACATATTTTTTTAATAATATATTTGTATATTAACGTTAATAACTTATTTTTTTATTAATATGGTAACATATCGGGGAAAATATTGGATTTTTTTTTTATTAATTATTAATTAATAAATAAATATTTTTTATTAACTTCAAACATATTAATAAGATGAAAATCTTATTATTAATAAAAAAATATTAAAAATACCTTTTTTTGGTTTTTTTTTGTTATTTTTTTTTATTAATAATAAGATTTTCATCTTATTAATATGTTTGAAATATGTTATTAATATGTTAATAATTATTTTTTTTATTAATTAATAAAATTTTTTTGACATATTAATAAAATTTTCCAAAAATATTGACCCAATTTAATAACATAATTAATATGTTACCATATTTGGCCCGTTAATAACATAATTTATTAATAAGACATATCGGGAGATTCCGTTATGTTAATGTGATATGTTATTAATATTTTAATAGCCGTAAATCTGTACGGTATTTCTCGGTAAAAATGAGTTTTCTGAAGGGAATTTGGAAACTATTGAACATAAACATTAAAAACAAATATTGTGTTTGTGCAAAATTAAAACATTCGGCTTTATTGAAAATTTTAAAATTCCTGAAAAATCATGTATTCTT
The DNA here is from genome assembly GCA_030463065.1 of Aphidoletes aphidimyza. Classification (NCBI taxonomy): domain Eukaryota; kingdom Metazoa; phylum Arthropoda; class Insecta; order Diptera; family Cecidomyiidae; genus Aphidoletes; species Aphidoletes aphidimyza. The sequence continues at coordinate 15,901,101 of CM059998.1, read as the reverse complement.
AAAATAACAAATTATGACGAATAACACATTCCTTTTAGAAAACTAATTTTTATCGAGAAATACCGTTTGGAGACACACAAATGTGACAAATTTAATATTCTGAAAAATCGGTTTAGAGTCCTCGTATCGATCTGAAATTTTGAACATAACACATGGTTCAATAAGTCATCGGACTGACATATAGAGGGTGCCACCGATGAAAAACCCGTTTCGTCATTCGGTAGTGCTAACTTCTATAGGATCTTTTTCAAATTTCATGCCATTCTCACTACTAGTTTCCGAGTTACAATGTTTTCTGTGAAATAATGTTAATGTTAATGGTCTGCACCATACAGCGTTTCTTCGCCAAAGGTGATTTATTGATAAATTTATATAAAAAAAAAGGAGAGAATCATATATACATAATCGTACATAATGTACAAATTCTTTTATAATTAATGTTTGCTAGCACCGATCAGTAAACATATTTGCCAACCCTAACGGTTACGGAGCAAAACGCTGCGATTACCTGATTGCAAAATTGATTATTATCACATATCTCTTCTTAAAGTTTTAAAATATTCAATCAATCGCTTTTTTATGGTATCTGTGCTCACATTGAAATCAACTAGATATATATCACAATTGGGAATCTTTTTATCAGAAAATTCATTGAATGTATCAAGCATAAAGTTCATTGGTTGGTATTTCCTGTAATTACATTTTTCAAATGGCACCATCAATAGATTACTACTGCTTGTTTGGTAATGTGGTAAACGGAAATTGATACTTTCCAATAAATGACTAGATGATATTTCACCAATGATCAATTTGTTAATAAAAACTACTTGAGCAACTGTTCTCCGCTCTTCCAAGATGATCAAATGTAGTAACATTCGCCTATTTTCATATTTTGGTAGGTGGAATCTATCCGGCCATTTTAATTTCCGTAGAGCATAAAGTAAGAATTGTTTCTGGATTGATTCGATTCTTCTGGTCTGACCCTTCATGTAGGGGTTCCAAACTTGTGAACCATATTCAAGTATTGGTAATACATATGTGTAAAAGAGCAATCGAATGGTCCACGGATCCTTGAAATCACGACCAAATCTTTTAATCCAAGCTAGTCTTGATTTGGCTTTTGCTATGATGTATTCAATGTGTGATTTGAAATTGAGTTGATTATCAAGAATGACTCCCGAGTCTTTGATTTCATTGACTCTCTGGATGACTTCATTTCCAATGATATAGTTATGATTAATTGTTGTACCCATTCGGTGAAACCTCATAATTTTGGTCTTTTTAACATTCAATCTAAGATCGTTACTACTGAAAAAGCCAGAAATGTTTTCCAAGTCGTTTTGTAATATCAAGCAATCGTTTTCAGATTCAATATGTTTGAATAGTCTAACATCATCTGCAAATGAAAGTAATGTAGAATTTTCAACATAATATTTTCGTTGACAACGAAACGCTTAGTTGTCTCTCGGATGACCAACTGATGATGTTGTTTCCGAAAAATAGAACTGATCCGGAAGTTGATTTTCTCGTACTCGTGTCACCAGCGAAATCAGCATCACTGTATGCAGTAATTTCGCCCAAACTATTTCGAGTATAAAAAATGCCAAAATTTAAAGTCTTTTTGATGTACCTTAAAATCCTCTTCGCAGCACGCTCATGTACCACCGTTGGTTTTTCAAGAAATCGGCTTGCCACAAAAACAGCATATGCAATATCGGGTCTCGTGCCGATTGCCAAGTACATTAGGCTGCCAATGAGATTTCGATACGCATAATTTGATGGCTCTGATTCCACAAAATCATGCATCGGTTGATTTGGATTGCTTGGCGTTGAAATTCCATGACAATTGTCAAAATTAAATCGTTTCAGCACCTTTTCAGCATACATCGATTGGTGAATAAAAATTGAGCCGTCCGCATTTCTTTTTATCTCCAATCCCAGAAAGCATCCAATATCCATTTCCTTTATCTCAAAATGTTTGTTGAGATGTTTTAAGATAGATATTATTTCGCTTTCCTTTTCACTTACAATGATTCCATCGTCCACATGAATCGCCAAAATTGTCAGTGCGTTTCCCCTTCTACCGACAAACACACACGGGTCATATTAACTTCCATTGAAACCGAAAAGCTTGATGAAATCGGTAAATTTTCTATTCCAGCACCTGCTGTATTGTTTCAGTCCATACAAACTTTTCTGAAGCTTGCAAACACGCCCCATCCATCGTCAAAACCGGCTGGCTGCTGCATATATACAGTTTCCGCTAAATCACCATTTAGAAATGCTGTTTTTACATCAAACTGCTTGAAATGCATTCTCTTTTGCGCCGCTATTGCTAAAATCGTGCGTATTGACGTGAAACGTACGATTGGACTGAAAGCTTCGAAGTAATTTACGCCGTATTCCTGTCGAAAGCCACGAGCTACAAGTCTCGCTTTATATCGATACGATGCATCTCTCTTTTCATGTTTCACCTTAAACACCCACTTATTGTCGATTACCTTTGCATTTGGTGGACGTTCAATCAATTTCCATGTGTCATTTTTGATAAGCGAATCGAGTTCCTCGATCATGGCCATTTTCCATTCATTTTTGTTCTCACCATTCACAGCTTCCTCATATGTGTCCGGCTCATGGAAAACCGAAAATGCCACGTGTAAATTTAAAAGATTACTCAGACTTCTTGTGACCGCTCTTTCTGATCCGCTGCCAACTCTTGCCCTTGTACGAAAATCTGGATCATTCGCCGTAGTATTTTGTGCACCACTATCGATCGTAGTATCATTTAAAGATTTATCACTTTCACCGATTGTCGATTCAAAAGTAGCATCCGAATCACTATTTCCATCATTTGTTTCCGCAACTGGTGTTTCAAACGTGTTATTATTCCCCTCTGGAACAATAGATGCGGAATTCTCCAAAATAGATGAATTTTGATCCACCCCCGGCTCGATAACTTCTTCAAAACACTCATTTTCAGGAATGTAAACATGAGAATTGTCATTAAAATTGTTTGTATCAATTACCAATTCCTCTTTTTCCATGAAAACTACATCTCGGCTGATCACTATTTTTCTTTTGTTTATGTCGTATAAACGGTATGCTTTTGCATCGTCAGCGCATCGAAGAAAAATATATTCATACGATTTTGCATCGAGTTTGTTTCTTTTTTCGCTTGGTTGCCAAGCTATTGCCCGACAGCCAAAAACTCTGAAATCAGCCAAATTACTTTTTGTTCCGTTCCACCTTTCGTTCGGTGAAGCGTTCGTTGAACTACATGTGATCGCATTTATTACGTTTACCGCTGCATAAATCGCCTCGCCCCAGAATTGTTTTGATAACTTGGAGTCAAGTAACATACACCGTACTTTCTCAATTATTGTCCGATTCATTCTCTCAGCAATTCCATTTTGCTGTGGACTGTGTATGGTGTGGTTTTTTCATGTTTTATGCCATGCTTGACAAAAAAATCATTGAAATTTCTGTTGACGTACTCCGTTCCGTTATCCGATCGCACAATCTTTATATTCAACTCGAGCTGATTTTCAACAAGCTTTTTATACGTAATAAATTTATCGAAAACTTCTCCTTTTGATTTCAAAACATAAATGTGGACTTTTCTGCTGAAATCGTCAATGAACGTAATAAAATATCTCGCGCCACCCAACGATCTAATGGCATTGGCCCACACACATCAGTGTGTACGATTTCCAGTTGTTTGCTCGCGCGTGTGGCCGGTTCATTGAACGGAGTTCTGCTATGCTTACCCTTTGCACACACAGTGCATTTGGTGTCAGGTTCCACCTTTATTTTCAAAATAGATTTCAACGCACCAAAGTTTATATGCGTCAAACGTCGATGCCACAATTCTACATTATTTTTTCATAATTCGCGCTTTCATTGAAAAAAATTTCGATTTTGAAAATATCATCAACCAATTTGCCTTCAGCCTATAATTGATTTTCTTTTGAAAAAACTTTGCAACCCTTTGCATTAAATGTAACAATACAACCGTTCTTGACCATCTGACTAACACTCAGAAGATTGACACATATTTTTGGGATGTACTGTACATCGCTCAGAATGAAGCTAGAGTTGTTGTTTATTTTACATTTCAGTTCAATGTCCATTCTTTCACCGTTTGCCGCTTTTACTTGTTTTATTTTTGGTTGTTTAACGTTTTGCATGACACAATCAACATTTGTCATGTGTTTTGTTGCACCGGAGTCGACGAACCATTCATTTTCACTGTTTCGCGCAACCAAAACCTTTGGTAATGCATCAACATTATCAACTACACACGCTTTTTCAAACTGTCCCAAAACATTGTCATGATACACTTGATCAACGTCCAAACTGACTTGATCATCGATATGTTCACTTTTCTGTTCATTTTTCGATTCACCAGAAATATCTGAAATACTCAAAGTATCTTGAGACACTTGCTCATCAATCACACTGATATCGCTTTCACTGTGCTCACTATCAGAATCATTTACCGGCATCACAAGAGACGCATACAACACAATATTGCTCTTTTCAGTTTTGTCCTTTTTTAGACTTGGGCATTTTCGTTTAAAATGTGGCCCACCACATTCGTAGCACTTCACACCGGGATTTTTACCATTTTGCTGGCCATTTTGATTGCCCTTTTTGAATTTCCTATCAAACTTTTTGACACTCATCGCATTTTCACTCGAATCCCCAATGTCAATGGATTGTAGCAACATATTTTTAACAGAGTCCAATGTTATTTTTTCTTTTGCCTCCATCGAAATCACTAATGGATTATACTCCTCACTTAAGCCGCACAAAAGAATACATCCCGCAATTTCATCACTAATGTCAAAACCGGCATTTTTGACATTAGCTCTAATGGCAACATTTTTGTTAACGTAATCGTGCATCGATGAACAACTTTCAGATTTTAATGTTATCCACTGTTTCAAAAGTGTCACTTTGCGAACTGCACTTTTATCTTCGAAGACTTCAACAAGAGTGTCCCACGCCTCTTTTACTTCCAGTGCGTGCTCAATATATGAGTATAGACTTGGATCCAGAAGCATCGTCAAATCCGCCAATGCTTTTTCATTTGCCATTTTTATCGTAGCTGATGCATCGTCCGCCAATTTAACTGTGCAATGTGTGAATTGACCCTTTGATGTTAAATAGGCCTTCGCACCAACCTTCCACGCACTAAAATTTTCCCGACCACGTAAACGATCAAAACCCAACTTTGAGGAGTCACTCATGTTTCGATACTCAAAATACTTCACGTCAGAATGAAAGAATTAGCACAAAAAATTTAAAAAAACGACTGCTTTCTTTACAAAAAAAAACTTTATATTAACTGCGTAGCACGGGCCGTAATAACCTGTTAAGAGTAGAAGATCGCCGCTGTGAACTATAAAATGTTTATGTAATAAAGAATGAAATGAAACACATTTGGTTACTGTTCGATTGCAAGTGAAGCTTGCGTTTTAATGAACCGTTTCTTTTATATGGTGTACAATATGGATCGTATTACTATTTAAACAATAGTTGGTTGCACTGCAATGCATTATATGTATATTCTACAATCGTCGAACACTTTCAACAATTTTGCGTATGGCGTACACCATACTAATTTTATGAATTTCGTCTATTTTGGCTGCAAATTTGAGAAATTTCACATCAAATATGGAATGATTGTATTTAGGAATCTCAGAACCAATATAGTTTGGCCCAGGCATAGCGCGGAGATAATGACAGATGGGCAACGCAAGCAGCGCTGCGATTTTCACTGTATGCGTGCTCTCACTAATTCAGCTGTGCATTCACACACAGTGTGCGGCAAACAGACTGCTTCTATTTTCTGTGTGCGCGCACACAACAGCACATTGAATTTTAAATTTGACAAACGTCAACCGAAATGTAAAATTTGAAAAAATATACTGATGTGTGCGTGCACATAGAAAATAGAAGCAGTCTGTCCGCCGCACACTATGTGTGAATGCACAGCTGAATTGGTGTGAGCACGCATACAGTGAAAATCGCAGCTCTGAACGCAAGCAACACATAACTTTATCAATTGTGCTAAAATTGGCACATTTTTGTACCAAAAGTGGTACAAAATCAGCGGTTGTCAGCTGAAACTACGGCGCTGTGATCGGTGTTGCAGGTCATATTCATGCTTTGGTCCCAGGGAAGTCATATAGGCTCGCAGAAAACATTAAGTAGGCTTATTTGTGGTAATTTCGTTCAAAAATGGCATTTTAAGGGCAATAAACGTATATTCACTTGAGAGCATGGCGCGCCAAAACGGCTTTACCAATATTGCTCAAAATTTAATGGGATCTAAGTCTAATAATTTCCAAACAATGGTGAAAATTTGAAATCGATCGGTGGAGTCATTTTTGAGCTATCGTGGTAACAAAAAACGTGACACCGGACGACGGACACGGACGACGGACAACGTGCCACACGGTTCCGCCGATTCTTATGGGTTCCAAACTTATAGATAACTCATTTTTGGGGTTTCCCCACATCACGTGGTGTGCGGAAAAGTAACAAATTGTTTTAATTTCAACACTTCTTTCACTTTATTTTACAAATATATGATTGAACTTGTCTTTAAGGTTTGACTATAAACAATGAACAAATTCCACTGGTTGACCGGTCCATTTATACTTTTTTCTATTGCAAGTAAAATGAATTTAAATTGGGATGAGAGGATTCATCACCCTGACAAGTAACAGTAATAACAATGAACGATGTGCTATTCCATAAGACGCAATGCAAAATTTTGGTGCTCCGATGTACTGAGTCGTGCATCGTTGGAATGAGTAAAAACATCCCCCTAAAGTCGTAAAATCTGCACGCGCTCTTATGCCATTGTACCGTTAACACTGTATTCCATTCCCCTCAATGTTGCACATATCGCGTTATCATGCATTGCCTTTCAATGTAGAAGGACAAGTCGAAACAGTGTTTACAATAGTAAAATACACTTATATGGATAACATATTATGCTACCAAGCAAACTACTTGTGAACCGATGATTGCACTATTGATGTTAATGTTAATGGTCTGCATAGGCCAAATCGGTTACAATTCCACGCACAAGTAAACCTTTTTGGTTTGAGTGGAAACACCCCTTTTTCTTACACTAGATAGAATCGATTTTTTGTGGGACCATTTTCGGCCATGACCCCCCCCCCCCTTAATTCGGCAGTGTCAGAACCTATGAACATAGGATGTTATGAAAAAATATTATGACTAGAGAAAAGCGTTAATAAAAACTCTAATTAATGGATTTTTTTAATTTTATGATAGAGTGAGAAAAAAAGGATAGTGTAGACGAGAAGAACTATTCTTCTACCTCTTAATCCGAAAAGCCGGAAAGAAAAAGACTTGAATTAGTTTTGGATATCAACGGAAATCTTATAAACAATCGATTTCCTTGATAGCATTGTAAATTGACAGTCTACAATTTGTGATGAATGATGTGTTCGTAGTTTGAATGAATTCGTTGATTGTTGGAATGCCTGTGATTTGTTTGAGCTGAATCGTTGGGATGCGCCTTGACAACTTGTAGATTTTTTTGATGATTCTATTTCGTAGTGTTGATATATTCCGTATATGGCAGGCGGCTGCGGATGACCAAATCGGACTACCGTATGTGGAAATTGGCCGAATAATCGATGTGTAATTGAGGTGTTCGTTAACAGTTTGGTGCAAGCAATGGGTGCATTGCTCTGTAGCATCTTGTTGCTTTATTTGTTGCATTCGTGATGTGTTCTTTGAATGTCAGCTTCTTATCGAATGTTAGCCCCAAATAGCAAACGGAACTGGCAAAATTGATATGATTTTGGCTGCACCTGATGTAGTTGGTGTGTGTTTCTGTTTGTTGTCAAATTGAAATATAATAGCTTGTGTTTTGTTTTGATTAACTTTCATTTTCCATTTTTTGAAATATCGTTGGAGCGTTTGCAGTGATGCATTCAATTTGTTGACGATTAAGTTTGATGTTACAAAGCGGTGTCATCCAATGTACTGTGTACAAAGCGGTGTCATCCGCATAAAGGGCGATTTGAACGTTGGTGTCTTCGGGTATGCCAGCCACAAACAGAGCATATAAAATGGGCGAAATGGATGTGCCTTGTGGAAGCCCCGCATCAATTTTGATGGTGTTTGAGATGCCTCGATTAATTGACGATTTCGAATGAACGCGTTCACCATTCGAATTAAATATGTTGGCAGTTTCAATTTGATGAGCCTGTAAATCAGTTCATCGTGCCAGAAGGAATCGAAATTGAAATGAGTTTACCGTATTTTTCACCTCATAGTCGTTTGTGAGTTTGAAACTGGATGTGATATGATGCGATTTTTCGAAGATTTCGGCTACACAGTTAGCTCGATCGGTGTCGTCGATTGTTCGTCTGTTGCTGATTTGTATTTTTGTAGCATTGTTGTCGGTTTTGCCTCTGATTCGTTTCGTTAGTTGCCACATATTCTTCGATCCTTTCGTGAATGAGATGAGATGTTTTTTCACCGATGCGTTGTAATCGGCGTTAACATTCGTCCTAACGATTTGGTGCATTCGATTGAGCTCCCTTTTCAGCTGATTTTTTCCATGCTCATTTGTGCATCGCTGCCAACGGTGTTTGAGAGCAATTTTCGTTTGAATTAGTTGTTTGGTTTGTGTTGTAATGATAAAGCGCTGCCCACATATTTTGACTGGGACACATGATGATTTGGTTGACTGCAATAGCTCGGTGAATTTGTTTATTGCGATATCAATTTCATAGGTTGTATTTGGTATTGGTATTGCGTTGATTTTTTCAGCGGTGGTGGAATGTGGAAAATGTGTGTGGTCGTTTGCAGACACAAGTTTCGGGGGGGTTTTAAATTTTTGGAATGGTTCAAAATGTCGAATTAGCATTAAATTTACAAGAAAATGTATGCATAGGACAGTAAATATATCCTGGGCTCTATTTTACCAATCGTCATGTTCGCAATTTTTGACCGCGGTCTGAATATTGTGGTCGACCGCAATCTTTACATGCAAAAATTTCATTTGACCGCAAATGTTGCAAATCAACTGAACTGTCCGTGTTACACGGTTTTAGTGATGGGCAGTAAATTTTCACCCGGGTAGATGGGAAGAAAAATAATGGAAATTTACTGGGTATTTTCCCGAGGCGCAAAATAAATTCCCTTTGTAAAATTGGGAATTTACGGGAATTTATTTTGAATTCAAATTGTTCAACACAGAGCTTGAAATAACTTGGATTTATCATCAATAATGGATTTATGCCATGAATTTATGTCATAAATTTGGGGAAACGTAGGCACAAGCACGAGAAGCAACGAGAAAGTGGAGAATCGACTGAATCGATTCTCCTTTTTCTCGTTGCTTCTCGTGCACGTTCGAAGACAGCGATGTGTACAGCACATTCGAAACAGGAACGATTCATGTACGAGCACACACCACCGACTTCGAACGTGCACGAGAAGCAACGAGAAAGGGGAGAATCGACTGTTGTGTTCACACACACAAGTGACATCGCTATAACACAGCGCAAAGCAACCGTCTACAGCACGTTCGATTCATATTGAATCATATACATGCACACACCACTGTCTTCGAACGTGTTGTAGACGTTTGCTTTGCGCTGTTTTATAGCGAAGTGCGAGTGAAGACAAATCCGCGTTGAAATGTGTTTGTGACCGTTTTTTTTAAAGCAAGCGCCTCTATTTGTTGTATGCGATGCGGTGTTTTTTTTCGATTTTTGTGCTGTTCAATAAAATCAAACACTCGAGCAAGAAATACTGTTTTAAAATCGTTCAATCGAAAACTGGATTTAAATGAAATGTTTTTTATGTTGTAATTTTGTCGAGATCTTTTGTTTTGTTTTATATTTTTGTATTGTCTTTATGTAGTTACTTACCATCGGCTGTGCGCATATGTTCAATAGAAATTATTCGAAATATTGATAGATATGTCATACAATTGAACAAAAATGTTTTATCTTGGTTTTATTTAATAATGAATACTTTTATTTTTCTTCATATTTGTAACGAATGTTGTTAGCACAAATATCGAGATATAATTGCTTGTTTAAATTTATGGTTAAAATGTCATCGAGTGTTTTTTCTGACAAACTGCTTCGAAGATCCGAAAGGATACGCTTTAATGCAGAAAAGTCGCGTTCGACCATAGTCTCTGTTGGTGGAATAGCGTAAATCGTCAATGCAATATTTCGAAGGTCATCAAAATCATTAGTCGATTGCCAATATTCTAAAATTGAATCCTTATACGAGATAGTTTGTGGGTCGAAAGCATCAAGTGCAGCTTCGATATCGCTTATGTTATTTGTTCTGGTTGAATTTAAGCCAATTAGATAATTGTTCATTGCTGTGTCTCGATCGAAATCGACGATTAAACTGTCATCAGAAGAAACACCCATCGAATCATTTCCGGCATTGTCAGTCTCTAATGAGCTCAAGTAAAGCAGACGGTTATTTACTTCGAGAATAATTTTTTTTGCGGCTTCTACGTCAGTCTCATTTCGCGTCACTTCTAATCGATATCTTGGATCCAAAAAGATAGCAGCTCTCATTACTGGGTTGTCAAATATGGCATTGTATCTTTGTTCATAAGATTCAAGCAATTTTTCAAGTAAATCCGTTTTGAACCGCCGCGATTTAATCATTTGTTGCAATCGTAATTTCATTTCCAACCATATCCCGAATGTGTCTGATAGCGTTAATGCTCGATCTTGCAATTGGATAGTTGCAACGAATGGAACTTTCAAAACATGTACAAGCTCCTTCAATGTCCGCCATTTTTGTACTAAAAGTGGAAATTCTGAATACCGTCTATCAGTAGCAAGTGTTGCAATATATTTGATGACATCATGCATTTTGCTTAGTCCCTCCAACTGCGGATCAAATAAGTATATGATTTCATCATTATTTAATCAATTGGTCCATATTTATAGTCTCAAATTATACAGAAAATTCAAACAATCGAAGCATGAGACGCCTAGCACGTATAAAAGGCCTCTATCATATGCATGAATCAAATTATTCGTTGCCAAACATTTTCTGTTATCGTATTAATCTTGCAATCAGAAACGCCAATAAACATCGACTTAATCAACACCTGAACACGACGGTTATATGGATTTAATGAGAAAAAAATCAGTTGTAGCGGTGACAAAGAGCAATAGGCTAATTTGGATCTTAAATGCGAAACGAAATGGTTAATTATAATTGCTAATCCTTATAAATCAACCGAAATTTTAGAATTCTCACAATCGAAAAATCTCATAATGTATATACTACTGGATTTCGTTTCATTGTTCGGTATATTTAAATGTTCAAAACACCAATTCCAATAAAAACTGCTTACAACAAGAAAAGGGCACTCAAATATCCAATTATAATTGCAACAAAAATACCAACACCTTTGATTCTTTCGAACTGCATATAAATTATGAAAAATGAGATTTATTTTGGACAAGGACAATAAATTCAAAAATTGAGAGCAGTGCTTTGCATCGAGAAAACGATGACGACAATCTCAGTTGTGGTTTTTCGAGTGATCGCGCTTTTTATGCTAAGATTGGACAACAAAAAATAATTTATTTACACCGAAAATGCTCACCATTATGTAGATAGAGCCCCATCTCGTTGTCACATCTATCTTCGGTCTTTTCATTTTCAATCCAGTTTTTACGATCAAATTATGTGTTGTGTCCAATCGAAGGATTTTCACGACTCGTCGACACAATTGAATAACATTTTGGGTTTCCTTTGATGTTTTAGCGATCGCATCTTTAATTGCCAATTGCAGTGTGTGTGCGGCGCAATTGATTTCACTTAGTTCAAATAAACAGTCGTCTCTATGTTCCTCGATTGCATCACGTAAAAGGATTTCATTGCGCTCGGCAATTACAACATCCAAATCGATGTCACATTCTCCAAATATCAAATTGATTGCATCGTCGTCTGTGAATTCCTCACATTCCAAAACAGCATCAATTTTCGCATCGACTGCAGCTTCTTCTTCTTGTCGTGGTGGACGATTTGGTGGGTGTTCATTTTCACACGATGAAAAATCAATTGATTTTTTAGCTGTGTTCCTTTGTTCTTCATTCGGCTCCTCACTTGAATCTTCTCGCTCAATTCGAATCATTCTTTGTACATTTCTACCATTGTCGCCCGTAATACTCACAATTTGCTTACGATTTATATCATATCGCTTTAAGCATTCGCGGTACGTTTTTGAGAGATTATCGCCCGTGTGTGACGAATCAAGTTGCACCATACCGATATTGTGAATCGTCACTTTTTTATTCTCAATATATTGAATATCGATCCCGAAAAATGATCTGTCGAGACGTGTGGCTATATCTAATTGCACCGAAAGTGCTCGTCCTTTAACAGCGGTTTTAATCGAATCTCTCACTTGTTCAGCAAGTTTGTGTAATTCATCATGTACATCAAGTTGCGCGCCACTCTTTAAATTTATTGGCATTTCAGCCGCTCTAAATTTGCGCAATTCTTTTTCAACTATCTCTTGGAAACCGTAATCGGAAAGGCAAGTGAATGGTCGGCCACCTAATGCGATAATAGACACACAGTTTTGAAGGAATTTTAAACGGCTTATTTCCACTGGCTCTTCAATTTCATCAATGTGTTCAACGTAAACCTGAGTATGTTTGTATTGCAGATGTGAGGCCAAATTGCTTAAATTTGTGCCGTTAATTTCTTTGGTACAAATTTGGCAAACATATATTAATTTCATTGAGCCGTCTTCTACCCGTGTGCCAGATTCATCGAAAAACTGCAGTGCCTTTTCTCCTTTTGTTTCATTTTTAAAAGTCTTCTGTTTTCTTGGTGTACACAATTTTTTTTTCGACGGTTTTTCCACTGTTAAATCCGACTTTGATTTTTTTGGTGTATTTACATTTTCCGGTAAATTTGATTTTTTTTTTTTTGGTGAACTGACTATATCTTCCATTTTTGCTTAGAAAAAAAAATGCAATTTTTGTAACGCTGTAAAAGATGTTCAACGGAACACTGATGAATGGTGTAACACCATTGTTGTTTAACACAGACGCACACTGCGAATAAATCACAACACGATATGCTGTAGAACTCAAAAATACATACATACAAATGGTGATGTCACCCGATTTGCCTATTCACTTCAGTCACATTCAAACTGCAGCACATTAACGGTCATTTTCATTTGATCAAAAACACAGAATTTCGTTGTTCCTTTTAATATTTGAATCGTTTTGTATCGCTCATCAGTTATTTTTCATAATTCATTTTCCAAAATGTGGGTTGTAGTTCATTTAGTGTCAGCAAAAAAAAATATAATTATTCCACAGAAGTGGATCAAGACGTTAAATCGAGAATTTGGTCAAGAAACATTAAATAACATTGGCAAAGCTTCTTACCAAAGCCATCGAATTTTTTGGTCAAATGTCGGTTTGAATGATGAAATACCCGATGAGACTATTGAACCAAAATTTTGTTTGCGCATATCAAATGTTTTTCCACCGCAAAGTGAAACAAATTACATTGCTCGTGTTAAGTGCTATTGTGGTGAGTCTATAAACAACAATTCATTTCGAATACTTTTCAGTCATTCATTTTTGAATTGCAGCAACAAAAGAGAGAGCAAAGTATTTTCTTCAATTTCGCGCTTTACCTCCAGTGACATACAATCGTCACAGACTGTTCGAAGCACCAGCTCCCTCATTGTCACCAGTACTGCCAACGAATACTCTCAATATGAACGAAAACCAATTAGTGGTTCATGTTGCCAATTCAAGCAATAACAATGCAAATGTTTTACAACAGCCGAATGTAGCTCCAATTGAACATCAGGTCAGAGCTGATGAAGCAACAGGCGAACAGTTCGAAACCAATCTTTCTCATTCGAATGATGGCCAGCAAGTAGAACATACTGGTCAATCGAATGATCTCCCAGAAAATTCAGTCTTGGCTTCAGCTGAATGTGATGAAACCGCAAATGATACAAATGTGAATGAAAATCATCCGTTTGAGTGTACCGATCAAGGAATTTTACAACAGCAAAATTTAACAACTGAATCGTCACCTGTTCGGGATAGATTTGCTGCTGAAATTTCAAGCGATTCCCATGAGGAAAAGCCTTTGATGCCAATTGTGGAAATGGAAGCGGCAGATATTGTCGAGATTGAGAATTTGTTTAATGAGGGAGAAGATACGCAGGAGAATGTTGTGCCAGTTTTAGCTGCGGGTGAAACGGCATTTTGGGAAAATGGTATATTAAAAATAAAAAAAGTTATTGACGATTGCGAAATCATATATCCATATGCTGTACAACTGACGCCATATGACCTCGAATACGAGGCTAAATTGAACGATGTGATATCAAAAAACCGCCCGTTCGATGAAAATGGAAACGGTGACCGTGCTTACACTTTGATAACAAAGCGAGGGTCGATGAAAGTCAAATTGGCAGCACGTATTATTGCTGGCTTAAGAGAGTTGAATTCTGCAGACAAACGCAAACATCGCGGCTTTGACAAATCATTCATTAAAGCATTGCTTGTTGGGCTATTTGGCAAGGCTGAAGTGAAAAATGGGAATATGGATAGAGACACGATGAATTTCATCAAAGGTATTGAAAAAATTCATATTGGAACCATAATATTTGAGCAGTAACATTAAAAATCATTACAGAACTGTTTGTGGTACGCATTGACGACGACGATGATGAAAACGGATCACGGTATTTAAGTTTTGGACGACTATTCGAAAAGGCATCGAACGAGATAAAAAGCGACCAATATGGACAAAACTGATTTTGTATGACAAATTTGTCGTTGACAATGATTACAATAAAAGCATAATCCGCTCTTATAACTGTATTTTTTTACCGTGTTTAAAACTGCATTTCTTTCTTGAGTGTTTTATTTTGTTCAACAGCACAAAAATCGAAAAAAAACACCGCATCGCATACAACAAATAGAGGCGCTTGCTTTAAAAAAAACGGTCACAAACACATTTCAACGCGGATTTGTCTTCACTCGCACTTCGCTATAAAACAGCGCAAAGCAAACGTCTACAACACGTTCGAAGACAGTGGTGTGTGCATGTATATGATTCAATATGAATCGAACGTGCTGTAGACGGTTGCTTTGCGCTGTGTTATAGCGATGTCACTTGTGTGTGTGAACACAACAGTCGATTCTCCCTCTTCTCGTTGCTTCTCGTGCACGTTCGAAGTCGGTGGTGTGTGCTCGTACATGAATCGTTCCTGTTTCGAATGTGCTGTACACATCGCTGTCTTCGAACGTGCACGAGAAGCAACGAGAAAAAGGAGAATCGATTCAGTCGATTCTCCACTTTCTCGTTGCTTCTCGTGCTTGTGCCTACGTTTCCCCAAATTTATGACATAAATTCATGGCATAAATCCATTATTGATGATAAATCCAAGTTATTTCAAGCTCTGGTTCAACATTTCCAAAGACGCGAACATTTTCGTTTTGATTTCCACATGCCGTGTGAACGAGCAAGTCACAAAATGAACTCAAACAATGCGTCTAGTTCACACGTTCATGCTACAAGTCATAATTTGACATGTTGATTTTCAAATTTTGGATAAATTCCTATAAATACCCATTAAATTCCCCAATTTTCCGGGTTTTTACCCAATGTTTCTCCCGGAATCTCCAAAATCGGGTAAATTGCCCATCACTACACGGTTTACACGGTTTTTACACGCTTTTTACACTGTGTACAGCATAGTACAACGCACAGACGTTGGCCTACCTCTACGCATACATTCGTCCGAAATTTTCGAAAAAAATACATCAAATGCATGCTGAACATACCCAATAAACATCGTGTAACGCTATTTTGGCCCAGATTGGGCTTCCAGATGTAACGCTTTTTTGGCCCAATATGTGCTTCAGTTTGAGCACATTTTTGGTGAAAATGTTCACTCAAATTGGGCAAAAAAATCATATCTAATTTGTGCGTCAGCTATATTTCGGCTATAGCCCATTTCTAGCTTCAATCCCAATCCAAAGTTGTTTTGGTTTAATTAAGGTAAAAATTATCACTCAGATTGGGCTAACGCTGAAGCACAAATTAGATATAATTTTTTTGTCCCAATTTGAGTAAACATCTTCAACTTAATTGGGCTAAAATTGAAGCACATATTAGGTGAAATACCATTTCACCCAAGATGGGTGTCCTAGTACGCACGATTTGGGCGATTTAGGGGGGTTCCAAATTAGGCACCAAAATTGTTTATTGGGTAGGTTCTCACCAGGGGTCCGAGGGGTCCAATTCCCCCCCCCCTCCCCCCCCCAGCGATCGTTACCACTCTAAGATTTCGATTTCCAAAAGTGATGACCTCTTTTTTTTGTTTAGGTCCTCAACTTTTAAGACAAGATAGAATTGACTTTATTCGTTACCCCCCAAGAAATTTTTTCGCTTAATCCCCCCCTGAAGACCACATACTTGAGAACCTATGATGCTGAAACATTGAAATCCAGGGGTTTGAAATCATTTCGGGGGGAAGGGGGTTATAATTGGTCATTCGAACTTGTAAGTCGCTTTATGTCGTATTTAAAATGAATCGATGGTCTTGGGCTATATGCCGCAGTGATACGCAGTGGATTATTATTTGTGTCGATTTCAATCGCTGAAAGTGTGTGGTTTATGCTCGATCGAATCGCAATTGGAACACCACTATGACCTTGATGCAATCTGTCGTTTCGATGAATAGTGAAATTTTTTATTTGGAGTGAATTTTGCTGTTTTAAAAATGTTTCAAGCAAAAGAATATCAATTTTGTCTGTTTCCAAAAATGATTCAACTAAATGTTTTTTGATGTTGTTGTTGATGCTTTGCGCATTCCAAAAATTAATTTTCAACGGTTTATATGCAGGCATGTTTCAATAGATTAGTGATAACTTGAAGTTGACCAAATCTTTTCGACCTAAACTATTTATTGAGAGGGGACCTCAATTTCTGTTACCTGTGAGAATTTGAACGGAATCGACTTCGCCGTTCTCGAGATATTGTCATTCAAAACAAGGTCCAAGAAGGGGGGAAAATTTGTATGGGAGGTACCCGATGGGGGGCTCAGACCGTCCCCAAAATTCACGTTGTGGGTCGCAGGCCGATTTTATTGATCCTCCGAAATTTTGAACGAAATCGGTCTACCCGTTCTTGAGGAATTTTTATGCAACAAAAATCACATTTTCAGAGGCTCATACAGCTCGAACGGGTGGGGATATCTTGGATCCCAAAACGGTTTCTTGAAGGGGGCCACAAGTTACGTCACCTGTGAGAATTTGAACGGAATCGACTTCGTCGTTCTCGAGATTTAGTCATGAGATCAAGAGAGTAATTGCGGGTCCAAAAAAATGTATACGACTTCATGTGTATTTGAACCTTCACCGTTTGTCTCACAGTCTTACGATTTTGATTAAACTCCACAGGAATGTAGCATTTGTTTAGCATGATCCAAAAATATATCGCTTGATACCCTAGCGACCTTGTGAATGGTACTTTTGGTCCACCGTGCAAAAAGTGTCATTTTGTATGGGAGGTACCCGAAGGAAGTCTCGCATCAATGGGGTTGTTAATGTTGTTAATGGTCTGCACCATACAGCGTTTCTTCGCCAGAGGTGGTTTATTATAAATTGTATAAATTTTTTTATAAAAAATGTACAAATTCATTTATAACCAATGTTTGATAGCACCGATCAGTTAACCTATTTGCCAACCCTAACGGTTACGGAGCAAAACGCTGCGATTAACTGATTGCAAAATTGATTATTACATTTATTTTCTTGAAGTTTTAAAATATTCAATCAATCTCTTTTTTATGGTATCTGTGCTCGCATTGAAATCAACTAGATATATATCACAATTGGGAATCTTTTCATCAGAAAATTCATTGAATGTATCAAGCATAAAATTCATTGGCTGATATTTTCTATAATTACACTTTTCCATTGGCACTATTAATAGATTGCTACTGCGAGTTTGATAATGAGGTAAACGAAATATAATATTTTCCTGTAAATGACTAGATGATATTTCACCAATGATCAATTTGTGAATAAAAACTACTTGAGCCACCATTCTACGTTCTTCCAAAGTTATCAACTGAAGCAGCATCAGCCTATCTTCATACTTTGGTAGGTGGAATCTATTTGGCCATTTTAATTTTCGAAAAGCATAAAGTAAATATTGTTTCTGGATTGATTCTATTCTTCTGGTCTGACCCTTCATGTAGGGGTTCCAAACTTGTGAACCATATTCAAGTAGTGGTAATACATATGTGTAAAAGAGCAATCGAATGGTCCACGGATCCTTGAAATCACGACCAAATCTTTTGATCCAAGCTAGTCTTGATTTGGCTTTTGCTATGATGTATTCAATGTGTGATTTGAAATTGAGTTGACTATCAAGAATAACTCCCAAGTCTTTGATTTCGTTCACTCTCTGGATGACTTCGTCTCCAATGATATAGATATGATCAATTATTGTACCCATTCGGTGAAACCTCATCAATTTGGTCTTCTTAACATTCAATCTAAGATCATTACAACTGAAAAAGATAGAAATATTTTCTAAGTCATTTTGTAATTTCAAGCAATCGTTTACAGACTCAATATGTTTGGACAGTCTAGCATCATCTGCAAATGAAAGTAATGTAGAGTCTTCAACATAATATGGTAATTCTATGATAAATAATAAAAACAATGTGGCTCCAATTGGATAGCCCTGACCTGTACCAGAGGTAACGTTAATTGGGATTGACTTCGTGTTATCGATTTTTACTATTTGCTTTCTGCCATTCAGATAGGATTCAATCCATCTTAGAATCTCGTGGTTCATACCCATGACATTGAGTTTGTGGATCAGTAGATCAGTGTTTACGGAATCAAAAGCCTTTGCTAGATCAATATAGATTGCATCAGTTTGTGTATTCGTCGACAATGTGTTCAATGTGGACGATGTAAATTCAACTAGATTCGTAATTGTTGATCTTCCTTTTATAAATCCGTGTTGGCTATCATTAATGATGTTCTTAATGTGAAAGTTCAAATGACCTGTTAATATTGAATCCAATATTTTTGCTGTTACGCATTGGAGTGCCACTCCTCTGTAATTACTAATATCATTTCTTGATCCACTTTTGAATATCGGCCTTACAAACGATGTTTTCCAACATTGAGGTACTTGCGCCGTTTTCATGGATTCACTGAGAATTAGTGTGATAGGTTTCACAAATGATTCTACACAATTTTTTATGAATAAGTTCGGAATTCCATCAGGGCCTGAAACAAGGTTATTTGGTAGGTTGTTGATTGCTTGCGTCACTGTTTCTTCAGTTATATCAATTTTTGGAATGTTACTGCATAGATTAATCAATTCGTTTCTGTGTTTGTTATTGGATTCAAACGTACGCACTGCATCTGGATTATATCTATGGTAAACAGTAGAGAAGAATTGAGCAAATAGATTAGCGATTTCCGATTCGTTGTTGGATTTCTGTCCATTATATTCCATGGTATTTGGTAATTTATCATTTGATTTGTTCAAGTATTTTACATGTTTGTAAAAGTTTAATGGCTCATCAGTTATCATTTGTTCCATTTCAATGGTATAATCGTTATATGACTTTCTGACACTTCGATTATATTCAGTTCGCTTAATCAAAAATTCTTTGTTTGCCTCCGTTGACCATTTTCTCTTAGACCGTAGTTTATTCAGCCTATTTTTCAAATTAATAAGTTGTGGGTTGAACCATTTGGGGTGTGATGTTGATTTATGCGCTTTGGTCTGAACATGTTCCTTGATAACTGAATCAATTTCTTCATAAAACTTATCTACTTTATCATTAAATGGTATCTTTGAAAGTTGAAGTAAAGCATTCCACTCTATGCATGCAAGTGATTCATTGATATTTGCATAGTTGGCTGATTGAAAATCAAGGAACATTTTGACATTTTCAACTCTATCATTTTTCTTAATGCATTTCAAAATTGTTAGCTCAGAAGCAGGGTGGTGACCTTCAATTTTCAATAATTGATCAATACATACATCACATTTTATTAAATTGGTATCGTTTGTCCAAACCAAATCCAACAGTCGGTGGTTTATATTGAAATTTTTATTGATTTGATGTAAGTCAAGCTCATGGCATGAATCAATAATTGCGATTTCCTTCCTGGTGGCAGCATTTAATGGGAATGCGATTTGTGGATCATCAGCATCATCAGTCAGCCATGATAAATCTCTCAAGTTAAAGTCACCAGAATGTATAATTGTATCATTTGCTTTAGCTGTAGATGTAAATGATTTCATTGCATTCATATTTGCTTGGTAGACTGCCAATGGTGAGTCTGGTCTGATGTATGATTCAATTAAAAATAAATTAAAATCGCCAAGGTTCACCTGTACACAAATTAATTCTGTACCAAATGCTTCACCATTTCCTATTAGGTGAGAATTTAATGATTCAAATAACATCATTAATGAAAGCCAGCACGGATTCATAAAGGGAAGATCAACAATCACGAATCTAGTCGAATTTGCTTCATCCACATTGAACAACTTATCGATGAACACTCAAACGGATGCAATCTACATTGATCTAGCAAAGGCATTTGATTCGGTAAATATTGATCTACTGATCCACAAACTCAACGTTATGGGTTTGATGCATGAGATTCTAAGATGGATTGAATCATATCTTAATGGTAGGAAACAAATAGTCAAAATCGGTAATACGAAATCAATCCCGATTGACGTTACTTCTGGTACAGGTCAAGGCTACCCAATTGGTGCAACATTGTTTTTATTATTCATCATTGAATTACCATATTATGTTGAAAATTCTACATTACTTTCATTTGCAGATGATGTTAGACTATCCAAACATATTGAATCTGAAAACGATTGCTTGATATTACAAAACGACTTGGAAAACATTTCTGGCTTTTTCAGTAGTAACGATCTTAGATTGAATGTTAAAAAGACCAAAATTATGAGGTTTCACCGAATGGGTACAACAATTAATCATAACTATATCATTGGAAATGAAGTCATCCAGAGAGTCAATGAAATCAAAGACTTGGGAGTCATTCTTGATAATCAACTCAATTTCAAATCACACATTGAATACATCATAGCAAAAGCCAAATCAAGACTAGCTTGGATTAAAAGATTTGGTCGTGATTTCAAGGATCCGTGGACTATCCGATTGCTCTTTTATACCTTTGTATTACCAATAATTGAATACGGATCGCAAGTTTGGAACCCATACATGAAAGGACAGACCAAAAGAATAGAATCAATCCAGAAACAATTCTTACTTTATGCTCTACGGAAATTAAAATGGCCGGATAGATTCCACCTACCAAAGTATGAAAATAGGCTAATGTTACTACATCTGATCACCTTGAAAGAGCGGAGAACAGTTGCTCAAGTAGTTTTTATTCACAAATTGATCTGTGGTGAAATATCATCTAGTCATTCATTAGAAAATATCAATTTCCGTTTACCACATTACCAAACACGCAGTAGTAATGTATTAATAATACCATTTGAAAAATGTAATTACAAGAAACACCAACCAATGAATTTTATGCTTGATACATTCAATGAATTTTCTGATAAAAAGATCCTCAATTATGATCAATATCTGGTTGATTTCAACGTGAGCACAGATACCATAAAAAAGCGTTTGATTGAATATTTTAAAACTTTAAGAAGAGAAATGTGATAAAAATCAATTTTGCAATCAGTTAATCGCAGCATTTTACTCCGTAACCGTTAGGGTTGGTAAATGGATTTACTGATCGGTGCTAGCAGACATTGATTATAAAAGAGTTTGTACATTATGTATATATAATTTTTTTTTTCTTTTTTTATATAAATTTATTAATAAACCACCTCTGGCGAAGAAACGCTGTACGGTGCAGACCATTAACATTAACATTCATGAAACGCAATCAGAACTCCACCTCCACTTTTCTTCTTTTTTGATTGATTACTCTCAGTAAGGGTCGACCTATCACATCTGTATACATTAAAATCATTCGGGAATACATTTGAAGATTGAATAGTGTCATCGAGGTTGG
Organism: Aphidoletes aphidimyza; assembly: GCA_030463065.1. Classification (NCBI taxonomy): domain Eukaryota; kingdom Metazoa; phylum Arthropoda; class Insecta; order Diptera; family Cecidomyiidae; genus Aphidoletes; species Aphidoletes aphidimyza. The sequence continues at coordinate 15,878,938 of CM059998.1, read as the reverse complement.
TTTCACATAACATGTAGACCTTAAAAGATGAAATCAATATATTAGCAAAAAATTCTGGTAATTTGGTACGAAGCCCATTAACATTGTGGCAGTAAATTGTATTGAAATTTTCTGGTTCGGATGATTGCATTGCAAATGTTGGTAAGGAACTCTTAGCTGTTGATTTTGTTGTTGTATTTGTCCATATTTCATTCACTTGCTCCTTCAGTGAATTAATTTTGTTGATGAACATATCTACTGTTGAATCATTGATCAGCCCCTTGTCAAAATTTTGCATTTCCAATAGCATCTCATATTCAAGGATCTGGATTGCATCTGAGCTGTTGTTTATTGAATTTATTGGTGGTGAAAGTACGGTCCTTGGTGATATGGTTTGATTTGAAATGGGAGATTGCTCGTCTGGAAGTGTTGAGCATCGTAATGTGGCATGAAATGGTGTATGGGTGGCTGTTGAAATTGATTCAGATTCCAAAAAGGATCTGCAAATGAAGGTTGTTGAGAACTGTATTGCCAGTTATGAGTTGGACCCAAATCACGATGTTGGTATTTTTGACTATACATAGGTATATGATTGTGATCCATCAAACTATGTCCATTTCGTGTATTCATATTAAAAGGCATGCCATTGAATTGATGATTATATTTGACATGTTCATCACGAGAATGTACTTGGTATTTAGATTTTCGTTTTTGATGCATGTTTTGAAATTTGTTACGATTATTTTCATGTTTATAGTTTTGTGATGAAAATCTATGCTGTTGTTGTTGTTGTTGCTGTTGGACTTTTTTCTGTTTTGGTTTTTGTTCTGAATTCACGTTAATTTTTTTGTTTGATGGTTTTGGTGGTTTTTGAGGTGGTACAAAGGGCTTAGCATCAACAACAGATCCCCATAATTCACTGTTCATAATAACATCATAGTCATCTTTGTTTGATGTATTAATTTTGAACGACACAAAATTGAGTTTATGTTGTTTTTTACTTTTCTTAGTTAACATTTCAATTGAAAAATTGGTATCGTATACTAAAGATGTTTTATGTGTGATATATGCAGCTAATTTATCACATGTAGTCGTTGGTTTGAATTTCGAAACATATATAGCAAATTTATTGTCAGTCTGATTGTTGGTTATGTTGTTGGCTAATGCAATTTCTGACAACAATGGCTCAGGATGAGGATGAGATAATGCCATTACTGATAACAATGGCTCTGAATGGGGTGATGACGATGCGTTTTGTTGATGTTGTTGTTGAATATTTGTATTAAACATTTTCTTGAAATTGTCTGAACATACTTCACAAGTTATGGCAAACGGTGAATCTATTATGAATGTGTCATTGAATTTTGTTAACATTTCATTGTCACTTGTATTTACTATAAATGTTCCATCATGAGCTGATGTTGCCAGACCAAAAATTTTCAGTAAATTTTTCACGATTTTTTCATTATTTTTCCTCTCTCTCATGCATTAGATATAAACTGAATTTCCACAATACATGCAATTAAGTTTGAGTTCTGCATATCTTTCACCTCTGCAATTTTTTTTTACACAACAATGTGGTTCAGGCATTTTGCATCAACAATAATAACAACAATAATGTAAACACTTGAATTTTAGATTATTATTGTCTAGACAATATTAAAAAATCCAAATAACGACAAATTGGATTTATAAACATAAATTAACTATTTTTAAATAAATAATTTCACTGAGCTATACTGTATTTGATGTTATCACTTTGACAGTTATCACTTTTCCCTTGGTTGTGAGAACAAACTTGGAGAGGAGCGAAAATTAACTCCCCATGCCTAATTTGGGCCCAATCTATACAGCCGTTCTCGATATATTGGCATTTTTATGCAAAAAAAAAACACATTTTCAGAGCCTCATACAGCTCGAACGCGTGGGAATACACTGTGGAACATTTTTCGAGTGATGGTCCCGGGGGTGAACCGGACCAATATAAAATGAAAGTACTATTATATAGTAGTAAAACCCCAAAAGGATTTTTCGAGATTGGCTCGAATAAAAATTTTTCATTATCACACACATATCACACACATTTTCGCTTTCAGCACGATTTTTCAAAAAAAGCACCGCTCTTTGGAGGCCTTTGTTTCGTAAACGGCTTGGAACGGCTGAAGCAAAGTTGTAGCCCTGAATGTACTGAACAACTTTGCTGAACACTATGATACCAAAAAGTCACATCAAATACCATAAATATAGCAAAATACCCATTCGGTGAAACCTCATAATTTTGGTCTTCTTAACATTCAATCTGAGATCGTTACTACTGAAAAAGCCAGAAATGTTTTCCAAGTCGTTTTGTAATATCAAGCAATCATTTTTTGACTCGATATGTTTGGATAGTCTAACATCATCTGCAAATGAAAGTTATGTAGAATTTTCAACATAATGTGGTAATTCAATGATAAATAATAAAAACAATGTTGCACCAATTGGGTAGCCTTGACCTGTACCAAAAGTAATTTTAGGGATTGACTTATTACTACCGATTTTGACTATTTGTTTCCTACCATTAAGATATGATTTAATCCATCTTAGAATCTCATGGTTCAAACCCAAAACATTGAGTTTGTGGATCAGTAAATTAATATTCACCGAATCAAATGCCTTTGCTAGATCAATGTAGATTGCATCAGTTTGAGTGTTCATTGATAAGCTGTTCAATGTGGATGAAGCAAATTCGACAAGATTCGTGATTGTTGATCTTCCCTTTATGAATCCGTGCTGGCTTTCATTAATGATGTTTTTAATGTAAAAATTCAAATGGCATGTTAATATTGAATCTAGTAACTTTGCTATTACGCATTGGAGAGCCACACCTCTGTAATTACTAATGTCATTTCTTGATCCACTTTTGAATATCGGTCTCACAAACGATGTTTTCCAACATTGAGTTACTTGCGCCGTTTTCATGGATTCACTGAGGATTAGCGTAATTGGTTTTACTAATGATTCTAGACAATTTTTTATGAATAAGTTTGGAATTCCATCCGGGCCTGAAACCAAGTTATTTGGTAGGTTGTTGATTGCTTGCGTCACTGTTTCTTCGGTTATATCCACTTTTGGAATGTTACTGCATAGATTAATCAATTCATTTCTGTGTTTGTTGTTGGATTCAAACTTATGAACTGCTTCTGGATTATATCTAGAGTAAGCAGTAGAGAAGAATTGAGCAAATAAGTTCGCTGTTTCTGATTCGTTGTTGGATTTCTGGTCATTAAACTCCATGACATTCGGTAATTTGTCGTTGGATTTGTTCAAATATTTTACATGTTTGTAAAAGTTTAATGGGTCTTCGGTTATCATTTGTTCCATTTCAATTGTATAATCGTTATAGGCTTTTCTGACACTTCGATTATATTCAGTTCGCTTATTCAAAAATTCTTTGTTTGCCTCCGTTGACCATTTTTTCTTGGATCGTAATTTATTCAGTCTATTTTTCAAATTAATAAGTTGTGGGTTGAACCATTTGGGGTGTGATGATGATTTATGCACTTTGATCTGAACATGTTTCTTGATAACTGAATCAATCTCTTCAATATTTGACATTGACAGCAAACGTCAACACTTGTGTTTTTTTTTACGTCTCTTGACCTATTATTTTTATTTCATTATTTTAAATATTAATATGAGACTTGTGATAATTATTTTAATCTCTTTATAAAGATTAGAAACTGTTTTGTACCAAAATTGTGAAGTTTACGTGTTCTACATAAATTTAGCCAATGTTTTTACGAAAGAAATGTTCAATTTTGTTCACCTCTTATTGTTAGTGTAATTTAACCTATCATGTGTGATAGCTGTATGAAGCGATGAAATGCTATTGTTTTGCCTAGAATGAATCCAATTTTGTGCAATAAATCCTATCTATTTAATGTGAATCGTCATTCTCAATTTAATGAGAAAAATAATTGATCTGTGATAATCATTTATTTGACTTTGACAGACATTGGGTTCAAATAAACAAATCGTGATTCTCTTATGTTGCTGATATTTTTATTCACTCAACACAATGGCAATTCCATGTAACAAATGCGGTGAATCCGGTGGTAAAGAAATGCCTAAATGTGACTGCTGTTCCTCATCATTTCATATATCGTGTCTATCATCGGATAACAGAGCCTACAAAGCCTCACTTTTACCACTGAAATCGAGCATAATAAACCTTCAATGGTACTGTGACGTATGCATTTCATTTACTTTGAATGGTCTTTTAACGAGATTCAATGAATGCATTCAGAATGTGTCATCCCTTAAGGATGACTTTGAAAATTTTTTGACAACCCACTCAACTGGGGCTTCACGTAAGACTGAAATTGTACATTCTGACGTTACGGCAAGCGATAAGGGACAGATCTTACCTCAAATCAACGCGGAACAATTATTAAATGATGGCATTCCCAATGACAATGTGCTAAGTGAACGAATGGACTTTGAAGATTCGGCAATCTCAGAGGGAGCTGCCTCGAATACCATTCCGTCTCAATTGCCACTTTCACAATCGGTATATCAGGACGACCGGATTCATATTAATTTAAACAAACGTCGCAAAATTCATACTACGAATGGTTTGGATGGTACCGATGGGACTATTTCCATGCCACCTCAACCCTCAGGGGGCTTAGCTGATATGATTTTTTCCCCAAAACCAATCACAACACCATCAACAACTGACCCCAATGAACTTGCTCTCGTAGGGGAGACAGGGGTTTCTATGCCAATGTCAACTGGTACTAGTGTTGTGATTAGTAAACTAGATCGCGCTCTTCACATCACTCCATTCAACGTTAATACTCGAGAATCGGATGTTGAAGCGTTTCTATTGAAAAATGAAAGCACCAAAATGTATGCTGATCGAATTCAAGTCACGAAATTGGTTCGCCCAAACCAAAACTATTCTCGTTTGACATTCGTTTCATTCAAACTGACAATGCCCTTGCAATATTTCAACCTTGTCGCTGATTCTTCCATATGGCCCAATGGTGTCATTGCTAGCGAATATGTGCCAAAAAAGCGAACAAATAATTTGAAACAAGATCGAAATGGCACAAAAAAAACAGCAAATGGTGTTTCTAACCCTTTTGCGGTGCGACCAAATTCTCCAAAGCGATCTTTGACAAAAAATCGATCAGAGATAAATTTTTGCAACAAAATCGAGCGAAACCAGGGCGAAAATAACAACAACGGTCCCAAAACCAAAAATCGCCATAATGATATTCGCAACAACAACGAACGCAACACCAACAAAAATTGCAAAATCAGCGTTAGAGTTAGAGTTAATGGTCTGCACCATACAGCGTTTCTTCGCCAGAGGTGGTTTATTATAAATTTACAAAAATGTGTATAAAATTTGTACAAATCTATTTATAACCAATGTTTGGTAGCACCGATCAGTTAACCTATTTGCCAACCCTAACGGTTACGGAGCAAAACGCTGCGATTAACTGATTTCAAAATTGATTATTACATTTATTTTCTAGAAGTTTTAAAATATTCAATTAATCTCTTTTTTATGGTATCTGTGCTCACATTGAAATCAACTAAATATATATCACAATTGGGAATCTTTTTATCAGAAAATTCATTAAATGTATCAAGCATAAAATTCATTGGCTGATATTTTCTATAATTACACTTTTCCAATGGTACTATTAATAGATTACTACTGCGAGTTTGGTAATGAGGTAAACGAAATACGATATATTCCAGTAAATGACTAGATGATATTTCACCAATGATCAATTTGTGAATAAAAATCACTTGGGCCACCATTCTTCGTTCTTCCAAAGTTATCAACTGAAGCAGCATCAGCCTATCTTCATACTTTGGCATGTGGAACCTATTTGGCCATTTTAATTTTCGAAGAGCATAAAGTAAAAATTGTTTCTGGATTGATTCGATTCTTCTGGTCTGACCCTTCATGTAGGGGTTCCAAACTTGTGAACCATATTCAAGTATTGGTAATACATATGTGTAAAAGAGCAATCGAATGGTCCACGGATCCTTGAAATCACCACCAAATCTTTTGATCCAAGCTAGTCTTGATTTGGCTTTTGCTATGATGTATTCAATGTGTGATTTGAAATTGAGTTGACTATCAAGAATAACTCCTAAGTCTTTGATTTCGTTGACTTTCTGGATGATTTCGTCTCCAATGATATAGTTATGATCAATCATTGTACCCATTCGGTGAAACCTCATCAATTTGGTCTTCTTAACATTCAATCTAAGATCATTACGACTGAAAAAGATAGAAATGTTTTCCAAGTCATTTTGCAATTTCAAGCAATCGTTTACAGACTCAATATGTTTGGACAGTCTAGCATCATCTGCAAATGAAAGTAATGTAGAATCTTCAACATAATATGGTAATTCTATGATAAATAATAAAAATAGTGTGGCTCCAATTGGATAGCCCTGACCTGTACCAGAGGTAACATCAATTGGAATTGACTTCGTATTATCGATTTTTACTATTTGCTTTCTGCCATTTAGATAGGATTTAATCCATCTTAGAATCTCGTGGTTCAGACCCATGACATTGAGTTTGTGGATCAGTAGATAAGTATTTACGGAATCAAAAGCCTTTGCTAGATCAATATAGATTGCATCAGTTTGTGTATTTGTCGACAATGTGTTCAATGTGGACGATGCAAATTCAACTAGATTCGTAATTGTTGATCTTCCTTTTATGAAACCGTGCTGATTATCATTAATGATGTTCTTAATGTGAAAATTCAAATGACCTGTTAATATTGAATCCAATATTTTTGCTGTTACGCATTGGAGTGCCACTCCTCTGTAATTACTAATATCATTTCTTGATCCACTTTTGAATATCGGCCTTACAAACGATGTTTTCCAACATTGAGGTACTTAACTACAACGAGCGTAATAACCATTCAAAAAACGAGTGGTTCAGTCAACGTGCTGGCCAAAAAAGGCCACAACAAAGCTCGGTCAATGTGGCCAACCAACTGCATCGCCGATACAGCCAGTCACTGCAACAACTACATATGCAGCAACAATTGGCACTTCTGATGCAAAATCCATTTGCATCTCTCATGATGTAAAATTGGGCTGTCATACAAACACAAACCAGAACGACGAGACGGAAATTACCGTCTATTACCAGAATGTGCGCAGTCTGAACAACAAGCAAAAAACATTTCATCGCTCATCTTCCTCGCTTGACTACAGCATCATCATACTGACAGAAACCTGGCTCCATGACGGTAACTACGATGCTGAATTTTTTGACGACACCTACTAAACATCGTAGGGATAGATCCAAACAACGAGGAGGAGGCGTCTTAATAGCGATGAATAATGAAATCTTCACCAGCGAGCGAATTGTCATCCCGGGAGCTGACAAACTGGAATACGTATGTATAAATGCTCGCAGTGCATACATTCCACCAAACTCATCACCTGATGATTATGAGAAGCACGCGTCCGCAATCAATTCAATTTCAACGAAACCAGAGGACATCATCTTGGTTGTTGGTGACTTCAACCTTCCAATGATTGACTGGGCAATCGATGATGACTACGCTAATGTGCTAGTCCCATCAAATTTTGGTTCAGCAATTCCTGAGAACTTCATCACGGAACTAATGGGTGCTGGACTCCATCAAGTGAATTCCATCCGAAATTCAAGGGGTAAATTACTCGATCTATTCTTCACAAATGACTACATCAACTGCTCAATTGATCAAGCGAAGCCTATGGTTGATGTGGATAAGGTGGACTCTTACCATCCACCGATCCTGGTGTCATTTGAATGGCATGCAGCACATCGCAGCGCAAGCACTGAACCGAAGCGCCAACACTGAACCGAAGCGCCAGTTCATTTTTAAAAAGGGCAACTATTATGAATTGAACCGCCATTTAGGTGCTATTAATTTTGAAGCGCTTTTTTCAAACAAATCACTTGATGAAAATTTTGCACAATACTCTTGATGAAGCAATTCAGCGCTATATCCCATCACAACTGGTAAGGTATAAACAAAAATGCCCATGGTTAAACAAGCACCTACAAGCGTTGAAAAACAAAAAAGCTAAGGAATGGAAGAGATACAAGAGGACGGGCAACAAACAAAACTTCGAAGCTGCTTATGAACAGTTTAATAAGCTCAGCACTGAGCTATACGACGGCTATGTTGATAGACTGAAGTCCTCGCTTAGGCATCGTCCAGCATCATTTTGGACATTTGTGCAGTCTAAAAAAACCACCGACCATAAGCCGAAAACACTTCATTTCAAAAATGTCAAAACTTCAGATGAAAAGTCACAATCGAATATGTTTGCTGAATTCTTCTGCAGCAACTATGATCCAGTTCTAACTAAAACTCCATATCCGTCAACTCAACAATCACCAACGCAATCAAACTCAAGTTGCTTCCAACTTGAAGCTCAATTTGTTCGTGAAGAGCTAGCCAACATCAATACTAAAAAAGGTGTGGGTCCAGATGGGATTCACTCACTATTACTGAAAGAATGTGCGGCATCATTGGCAACGCCGCTAACTGAAATTTACAATGAATCTCTAGCTCTTGGCATTTTCCCGGATCAATGGAAGCGATCCAGTGTCACACCGATTTTTAAGAAGGGTGCTAGATCGAATATCGCAAATTACAGATGCATCGCCAAACTGCAAACTGTTGCAAAATTATTCGAACACCTTGTAAACGTCAAATTACTAGCACTGGGGCCTATTGTTCGAACATCTTTTCAAATTGAACTTTTCAGCTAATTTTTTCGTGATTCTCTATGTAAAATATGAACATTTCACGTGTTTTGAAATCTTTTCAAGAAACAAATGGTGAACTTTTCAACAAATCTTGACATCATTTATACATGCGCACAAAATATGTTGAACAGTTCATATATTTCAGTTGAAAATATTTCAAAAAACGTGAAATGTTCATATTTTACATGGAAACTCACAAAAAAATGAAATGAAAAGTTCAATTTGAAAAGATGTTCGAACAATAGGCCCCTGATTTGCGACAAATTATCACCAAACCAACATGGGTTCCTGAAGCACAGATCAACATCGTCAAACTTGACCGAATTTGTGCATTATGCCCATGGGGGTTTGAATGAACATGCTCAAATTGACGTTCTGTATACTGATTTCAGCAAAGCATTTGACAAGGTTCATCATCAAATCCTTCAACAGAAGCTGATTGAATTCAACTTGCCTCAAAATTTGCTAAACTGGCTGCAATCATACCTGACACACAGAACTCAATTTGTCAACTATGGGAAAAGTGAATCAACAGATTTCAACGTGACATCGGGAGTACCTCAGGGTAGCCATCTCGGGCCAACATTGTTCCTGTTATTCATAAATGACATAATCAAAGACATGGAGGATGTTGTTGTTCTATTGTATGCTGATGATATAAAAATTGCAAAAATCATTAGAAAACCGGAAGACAGCACCATGCTTCAACTTGCAATTGATAAACTCAGAGAGTGGCGTGACAAGAACTCGCTTCATTTGAACCTTGACAAATGTGTTGTGCTGACAATACACAGGCTAAAAGAGCCCACTATGACCACTTACACATATGGCAACTACACTTTCAAACGAGTCGATGAACACAGAGATTTGGGTGTGCTCATTGATAGCAAACTCACTTTCAATCAACACATTGAAGTCATCACTGCAAAAGCGACTGCGGCTCTGGGGTTTGTTAAAAGGTTTTGTTATGACATCCCTGATACACAAACCTTGAAAGCGCTTTATTATGCGCTGGTCCAGTCTCTCCCCGAATATTGCAGTATTGTATGGATGCCGCATGCTGAAGTACACACTAATAAAATAGAGAGGGTGCTGAAGCAGTTTACTATGTTCGCTCTGAAAGAGTATCCATCTCCAGCTAATGGCTTCCACATCTCATCATATGTGGAGCGATTGGAGAAACTGCAGATGCATCCACTTCAGCGCAGAAGAGTAAACGTGGCAATTACGACTCTGTACGACATTCTGAACGGTCATTGGAACTGCTCATCGGTTCGAGCAGACATCGAGGTTAACCCCAATGAACGTAATCTTCGTCGGACAGAGTACATACGAATTACTGACAAAAAGATGAGAGTAACCCCTGCAGCACCACTTGCCCAAATGTGCAAATATGCGAACTCAGTGTCGGAGAATTTCAAAAATACCAGCGGTCGCTCAAACTTCATCACATCTGTGCGTAAAATACCGAACGAAGTATTCGAGACTCCGGCACTCGTATAGGATCTTTGGCGGACCTTTTATCGCAACTTCCCAAAATATGCTCTACATGAGCACCTCCCAGGTAACTCAATTTTGCACAGTATATGTTCTCGCGGGGGAGATAGAGGTAAAAAATAACTCTTCACTAATTTTAAACACTTTCCTCACATGTGAACGAGTGACAAACACAACTGGAAGCGGAACAGACCAAAATAAGATCGCTAATCAGACGATGCTGAAGGGATACCAGTACCTGTCTAAGATTCATACTTAGACCGCTCACTCCTTGTCATCCCCTTACGTCGTTTGACTTGGACGGCGAGCAGTAGCCCGTATTCTGACAAAAAATGGTGTGTGCAGGTGCACCCTCACCCCGGTGCACTTGTAATTTTTTTTGCCTGAATTCCAGAGTGAACTGTACATTGTGACCGATCTGTACACCGGTACAATTCCAGGTTGTCGCATTTCATTCATCATAATATAAAAAGCTTAAGATTTTTTGTTTGTCGATAGTAACCCGGGACTCCGTAGAAGCATGGACTTGCCGGTGTTTACGCGGGACTCGGGAAAATTTAGCCCCCACGAAGTATGGCACACCCCTTCATCAGTCAAACTCTAATGATGTGGTTTTAGTGAGGTTTTCCACGACACAAATTGTCCTCACACACGAAACATTAATCATGGGATGACTAATTTCGAACTACTCAAAATGACCAAGTTACGTATTGTGATAGTTTTTCGACTATTTTACTTAAGCTGTGATATATCTTTAACGTAGCGTCCTTTTGACTATATAATTCTTTTAGATTATGCATATGTGCCTTAGTTTTCTTATATTTCTGTTCCTTTTGACAGTAAATGGCTCAAATATTGTATTATACGTTTTTCATTGATGTATCGGGACTAAATCCCTTGTTTCGAAAAAATCAGGTTTTTTCAAGGAGGCTTCGCTAACTTGTTTTCCTGTAACTGTACTAATTATTCAGCCAGAACTTGGCGGTGACAAATAAATAAAATAAAAAAATAAAACTTGTCTACTTTATCATTAAATGGTATCTTTGAAAGTTGAAGTATAGCATTCCAATCTATGCATGCAAGTGATTCATTGATATTTGCATAGTTGGCCGATTGAAAATCAAGGAATGTATTGGCAGCTTCAATTCTATCATTAGTCTTGATGTTATTTAGAATGAGGGTGATGACCCTCAATTTTCAATAATTGATCAATACATACATCACATTTTATCAAGTCGGTGTCGTTTGTCCAAACCAAATCCAATAGTCGGTTGTTTGCATTGTAATATTGATTGATTTGATGTAATCCAAGTTCATGACACGAATCAATAATTGTGGTTTGGCTCTTACTGGTTGCATTTAGTGGGAAAGCAATTTGTGGATAAATCTCTTAAGTTGAAGTTACCAGACATTATGATTGTATCATTTGCTTTGGCAATAGATGTGAATGATTTCATTGCATCCATATTTGCTTGGTAGACTGCCAATGGTGAGTCTGGTCTGATATATGATTCAATTAAAAATAAATTAAAATTGCCAAAGTTCACCTGAATACAAATTTGTTCTGCACCAAATGTTTCACCATTTCCTATTAGGTGGGAGTTTAATGATTCATGAACCGCAATCGAGAACACCTCCACCGCTTTTCTTGGTTTTTAATTGTTTGCTCTCAGTAAGGCTCGATCTATCACATACATTTGATGATGGAATAGTCTCATCAAGGTTAGTTTCACATAACATGTAGACCTTAAAAGAGGAAATTAATATATTAGCATAAAATTCTGGTAATTTGGTTCGAAGCCAATTGACATTGTGGCAGTAAATTGTACTGAATTTTTCTAATTTGGATGATATTGCAGTTCTCTGGTTCTGGATTAGTGTTTGAAATGGTATTCGAAATTAAGGCTGGAATGATGTCCGAATGAATAGATATGTTTTCATATAATGGTTAGGTATTTTTTGATAGTAAGGAACTATCAGCTGTAGATTTGGTTGTTGCATTTGTCCGTATTTCATTCACTTGCTTCTTCAGTGAATCAATTTTTTTGATGAACATATCAACTGTTGAATCATTGATTAGCTTCTTGTCAAAATTTTGCATTTCTAATAGCATTTCATATTCAAGAACCTGGATTGCGTCTGTGTTGTTGTTTGTTGTATCTATTGGTGATGAAAGTACGGTCCTTGTTGATACTGTTGGATTGGAAATGACTGATTGCTGGACTGGAAATATGGAGCACCGGTCTGTGGCATGAAACGTTGTATGGGTGGTTGTTGATATTGATTCAAATGCCAAAAAGGGGCCACAAATGAGGGTTGTTGTAAACTGAATTGCCAGTTATGAGCTGGACCCGAATCATGATGTTGGTATTTTTGACTAAACATAGGCATATAATTGTGATTCATTACACTATATCCATTTGATGATTATGTTTGATATGATCATCATAAGAATGTACTTGATAGTTAGATTTTCGCTTTTGATGCATATATTGAAATTTGTTGCGATTATATTCAAGTCTCTTTTTATTTTGTGATGAAAATTTATGCTGTTGTTGTTGTTGTTGCTGTTGGACTTTTTGCTGCTTTGGTTTTTGTTTTGAATTCATGTTGTTTTTTTTGCTTGGTTTTGGTGGTTTTTGAGGTGGTACAAAGCTTCAATACCAGATCCCCACAATTTACTGTTCATAATAACATCATAGTCCTCTTTGTTTGATGTTTCAATTTTGAACGATACAAGATTGAGCTTATGTTGTTTTTGACTTTTCTTAGTTAAGATTTCAACTGAAAAATTAGTATCAATAGCCAAAGATGTGTTATGTGTGATATATGCAGCTAACTTATCACATGTAGTCGTGGATTTGAACTTCGAAACATATATTGCAAATTTACTGTCAGTTTGATTGTTGGTTATGTTACTGGGTAATGCCATTTCTGACAATAATGGCTCTTTTACATTCATTACTTTCGATGGGTCAGGTTTTGAGTTTTCCTTTTCTTTGATTTGCTTAAATGAATCTTTGCAAATTTGACATGTTACCGAAAAGGGTGAGTCGACATTGAATAATGCTTTGAATTTGTCTTTTTTGTTATGATTATCATCAAAATACCAAGTTTTATCGTCTTGGCTTAGCATATCAAATCGTTCTAGCATTTCTTTCACTATTTTTGTTGAATTTGTTGAATTTTCATTTAGCATGCATTCTACAAATATTTGTTTTGAGCAAAACATGCAATTTACACTTAATCCTTTGAATTTCTTCCCTTCGCTCTCTTCCATAACACAACAATGCAATGACATAATGTAATGAGATACAACAACAGTACAACAGTAAAATGTTATTCAATAATTATCGAATTTAAGAGTCTTTTTATCAACAAATTTGACTGAACTTTTATATTTTCTAATAGATAAGTAATCAAACTTTATTTTCGATCAATTTCACTGTTTTTTCTTGATAAAAAACTATTTTAAATTATAAATTTAGAGAGCGCGATATTTTCAATTTTATTATTAGTTTGACAGTTGTAATGATATTGTCATTCAAAACAAGGTCCAAAGAGGGATGAACATTTGTATTCGGGTCAATGGGTTCGTTGGCCCGTTAGCCCTGGTATTTGAACCTTCACCGTTCGGCTCACAGTCCTATGATTTTGATTAAACTCCACAGGAATGTAGCATTTGCTTAGACTGATCCAAAAATATATCGCTTGATACCCTAGCGACCTTGTGAATGGTACTTTTGGTCCACCGTGCAAAAAGTGTCATTTTGTATGGGAGGTACCTGAAGTAAGCGTCGCATCTATGGGGTTGTGAGAACAAACTTGGAGAGGGGCGAAAATTAACCCCCGATGCCAAATTTGGGCCCAATCAATACAGCCGTTCTCGAAATATTGGCATTTCTATGCAAAAAAAATCACATTTTCAGATCCTCATACAGCTCAAACGGGTGTGGACATCTCTTCGACCTAAACTATTTATTGAGAGGGGACCTTGTTCATATTAAGCAAAACACGATACATATGCTTATATATTCACGTTGTTCATTGTAAGCAAAAGAACAATTCGGTGGGTAGCTCCAGGACCAATCGACGAGCAAGAGGAAGTCAAAACTCAACCCAATCGACCCCGAGAGGTGGAATGGACATGGACACCCTGCACATAATCATCAAATCGAAAAGTAGATCAACACCGGGGGACATACCGCCACGCAATCAACCACCCAAATAATCAGGTATTTCGCGAACACCACATCTTCTGGTAAAAGACTTACATTCACCACCGATTCTGAAGAGAAGCCCCAAGGGTGGAAGTTTCAATTGGACCAGGACTATTCGCGTCTATTTTGAGTAACGGGTTTGATTTGGAGCTGTTCGACTATCAAAACAAACCGTTGTACAAAGCGGAATTCCATTCAAATAGAAGACTACGGGAAGTACACAACCTAACACAAATCAGCCTCCAACATCGACAAAATCCATTGATCCAGACCATCTGCCACCCGGAGTGGATGCGATAAACGCCCAACAACCAGTTACCCAGCTTCAAAAACGAATGCAATACCAGCTTCAAAATCCAACGCAATACCAACTTCAAAATCCAACGCAATTCCAGCCTCAAAATCCAACGCAATACAAAAGCACAATTCCAGTACCCATTTCCAGTGCAATATCAACCATACACACTACAGCTTCAGCAACCAATTTATCAACCGATGTCATATCAACCAATTTCAATCCACACCTGAATTCCCAACTAGTGAACCTTTGGTTGGCTCAACCAACCACAAACGAGTTGCAACAACTTCCATCGATCAAACCACCGGAGTCTCCCGGCCACCAACAACAAATTCCCCTGCTCGTCCACCAGTTCCAACTACAACCCCGGAACCAAGCTTCCCAGCACCTTTGATGCCGCCGCTTGAACGGGATGAAGACGAGGCGGAAACAACAGCGATCCCATCAACACAAGAGGAAGAGGACATCATTCTAACTCACATACTCTCCCAGATTCGGGACGAGTTCCAACGCATTCAGCTCACAAATCCTCGACAAACTCCAGAGCCCGAACCGGTTCTGAGGAGGCCAGACACTCGGAATAGAATCCTCAACACATCGGAATCGCCAACCAAACCCTCAGAAGGTACCAGCGATCGGGAGGGGCGCTACACAGTACGTCTTCAACGACAAAATTCACTTACTCGCCAAATCGAACTCGTTAAGATGTATCGCCAAATCGAAAAATAATATGGAGGTCCTCCCCTGAAGATGAATTAGGGGTCGACCAAATAAATCGAATTGTTTACGGCTAAGCAGCAGCCCCGTTCTTGGCACTACGGACCTTCCGCCAATGTGAATTTGATCAACGGGCCAGCTATTCGATCCAAATGGTTTTGCTGCCCCCAGCATCATTACAGCCAAGATCTTAATCCAAGACCTTTGGAAATTAAGTCTAGAATGGGATGACCAAATCCCGGAAACACACACTCTACAATGAAATTCCACGTTGGTTGGGAACCAAGTCAACTTGGTTCACCCAGCTTCACTTTTTCTGGGATGCCAGCGAGAAAGCCTACGCCAGAACAGCGGCGTAACCCTTCCTCCCCTCCCCCATAACAAAGTGAAGTGAAAAAAGGGATATTGCACTTTGATATTCCAGTTTAGACAGAAATTTGGTCACTTTTGTTACCAAATAGCTCAATTTGGTTATGTAAGTGTGTGACTCAATTTGTAAGTGTGCGTCCACTGTTGAACATTGTCAACTGTGTGGATAGATGTTTAAAAACAGCGACAATGTGAACGTGGAATGCAGCACAACACGTTGCTAATCGTTGAACTATTCATCATCTGTTTAATACACAGCATGGTAAATTTTTTCAAAATGTCTATTTTTCATTATAATCGAGTTCTGAACCACTATTGAGGATAAAAAAAACGTGATTCATGCCGTTGGAATTTCGTTTTTCTGACATTTTTCGCACTTTTTTTCGATTTTTCGTGAAAACTTTTTTAGAAAATTTGTTTTTGTATTTTTTCGATAAAGTGACGTTTAGCAAAATAAATACAAAACGATACCGAATTAGTGTAACCGATAACATTGAAAATTACAACAAAGTGTTAGAATGCGTTTGGGATGCCGGTCTAAAGGATACACACTAGGGTGCATCGATTTTTAAAATAAAGGTGTATCAAAATCGGCGTAGGGGCGCTCTATACTACACTTCAATACGAACATTTTTTGTACTGGGTGAAGTCTGTAAGTTAATTCCTCTCGCGGCGCTGTCAATTTGAAATTTGGCTGTTTTAGGGCTGATTTTCATAAAAATTCACTCAAAATTTCCTTAGAAATGTCAATAAAACTCCATTTCTTCTCTCTATGTATGGTAAAAAAATGTTTTTCTGGATAAACTACGTCGAATATAATTATTTTTTATAGGTTATTTAAAACAATTTTCAATTTTTTATTAGCCAAACCGGAAAAGTGCCCAAAAACGGTAGTCGAATTGTCGATATACCATAATAAACATGTCGCAAAAATAATTTCAAATGTATTCTGATGTGACCAAAACTACTCAATTTGATGAGAACGATCGATTAAATGCCATAATAAGGCCAAAAATTTAACCAAAGATTGAATTTTATTGGGCTAATCGTCAAATTTGAGCCATTTTCGACCGAATATGTTACAAACACCCATTTATCTATATTTTGCGCTATCAAATTCATTCAGTTTCTCCAGTAAAATTAATTTAGAGTTTCGCAAAATCATCAAACACTCGCTTGATTGTCACAAATCCCTTAGGTTTCTTAAAAATGGCCAAAAATCGCATATTTCCAATCAGTTCAATAGTATAAACCGGGTGTTTCAGAATTAAGTATTGATATTTTTACCACTGATTCTCGACATCAAGCCGAGAAATATATTCCATTTTTTTTGCATTTTGAATTTTTTTTCCCGATAAGCAAGTGTTCACTTTTGAGGCTCTCCTGGTCATATTGTTTTTTCGAATTGCGTGGAACCGGCTTCATTTGGAAGATATTAAAGCCTCCTCGGCTTTTACTAAAACATATGAGGTAAAAAATTTGATTTTCATAGAGACAATTCAGAAAATAGAAAACAAATATTTATTTTATTTTTACTCGAAAAAGCGTCTTATTAACCCCATTTTTTTTCAAAATCAGAAAATTCAAATAATTTTTTACCAACATGCAAATTTTGAGCATCCTCATGTTTTTTTTCATGGACATTTGGGCTTTTGTAAGGTTCGTCAGTGAAATCTGAACTTTTTTTAAAATTTTATCTTCATTTTCAATGCCATAACTTCAAAAACACTGAGAATATTGCTTTGATGTCTTCAGCAACGTTGAAGCTCTACTCAATGCCAACAATTTCGCTGAAGACACTTACCCAAAAAGACTGCATTTTGTACCTGATAATAGACCAAGTGTCGAAAAAAATGACTTTTTTTACTTTTTGACCGGTTCCACGCGATTCGGAAAAACAATATGGCCAGGAGAGCCTCAAAAGTGAACACCCATTCATTGCGCCCATGGGTTTCATTGGATATATTTCTCTTCTTGATGTCGAGAATCAGTGGAAAAAATATCTGTACTTAATTCTGAAACACCCTGTTTATACTATTAAACTGATTGGAAATATGCGATTTTTGGCCATTTTTAAGAAACCTAAGGGATTTGTGACAATCAAGCGAATGTTTGATGATTTTGCGAAACTCTAAATTAATTTTACAGGAGAAACTGAATGAATTTGATAGCGCAAAATATAGATAAATGGGTGTTTGTAACATATTTGGTCGAAAATGGCTCAAATTTGACGATTAGCCCAATAAAATTCAATCTTTGGTTAAATTTTTGGCCTTATTATGGCATTTAATCGATCGTTCTCATCAAATTGAGTAGTTTTGGTCACATCAGAATACATTTGAAATTATTTTTGCGACATGTTTATTATGGTATATCGACAATTCGACTACCGTTTTTGGGCACTTTTCCGGTTTGGCTAATAAAAAATTGAAAATTGTTTTAAATAACCTATAAAAAATCATTATATTCGACGTAGTTTATCCAGAAAAACATTTTTTTACCATACATAGAGAGAAGAAATGGAGTTTTATTGACATTTCTAAGGAAATTTTGAGTGAATTTTTATGAAAATCAGCCCTAAAACAGCCAAATTTCAAATTGACAGCGCCGCGAGAGGAATTAACTTACAGACTTCACCCAGTACAAAAAATGTTCGTATTGAAGTGTAGTATAGAGCGCCCCTACGCCGATTTTGATACACCTTTATTTTAAGAAATCGATGCACCCTAATACACACCCAAGGAATTCAAGCCCATTTCGAAGCGAACCTTCGGTACACGAAAACGTACCGAAATTTGAACGATAAAAATAGATAAACAGAAATTCGATACAATTCAAGAAAATTCATGCAATTTGACTGATAGTTCGTTAACGATCTCCATTAAATTTTTTCCTATACGATTTTGATTTGTATTTATTAATTTGAGTACATTCGTAATCACATATTAATAATGTGATATTAAGTATCATCTATTTAATTCTTCATTATCCGCGCTAGAAAACAAGTCAAGTTGGCAACAGAAAAGCAAAGCAGAATCTGTGTGTGTATTCATATACACACAGTTTGCCGCTGAACGCTTAGTGTGTTACATCATGAAACTCTCTTTATGTCAAAAGTAAACAGCCTCTCGCGCTTGAATTCTAGTTTTCATTCCTATTTGATTTTTTCTGCGCATTATCACACAATATTTCACATCATTGTGAAACAAAATAAGTCGAATAAAATGTCGAGAAAACGTGGAGTTAATATACTGAACGAGAGTTTACAAGAAAAATATACTTTCATAAAAAGAACAAAAACCGATAGTGATGTCCAATGCGATATTTGCAACGCCGAATTCAATATTTCTCATGGTGGTAAATCGGACATTGAATCGCATTTGAAGTCAGCTCGTTATGACAAATCATTAAATTCAGCATCTAGCAGTCAACCAGTTACGAATTTTTTTAAGTCTTCTATATTGGGCATATCACGTAATAAATTCCAATCACAGTGAATTATTTGACCGATTTTCATACTTGAAAAAATATGTTACTGATGACAAGATTCAATAGTGGGAAGAAAATGATGTTGCCATTGATCGACGTTGGGTAGAATGCTTCAAACACTTCGCTAAGCATAATATTCCATGTGATCACTTGTTAAAAATCGTAGCATACATCAATAAAATACTAATAAAAGAACAAATTATGTGAATTTTTCTGTTTTCTCAATAGGATCCGAAATTTTTTCATTCTGTACCGGAATTTCGTCAAAAAAGGTGGTCACCTAACTAATAAATTACAGCAAAAAGTTTGATATTTTTCCCAAGCAACAATTTGCATATTAAAGTGGTAAATCAACGACTCATTATCTTGTCAGCATGAGTCACACAATAGCAAACAACCTCAATAAAAGAATTGACACCCCTACCCTAATAGTAACCCTCGATTTTGAGAAGGCATTAGATTTGCTTTGGGTCAAAGGACTCATATGTAAATGCTTAAATCAGTTAAATTTTTCAAACGCAACTGCCAACATTTTATACAACTTCATGCGTAATCGTTCATTCCAAACGTATTCATGGAGAAAAATCAATTGTAAAAAATATAAACAAGGGGTCACCACAGGGCTCGTGAATTTCAGCATTTGCATTTTTGCTCTACACTTCTGATTTTCCAGAACCAGAAAAAGATATGATGAAAACCTAACGTTTACCAAGCGGAAAAAGATACCAATATAATATTAAATATTTAAATAAAGTAGTACATCATACACAAAAATTCCAATTAAAACTAAACAAAACGAAATGCGAGCTACTTTATGTATTGGGCCGCTGGAAAGACATTGGTGCAACTACATGAAAAAAAGTTAAGAGTATAATAATCAAAATTGAAGACTGTGTGTTGCAACCAAAAGATGAATTAAAATATTTAGGAATAATTTACAATAAACAGTTTCATTTTCGAACACATGTAGATGAACAAATCAAACGGGCAACTAATGCTTTTTATGCATGCAATAACCTGTTTAAGAACAAAATACTAAATGTTGGTGTTCAATCATTATTGTACAAATCACTAATCAGATCAATTCTCTCATATGCCTATTGTTGCACGCAGGCAATAATATTCCATTGAATACTATAAACAGTTATAATATGGAAAAATAAGAAAATTTTAAAGATCGATTTTACTAGATTATACAGAACCCAGAATTCATTCAATATGTAAATTCATCGACAGTTTATAAAAAAGCAAAGTGCAAAAGATTTGACGTCTTCGTTAATGAGAACCCAATAAAGTTCTTACAATGAATGTGAACTAGAGTGCACCAGTGCGAGTCCCGAACGTTTTCACTTTCATTATCACTTAATAACACTGGCTATAATCAAAACTGGAATACAACTGATTTACAACCGCATTTTGGATTGCAGGCTCACCGTGAGTGTGTAAATCGTAGCCTAACTCTAATCGAATTGATAGGAAAACTACTCGCTCGCACTGGCGCACTCAAGTTCACATTCATTGTAATATGGCATGGACAAATTGTTGAATGATTTGAGGACTGTGGAACGACAATGCCGCTATAGCATGTCAATATTATCACCACATATTCCTTGGGCCACGTGAAGCAAAAAAAATTGGG
Organism: Aphidoletes aphidimyza; assembly: GCA_030463065.1. NCBI lineage: Eukaryota > Metazoa > Arthropoda > Insecta > Diptera > Cecidomyiidae > Aphidoletes > Aphidoletes aphidimyza. The sequence continues at coordinate 15,857,930 of CM059998.1, read as the reverse complement.
TCGCTCCATTTCAAACATTTTGCAATTATGGCCAAGATACGCAAATTTAGATGTTTTTAATTTGTATTCCAGCTTAAAATTTCATGGACTTTGGATATCTGAAATAAAAATAGGGGGTCTTCTACGACATTTTTTCGAGAAAAATCGTGATTTTCATCGAATTTTTTTCTGTTTTCAGTCCAACCAAAAATTTACCGCCTCCACTGAACTTTTTTTCTTTTTTGTGTCATCTAGTAGACGTCAATATCTTTCCAATTAGCTATCAACCATGTATTTATATTGAAAGATGCCACCAATAAACTCATTTGAATGATGACAATTCTAGCATATGAAATACTGACCCAAAGGGGGCCGACAGCTGTAACCCTACTAAGAACGACTCCTAGACATTTTTGCTTATAGGCTTTTTTTCTCCTCATGGCCCAAGGAATATGTGGTGATAATATTGACATGCTAAAGCGGGACACCCTGTATAATTTCACAAGCGCCACGTAAAATTTTATATCAGTCATTTTGTGGGCAGGATCTACTAGTGCGCCACTCTGGTTTTTCATCTTATATAAGTAGTTTTGTAATTTGTATGAAACACTTGAAAATAACCACTTTTTGAGATATATCATCAAATTCTGTTCAACTCCATCGACCGAAGTGTAAATTTTGAGTACCTTTGAAGTAAATACGGCAAAGATATGACAAAATGTTAAATTTTGGGTTTGTTGAATATTCAATCTTCGAAAATTATATGTTGAAAATTACATGTTCGAAAATGTTGGCACTCTCTCCCTGCTTAATTTCTTATGAGTAAGGGAATTCGGCCATTTTCGACGGTTTTGAACTGCCCCCCAGGCCCCCTCAAAATAATGTCATACATCACAGAGATCGAGAGAAGGTACGTCACACACACACACACACCCGGGGGAGTTTGTTTTGCGAATTTGTTCTCCGACCGGGCGCCTCCCCAGGTGGCGGATGGGGGAAAGCTCGCTCACAGAGAGGGTACCGGGGAAATAAAATACTCGGGACGGACCAAAACACAAAGGACGGATACACGGATTACGAGTACCATACACGTGGAGGATCTGATGGCAAAGGGCGGGGTGAAAACCGATCCAAATGGCGAGCAGGCTAATGTTTGCGCTGCCTCCGTCCCAGTAAAACCTTGGCAGGCCTCCGGGTACGTTCAAACCCTAACACCAGGCAGCCCACCTGGTGTCGTAGGCTCGGATGTAACATTCCCGACTAATGCTGATCTGGCTCTGAGCACCATACCCCACCATAAGGGATGGTGCCAACCAAGATGTTCGAAAAGGAACTCTTCGTAGAAGCTCTCCGCGAAGACGGTGGTCGTAGAGACTTGACACCAGATCAACTGACGAAAGCCCTGATGAGGGCATGTGACATGACGATGCCGAGGAAACTCAAGCCGAAGAACTGGAGACGACCAGCATACTGGTGGAATGAGGAAATCAGCTCCCTGCGGGTTAAATGCCTCAAAATCAGGAGGCAGATGCAAAGAGCCAAGGACGAAAGCTCAAGATTAGAGCGGAGAGAAGAGCTCAATGAGGCAAAACATGATCTCAATCGCAGTATTAAAGCGAGCAAGAGAAAATGCCATAAGGAGTTATGCAAGGAAGCAGACGATAACCCATGGGGGAGTGCCTACCGAATGGCAATGAAGAGGCTTCGCGGCCCATCAATGCCGATCGAAAAGTGCCCGGAGAAACTAAACGCTATAGTCAGGGGTCTCTTTCCGCAACACGAACCTACGACTTGGCCGCAACAACAACGCGACCAAGAGGATGCCATCATACATCCAGTGTCCACGGAAGAGCTTCTAGCAGCAGCCAAAAAGATGAAAGCAAACAAAGCGCCGGGCCCTGATGGGATCCCAAATATAGCTCTGAAAACGGCGATACAAGCGTACCCAGAAATGGTTAGGGCGACAATGCAGAAGTGCCTCGATGAGAGCCACTTCCCAAACACATGGAAAAGGCAGAAACTGGTTCTCCTACCGAAACCAGGAAAGCCACCGGGAGATCCATCGTCCTATAGGCCTATATGCCTACTGGACACCCTGGGAAAGCTGCTAGAAACAATAATCCTGAACAGGTTGAGGGAATACGCGGAAGGCAACAACGGACTGTCTGACATGCAGTTCGGTTTCCGAAAAGGCAAATCAACTGTAGAAGCCATCATGAAAGTTGTAGAGAGTGCAGACAAAGCACGAACAAAGAAGAGACAAGGTTTCCGCTTCTGCGGAATAACCACACTAGACGTCAAAAATGCCTTCAACAGCGCAAGTTGGGAAGCCATAGCCGGAGCACTGCAGAGTATCAGAGTGCCCTGCTCTCTGAACTAAATACTGGGAAGCTATTTCGAACACCGGCTTCTTCTGTATGACACCGATGAAGGCCGAAAGGAGTACAAAATCACTGCAGGCGTACCACAGGGTTCCATCCTGGGACCGACACTGTGGACATAATGTACAATGGAGTACTGAAATTGAATCTACCTAGAGGGGTAGAAATTGTTGGATTCGCAGATGACATAGTCATCATAGTAATGGGAAAATCTCCTGAGGAGGTAGAGACCCTTGCCTCAGAGGCGATAGAAGAAGTGGGAAAATGGATGAGCACTGTCAAACTACAGCTAGCTCACCACAAAACCGAAGTAATGCTAGTAAGTAATTGCAAGAAACCGGTGTCAGCAAAAATCACAGTCGGAGAACATGAAATAACTTCAGAAAGACATCTGAAGTACCTCGGAGTAATGTTGGACGACCGTCTGAATTTTAATGAACACGTTGAGTACATCTGTGAAAGGGCAGCCAAATCCCACACAGCAATAGCGAGAATAATGCCGAACACGTACGGCCCAAGAAGCAGCAGAAGGCGCCTCCTAGCAAGCGTCACCACGTCTCAGTTGAGATACGGCGGCCCAGCATGGTCAAACGCGCTAGAGACAAAGAGAAATCAGGTTCTGTTCAACAGAGTACACAGATTATCAGCGATGAGAGTAGCGAGCGCGTACAGGACCATATCTTACGATGCGGTCTGCGTACTAGCGGGCATGACTCCTATCACCATAATGATAGGCGAGGACAACCAGTGCTACAACCTGAGAAAGACAGACGCGTTGAGTGCTAGACAAGCACGGAAGCAAGCAAAAGAGGAGTCTATGCGAAGATGGCAGACGGAGTGGGACGCGTCGGAGAAGGGCAGATGGACCCACCAACTGATCCCAAACATAGCAGCCTGGACAAACAGAAAACACGGCGAAATAAATTTCGATCTGACGCAGTTCCTCTCAGGCCACGGGTGTTTCAGAAAGTACCTCCACAGATTTGGGCATGCAAGATCACCCTTCTGCCCTCACTGTGAGCAAACCGAAGAAACGGTCGACCACGTAGTCTTTTCCTGCCCCCGATTTGAATCGGAACGAGCGGAAATACTGACCCTGGCGGGGCAAAACACAATAGCGGAGAACGTGGTACAGAGAATGTGCGCAGACGAGAACATATGGAACGCAGTGGGAAACGCAGTTTCCAAAATTATGTCCAGACTAAGGACAAAATGGAACGAAGATCAAGCAGCAGAAGAACAAGAAACAGAAACGACGGGCGCGTGAGCGCAGCAGGCCCCCCCGAAGTAATACCTAACGGTGGTCCCGGGGAGGATCGGCAGGAGAACAGGAGGCGGGTTTTAGTCGGTAAGAATCCGGCACACTGTCGCGTAGCTACGACGAACTCAGTATCTATGCAATATTTCCCCCTCCTAACTCCTAACCAAAAAAAAAAAAACACACACATACCAACGCTATTCTCAGGGGAAACCCCCCTCTCTAGGAAAACGTACACAACTTTTGAACGGGTCAACCGATTTTGATAGTTGAGCACTCTTTGGAAAGGTATTGAGGAGTACTATCGATTGGTCAACGACAGTGGTCAAGATTACCCCCCGGGAGATATGCTATATAATCTGAAAAAAGCACCCCCATACGTCCCTTAAGCAAACAAATTTGTGGTTCGACAAAAATTCATTTTATCGACGGCTTTCGTCTAGTTTGGTCCTTAGCTACACGCCAATGCCTATTTCACGAATTACATCGGTCAGCAACACATAGTCTAAAAATTCGCGTATATATAGTGTTGCACTTAAAAGTGTATTTTTGGTGCGCCACTGGGAGAACTCCGTGATGTAAAATTGTTTGTAATTTGTAAATAATATCATTCGTACCCAATAGGAGTTGAATCAGACATAGAAATAAGAAAATACTTGTACAAATCAAATGAAATGATACCATCAAAAATAGCAATCAGTTGAACAAAATCATAATCTTTCAAGTCAGGAATGGCCGGCATTAGCTTACCGTTGACATGTGAATATTCGCAAAACAAGATCATGATTGTAAATAACCACTAATTTTTTATAAACATGAATTTTGAATTAAAAAAAAAAAAATAAAAAAAAAAGTTTAAAAAAAACGATTTCTAGCATGGCACTTATAACCAACCTCAGAACTGCATTTCTGAAAACACAACTGCAAAACAGATAAGAACTGCAGCTTAAAATGGTCACTGGGTCACGCAACAACTTGATCGCACTTGTTGCTATTAAAATAGCTATTACTTTTCCGCACATGAAATGTTCTCAGGATAAGTATAGGTTTTGCCTCAAAAATTCATTTCCACATTGCTTGAGTAAATGAGCTACGATCGGGCTCAAATTTTGATCAGAGTCTCAGTTCAACATGGGAACAAATCATCAAGAAAAAGTGTAAATCAATTACACTTTTTTGATTTAGGTACTCGGTTCTGGAAGCTCCGGTGCAAAATGGCGTCGTCGTCGTTGTCGTCGTTTAAGTCTGTACGTTAGCACGATATTTCTCGAACGGAGTCTCAAATCCCAATGTGTCAAAAGCAAATGTGTTCAGAATTATTACCGGATGTTTCCTATTGCATTTGCCATATTGGTAAAGCCGTTCCAGAGAAATGTGCATTGAAGTGCACGTGAGTCGGGTTTTCAGTACATTTTTACACAAAAACTTATTTTCACATTTTTGACTCTATTGGCCGTATTTTCCAATGAAAATTCATGCAGTTTGCGTCATTTGAAAGCCCGCTTGACTTTACATATTCAAACAATGCACAAAATGTATCTTCATGCCGAAAAATCATGGAATATGAATACGTGTGTAAAATATCTCAAGGAAAGAGCCTCAAATCGCAAAATGCCGATGCCCAATTCGTTTTATTGTGTCACAGGATGTTTTGTGTTGAAAATTATCCATATTGCAGTGGTAATTTCATAGTTACGGGCACTTTAGTGCACATACCGTGCCCAAATACAGTCACGGAGAACGGCAGTTCTCCCAGTGGCGCACCAAAAAATTCACTTTTGAGTGCAACACTATATATACGCGAGTTTTCGGATTCTGTGTTGCCGACCGATGTCATTCGTGGAATAGGCATTGACGTGTAGCTTAGGACCAAACTAAACGAAACCTGTCGTCAAAATGAATTTTTGTGGAACCAAAAAAAAATTCGCTTGGGGGACGTATGGGGGTGTTTTTTTCAGATTATATAGCATATCTCCCGGTGGGTAATCTTGAACACTGTCGTTGAGTGACCAATCGATAGTACTCCTCAATACCTTTCCAACGAGTGCTCAACCATCGAAATCGGTTGACCCGTTCATAAGTTGTGTACGTTTTCCCGGAAAGGGGGGTTTTCCCTGAAAATTGGGTTTGGTATGTGTGTTTGTGTGTGTGTGTGTGTGTGTGTGTGTGTGTGTGTGTGTGTGTGTGTTTGTGACTTTGTACCTTCTCTCGATCTCTGTGATGTATAACATTATTTTTAGGGAGTCTGGGGGGCAGTTCAAAACCGTCGAGAACGGCCGAATTTCTTTACATATAAGAAAATAAACAGGGGGAGAGTGTCGAGGAGTCGATTTTTTTTCAAAATTCCATTACTCCGATAATACACAACATAGAAAATCCGCAGGTACCGCAAATGAAAGGTATTGAGCTAGGCTTTAAATTAATTCTCAGTATGAAAGAAATCTGTAATCGGGTTTGGTCACCACATTGAAAAAACCGAAAAATCGAAAATCGATTTTTTTGGTTTTTCGTCATTTTGACCCCCGTACCCATTTTCTAAAATTCTGAAAAACTACACTTTGGTAGTACACCTCAATACCTATCCAACGAGGGTTCAACCATCAAAATAGGATCAACCGTTCCTAAGTTATGAAAGTTGGAAATTCACTCATCATTTTTGGCAAAAATTGGGTTTTGGCTATATGTGTGTCAGAGTTGACACTATCAAATCAAGTTGTGAAATAATACTGAATTTGATGACATAACATGCTCGCAACTCATATATCACAATCGATATACCTTAGAATTGGCTTTCAATCGGCGCCTATTGACTCGATTTGGAGGAAAATTTGGATTACAAGTAAAAAAAACCAACAACTTCGAAATCGAAATTTTGGCTCATTTTGTCATATCCTCGCCGTATTTACTTCAAAGATACTCAAAATTTGCAATTCGATCGATGGAGTTGAACAGAATTTGATGATATATCTCGAAAAGTTGTTATTTTTGAGTGTTTTTTACAAATAAACCTTACAAAACTACTGATATAAGATGAAAAAACCTCTGAACGAGGTATAAACAGAGTGGCGCACCCAAATATCCTGCCCACAAAATGACTGATATCACATTTTACGTGGCGCTGTTGAGTTATATATTTTTGGTTCAACGCTTTTCAAATAATTCAACAAACCTTTCCATGATGGCATCAATTGAAATTTGAACTAGTGTGCGCCAGTGCGAGTGCCGAATGAAAACGTGAATTGTATTACGGCGGAAAAATAAATTCATTTTGTTTACACAAATATTTCGGTTTGAATCGTAGCCTAACTCTAATCGAATTGTCAGAAAAGCGCACTTTGCTTGCTGAATGTAATTCAATTTATTTTATCGCAATATTCACGGAGAATAGCTACGAATTCAAACGAATTATTGAATACATAAATGCCACTAGACTAACTATCTTTCCTCTTTGCCAATTATTATTCTGTCTAAATTTCCACTTAACCAGGCAATAAATCATCTGCCGAACAATACGAACCCAAAAAAACATTTTTATGTGATGAATTAGGACACGAAAACATGCAATTTTGTATGAAAATGTGTGAAATGTGTGGGGTCCAGCCAGACCACATGAAGTGTTTATGTGAGGATCGGAACATGTGCCTACCGAAGGGTTAATAATAAATTTGAAATTGTTCAACAAAATAATGTTATAACAAAAAGTTATACGAATAATATTATTTCATTGTTAGTTTGCGAAGTGCGAACCGAACCGAACGACATTAAAAAATCGAACTCGAACACGAACTAACTATTTTGTGCAACGAACAAATCGAAATGAACAAAAAAATGAATACGAACATGAAAGTTGGAAAGTTTTCGAACTCGAACAGTTCGAGTTCGGTTCATGATCAGCTCTTCCGAACAAATTATAATTTTTCCAACAAAACCAAATTTATTGTGCCCTAAATATCATTCCTTGTATGTTTTTGTCCTAAAATCTGGAATTAAAAAAATTATAGAACTTTTCAATTAGTTGTATAAATTAATCCTTCCATTTTTACAATTGACCCAAAAATTCAAAACTATAGTGTACATATGCGAAGTTCGTACTACGGACGTAAAATACGTTTGGAAATGAACTTGAAATAAATGCACAACTCAAATACGCTCATACTATATGTGTAAAGTGAATCGTTTGAGTGTATCACTTGGAGACGTTGAATTCTGTGTCGGAGAAATGGTAGCCTCAAAAATATACCAACACTAACGCTCTCTCTGTAGTTTGTACACTTGATTTACATTTCGTTTTCACATTTCTCCCATCCACACGCTCAACAGAAATGTTAAGAATATTTTTGGATTGCTTATACACAACACAGTCAACACATGTATAACATTCAATCATACTGGTAGCATGCTCAAGCGACTTGCACGCGCGTGAAGACATTGGTACTATTATTACTGTAAACAGTACAGTAAAAATGAAGCTTGGTACAAAAGAGACTACAAACTGAATGGTTTTAGTATTGACTCAACGCTGTATCATCAATGCGTTAGTATTTGTGGTAAAATTTGAATACCAACGCAGTTCACTATACAATGGCATATGAGGTCTTTTGTTGAGGTCGTAGACCACACTTCTTCAGCAACAATCTAATCAGTATGATATGTGCTGCGGCGAAGACGGTTTATTTCTCTCAAAGCACGAATCTTATCGTATGAGAATTTGTAGCACCAATTAAAAGAAGTCTATAAACACCGACAGAACTTCGTTTACACGCAGAAGAAATAGGAAAATCCTCGAACTTTCTTAATCGATTATTGTAAAACCAACTTCTAATCTTTATACATATTCTATGTTCAGCTTAAATGAGATCGTGTGACAGTAATCATACAACAGTGTGTGGTGTGCTTCAACTCTCTCTGGCATAATACTACATTGGAAGAGAATTTTTTGAGTGACCTACATTTTTCTAAATAACTCCATGCTTCAATATCAAACTGTTATTATATTTTGATCAATGAACCTATTTGAATTTGATGTGTTGTGTATATATGAAAAGCAGTTCTATTCTACGTGATTTAAAAAAAAGATACTCACCATTTAAAAAAAAAACATAGAAAGTGAGATATTGCGGATGGCCTTAATAGAAATATTCAGTGTTTTTTATTAGTGCAACGCCAAAAAGAATTGTGATGCTACCCAACAGACAAAGTTATAAAATCAATTAAATTACATAGGATTTATCCGGTACTTATCTCATAACGAACTTGAAAGTAAATTTACAGAACGTTTTGGATTTGGTTCAATTGTGCATATACTAGGATACATAACGTGTTAAAACCAAAGAGTAAGTGAACAATTTGGATGATAGTTAATTGTAGTCTGAAATAAAATAAAGAAAATGTAGTAAGGAAATTCTTGAAGAAATGGAGCTTGGAAAGAAATATCCATTACTTGACTTGAATGTGCTCACTACTGATTTGTGCTATATCAACAATTTATCAACAGATTGGTTTGAAGCTATCTTATTAAATTAGTATATTTTTAATGCAGTTTTTTGTTGTTTTGTCGAATTTTTATTTGGTTTTCAAGTAATAAGGAAAAAATATACCTATAATAATCAAAAAAGCACTACTCAATCGCAAACGTGCAACAATATCATTAACGTGCGATTTTTCATAAGTACGTTCAAATTTCTCAATTGATTGAACGTTTTGATTGGAAATGATGTACATATTCATAGAGTGCATGGGTTTAATTATATTTGGCCAACATTTTGATTACTTGCTTTGTTTTTCATGAGCAATCTATTTGCAATAATTAAATTTAATTTCAAAACGCACCTATTTAATCCATTGAAAATGTGGTACTATACCAATTTTTGCTAGCTATTGTTTCGATCGTTTGCTTTTTTTTACTTTTCATTTACCTAAACTGGTTGAACATTTTCTTGTAACTCATATTGAATGGGCATAACTTTGTTCTTTGCTTTGTGTTAGCACATAAATGATATTGGTACAATAATACAAATTGTTCGGCCGTATCGCAGTTTATCATCAAACAATATTTAAACATAACCCAACATTTTGCAAGAATTATTGAAACCGAGAGAAGAACGAATATTTAATATGATTCTAAAATATTGATTTTTGAAGACTTGGACCACAGAGTATATCTAGGCTAAAAATATACAATAAATAGAAAACATTTGAAATGAAGCTAAAAAGTAGGTTTAATCATTTCGTTAATATTTGTCAAAGTGATATTCATTGATGATCTCTCTTCATTTCTACGGGGATCATATCTATATATATTATACTTAAAAGAATAAAAACTAAGGTCTGTTTTACATGAATATGATCGTTTTTTTATTCAAAGGTGTGTTATTGACTAAGGTGTCTTATTCTCCCAAATTGTTCAATTATTTCTTTATTTTGTTCTTTTCCGCATGATATAATTCCGTGAATATTTCTCAATGCACAAACTCATCTTTGCAAACTCGATACATTGCAATCTCTCAACAAAATGAATACAGTTTTTAGCTTTTCAGTTATCGTCGTTATCAATAACATGCCTTTTAACGAGCTTCCACTGAACCATACTTTTCGTAATCGATCCCATCAAGTAGGTAGAATAAATTGCAACAAATCGGTATTTATTTACTGACGATAAGGGCCGACAGCTATTAATAACCGGCCGATATCATTTTGCATAAATGTTTTGCTTTAATTTTGGTTCTTCTGATTATTTCAGCCCAATAATTGTGGAATACATGTCATTTTCTTAATTACACTTACGGTCGAATTGAATTTTTTGCGGGAATGATTTTTGTTAATATTCACAATATTACTGTTGTAAAACTTTTCCGACTAGATTTGATGAATGCACTACAAAATCAAACGTTGATATGTTAGAAAATTTATATAGTATAACAGCACAGTGCAACGCAAAATTTTGATAAACAACAAATCAAAGTAAAGTCGATGTTACTGTGGTAAAGATGCTCTGATCTAAAGAATGATCAATCTAGAGGTTCCATGTATTGATATTCATGTAAACTGTCGTCTCTCTCAGTTCATTTTATTATCGTAATTGGGGAAAAGCTGAAATGGTCCCAAAACGATCATGGTTAATAACGAAAGACACCATTTGTCACATTATATGAGAAATAAAAAAATAGTCATTTGAATGAAATTGCAATGTTAATTTAAAACTGAAACATTTTCAATGCAAAGCATCATGAAAATCTTTCATTATGTTACCTTGTAATTTATACGATCTATCACTAAATGTTAAATATGCCAACTTCCCAAAAGGTCTGAACTATTGAGATGTAGCTATATATGTTTAAGAAATGTTTCAATTTTGAAATAAATAACGATGTCGAACTGTCAAGTTAACAAATATAATGATCACCAGACAAGAGAATGAAATACAAATATGCCAATTTCTTTTTGCATGTATATATTTAATGCAACTTCTACAATCGAATACCAGTTTTGGTTTTCCCAGACATTAGTTTGTTGTATTTTTCGGTTCATATTTCAGACTATTGTTAAATTTCATATTTTTAACAATAGCCAACTTTTATAACTATATTTGTGTCCAATACGCAACACCAACACTTCCAACTCAGCTCACACATGTGATAATATATAGATTGATGCATGCGAAATTGAATATAATAAAAAAAATTCTCTTCGAATCAAAGATATCTTTTTTTTTGATGAGTAAGTAGGAAAATCAAATCATAGGAAATTTTGATTATTCCTGGATCACAAAAAACACGACACTTTTCAATTTTTAGATCACAAGTATTGTTTTAAGTTAATAGTAATATTGCCTAGAAAAATTGTGCGAATCATTTCTCGTATTCATTCAATGGATGTTCAAAACGCTAGAAGATGAAAGATGTGAAAACAGAAGCTGAGCAAACAAAATCAAGTCGGAATGGGAATATTTGAAAAGAAATGAAAACCGATATTTAAATAGGTAATATTCATGTTGGTTATAAATATATGACGCATATGTACATATATAACAATGCGTATATTTTCCATCGTTTTTTTTTATTCGTATTGTTTGCACTACGATAAACTGAAATACATTTGAATATGGAGAAATGTTCAATGCATTAGATATTTGCTGTACTATGTGTGCTGTACTGCGTTGTACTGTATTTTGCTGTGCTGTGTGTAGTATCTTTCGTTAATCTAACATCACACTTTACGAGAACTTTGTGCGCCATTCGCTTGATGAAACAGAAAATATAGTGGAGAAAAAAAGTTGATTTTTGTTTGTTGTAAACTTGTAGCGTAGCAAAAACGACATAAAGAGGAACAAAAAAATGTACCGTTACACGCGACCTAGTAACACACTTCCTTGTTTTTCTGTGTGCTGTTTCGTGTTGCTGCTACGCTGGCGTTGCTATTTATTTCATTTTTCATTTGTGCTTTCTTATGCGCTCGAATCAACGCGTTTAGTCGGCTTTACAAATTAAACCAAAAATGAGAAAGAAGAAAGGTTGAAATGAAAAAGTGTGTGTCTTAAGAGCAGAGAAATGAAAGACGAAAACAAGTATTTGAAAAGCAGTAAGTTTTTCAAGCATGTAAAGACTCTCAAGTATTTTCAGCTCTTGCAGCTTTTATACGATTATTACCAATGTTCTTTGTATGTGTCTTTCTTGTGTCTGCAGTTATTCCATAGTGACATACCATATCATTCTCTTGATTTCTTGATAGCTTCTAACAAGCCATGAATACTTCCACATATCGATCAACTTAGTATTTTTTTTTTCATGGCTGAAAATTAAGCTGTCCCCTATTTTCTCATTTTCATCTGAATTAAAGAATTTAGTTAGATGGACAATTGACTCAAAAATCAACAATTCCATTTTTTAGTATTTTGTACAAATATTTGGATAGAAAATGGGTTTTTAATATATGCCAACTGGTATTGTTATGTTATCTTCGATCAGAAAATATTAACTTATCTATTTATTTACATATATTTAGGTTGTAAAAAAGACCAATTAGAATACAAAGTTTGAATTGAAAATTATAAATATATAATACTCTTCGATTTCAATTATTTTTATACGAAATTATTCAAATAAGAATATGTATGCGGTTTTTCAAGCTGTTTATAAAAACATATTTGTTCGATGAAAAGAGAGCATGGTTAAATTTTTTTTGAATTCACTCAACCATTCTAATTCATCAATGGAAAATATATCACCCAAACTCATAGAATTATGTCAATGCGTGTGCGAATATTCACGCACACATGATGACAGAAATTATTTGAGCATCAACATTTTTTATTGGCTGTAACAATTCCACTATAACGCAAATGAGAGGTTTTTATAAATAACGGTTTTGTGAAACTAGCACAAACGCATGAACATAGAGCGATCGAAAATTTTTGGTTACTTCCAAAACAAAAGCTTCACAAGAACCTACTAGTGCATTGAAGGAGAATGAATAGAAGAAACGAAAACTAAACATAAATATAAAAATTATCTGGTGAAGTCAAAAATTATGAACGAAAGACATCAACGCGCGAACGACCACATAAAGTATTAAGCACGCAAATATACAACACAGTTTATTTGATAGTGTGGCCACGTTGTGAAATCAACACAGTACATTGTAGTCAGATTTTTGCCGTAATGTCAGGCAACACAAAGAATTTTTAGGTCAATTCAACGGTTATTTTCGTGTTCCTTTTTCACCATTTCGTCGATCTTTTCCATTTTAATATTGTTGTTTCGCTCTTTTATTTATGGTTCATCTGAAATTTTTCGGACTGATCTTATTTAAGAAAGTATTTTTTTCGTTTAATATTTGATTAACGAATTTATTGGTGATAAACATTCCTGGCACAATTTTGCAAACCAAATTATCAACATTTGAGTATATCGAGTATCTCTTTGATGAAAAAACCCATATTTTCCATTTGATCATTATTTAGAAGAATGATTGAACTAGGTATATCCTATACTTTAGCAAGATGAAGATTTTAATGTGAGAAGCAGAAAGAAGAAAGAAATAAGAAGAATGAATTGAAAATATGGGTGCAGAAGAAAAAGAAGAAATAGCTGCACTGAAAAGAAAATCAACGTATATGAAGAAAATTAAATAATGATGGCAACAAGCAGAAGTCGTACTAGCATAAAATAAAACAAGATTCAAGAATGTGTAATTTTTTAAACATTTTAACGGCAAAAGAAAGTGATTATATAGGACAGAGAAGAAAATAACATTAAAAATACAAAAAGTGAAATTTTTTTTGCAACATCGTCTTTAGCACTTTGTTCAACATGTTCGGTAACTACAAAACTGTTCCACATTTACTGATTTGTTTTTCCACGATTTTTCTCTAAATCTGACACAACTGAATTCTTGTTTAATAAGTATTTCCAGATTATTTTCCATTATTTAATGGAAACTATTTTGAATTTATATAAATATATAATACAAAATATTTCTGAATGAAGATTCAAGAGAATTCAGAATATTCTCCAAAGATATAAGTAAAAATTTCATTGAAAATGACAAACGTGTATTTTAAGTATACTATATTCAATGAATATTCATTTGGAGAAATTAACAATAAAAATGTGATGGTGAAAAAGCATCCAATACGGAAATATTGTACCGACGTTTGCGTTGTCCCCTGATGTAGTAATGCACTAAAATAACTAGTACAACGTAATTTAAGATGAGATTTCAGAGTAAAAAGAGGGAAAATACTTATTACTGTTGTTTTTTTCGAAATGTGGTGGTAATTTGACTGAACATTATCGAATGCAAAATTATATCAGGACTAATATATTCTAATTAGAACACCTATATTTGTTTCTCGAATTCCCAATTTTTTCCAGAACAATTCATAAATCCATAGCTTCTGGATTCTATTTTGGGCCACATTGTAGTAGTAGCCAGATGTATACATAGTTATGGTTCTTAATAGATGCATCTAGATGTTAAATATTATCACTAAATAGTAAAATCACCCACCTTGGAAATTCAACCATATCTCCCAAACCGTGGGAGATATGACTATTCTGTCTTCAGCAAAGTTGTGGATCTTGATATGACAAAAAATATCTCCCAAGGGGTCGAGCCCGAAAAGTTACCCCTGGGGGGCGAAAAATACCCCCCCAAAATGGTAATATTCGGGGTTAATTTTGACCCTCTGGGAGTATTTTTTTGGGTCAACTCCTGCACAGAAATTGTTTACTACGTCAAAATACTTACTACGTCAATATACTTTCCTATGGACAGTAAAATCGAATCTCCTACCGTTTATGAAATATTGTGTGTAAAAAAAGGGGTTCAAAATGGCATTTTTTGAGCATTTTGCTATATTTATGGTATTTGATGTGACTTTTTGGTATCATAATGTTCAGCAAAGTTGTTCAGTATATTCAGGGCTACAACTTTGCTTCAGATTGAAAAAAATTTATTCGAGCCAATCTCGAAAAATCCCTTTGGGGTTTCACTACTATATAATAGTACTTTCATTTAATATTGGTTAGGTTCACCCCCGAGAAAATGTGTTATCTCTCTTCTATTTTGTTTGTTTAAATCAGTTAATACACAAAACATGTGAGTGCGATTGGTTTTATTAGTTAGTTCTCGTTAGTGTAAAGCCATTTTTCCAAAACCCATTCTATCGTTCGTTCGAGTTTATTAACAGACAGCTCTGGTTGAGGACCAAAAAAAAATCAGCTCCGAAAATTCATAGAGGGTCCACGAATTCACAGGGGGTCCGAACAGTTAAGGGGTCATCTGAGACCTTGGAGGCCATGTCAGAACCTATGGTTCTCGAGTTTGCTTCGAAATATAATAAGTCAAAGCATATATTTCGAAATTATTGACTTCCGGTTTTTTAACGTACAGCTCAACGATATCAGAACACGTTGGTGCGTGTTTCGACATGGTAAATATTCTACTGACGAGTAGTAAATAAATCATCAACCAACTACTCGCTGTCATGGAAAAAGTCAAAGTTATAGCCAGTACAATTGGAAACGAGGAAATTGATCACTCTGTAGTTTGATGGATTTTTTACGATTTATATCGACAATCGATTTCAAAAAAACCGTTTCAAAATGGAATTGTAAAAGATTATATTCGATGTGGAATTGCCAAATTAGATCAGATAGAAACACGTCTGTTCGTATTGAATGTTTGAACTAGAAAAAAGGTATTTCGTTTATTTAAATGAAATGTCAAATTGACAGTTGTCAATATATAATGAAATGGATAGGTTCAATTCATATTCCAATACTCTCCCTGAATTGATATTCCTTATTAACAATTTAATTATTCTTTCATATATGAACAATTTCAATTTGAAACATTATTCAACAACTAAGTGTTAACAGTTTTAAATGTAAAACAATTTTAGATCTCAGTATAATTTTCTTTTTATACAATTTGATTTAATTGGCAAAACAGCCCAAACAATAGTTTCATTAATTTAAACCAAAAATAATTGAAAACAATTCTAATTTACGACCAGAAGTTGGTTTTGTTAAAATGTCCGCTGGCATTTTATTTGTTGGCAAATATGTTAATTTAATCAAACCATCTTTGACCTTTTGATGAACAAATTTCTCTTTGATATCGATGTGTTTTGTTCGCGCAGAATACGTGTTGTTGATGGCAAATTTGATGGCACCATCGTTGTCGCAAAATAATTCAATGAACTTGGGTGAATTTGTGAACATTTCTCTCTCTAGCTTCTTCAACCAAATGCATTCTTGTATTGCTGCTGTCATCGACATATACTCAGCCTCCGTAGTTGAAATTGCGACGGTTTTCTGTCGATTAGAGCACCACGAGATTGCACCATTTTGCATGATGAACACATAACCGGTTGTGGACCGGCGTTCGTCCTCGTCACTAGCCTAATCAGCAACGCAATAGCCTGTGATTTGTGTTTGCGATCTATCAAATGTAATTTTTTTTTCGATTGTGCCTTTGAGATAACGTAATACACGCTTTGCTGCGCCCCAATGTGCTTTTCCAGGATTTTCATTATAGCGACTCAAAACATTGACTGGAAAACAAATGTCTGGCCTCGACACTTGTACACAAAATTGTAATGCACCAACTAATTGACGATATGGTACATCCTTCATTTGTTTTGTCTCATCTTCGTCGCTTGGACACATTTTTGCTGATAATTTTTGGTTTATGTCCATTGGTGCAACAGTAGGATTGGAGTCGCTCATGTTAAAACGAGACAAAATATCTTTTATGTAAAGCGATTGATCAATAGAAATTGTACCTGCTTTTCTATCTCTCGTCACACGAACTCCTAGAACCGATGAAATCTCTCCCATGTCCTTCATTTTGAATTTATCGAAGAGCATGTCAGTCAACTTTCGCTCCAGTGTTGTTTCGTTGCTAAATATTAAAATGTCATCGATGTAGATGGCCACGATGAAAATGCGAGTGTTTTCGATGAAATAATAAACACATTGATCGGTCGATGAACGTTTTAGCCCAAAATTCAGCAACACTTGGTTCAATGTTGAGTTCCATACGCGACTCGATTGTTTGAGTCCGTAAATTGATTTGATCAATTTACAATATCGATTTGAACCATCTTCGAATCCTTCAGGTTGTGACATAAAAATCTCTTCTTCCAATTTGCCATGCAAAAAGGCCGTCACAACGTCCAATTGACGAATGTTTAAGTCAAATTTAGCTGCCGTTGCCATCAAATAGCGAATTGTTGTAAAACGAACTACTGGTGAAAACGTTTCGTGGTAATCTACACCTTCGATTTGTGTATAACCTTTGGCAACAAGCCTTGCCTTGTATCGTATGATTTTTCCATGAGTGTCTCTTTTAGTTTTATACACCCATTTGCATTTGACTGGCGATTTACCAGACGGCAATTCGACTAACTTCCAATTTTGATTTTGCTGAAGTGAATCAAACTCTTCTTTCATGGCACGCTCCCATGAATCGCTTCATCACTTGCAATGGCTTTCTTAAATGTTGATGGATCCTTTACAAAGAAAGCAAATGCAAAACTGGTCGATTTAGCTCGTACATCGACATTTTGATTCAATTCACATCTTTCGACTGGATCACTTGGTGTCCACATACTGCCAGTGTTGTCATTAGCTGTCGAGGTAAATGTGTCTTCAGTTTCGTTCTGTGACTGATTTGTTTGTATCACAGTCACTTCATCTTCATTCGTATCGACCTGAGTTGGTGTTGAGCATCTTATTTGTGGATCATTTGGCGCTGGTAGTTCGTCAATCGTCGTTTCCTCCTCTGATTCACAAATGCTTTCCTCCTCATCTTCCGAATAATTTAAACAAAACTGATTAGATTTATCTATTTCAAAATCAGTTACCTGATTCACTCCATTTGACTCTAAAAAGGTGACGTCTCTGCTTATGATGACCCTTTTTGTTTGTGTGTTGTAAAGCCGATATGCTTTTGCATCTACAGCATACCCGATGAAAATACATTCGATTGATTTATCATCCAACTTTTTACGCTTCACAGCCGGCACGTGCGCAAATGCACGACACCCAAACACTTTAAGCATCGACAAATTTGGTTTTTTGTTTGACCAAATTTCCTCCGGTGACTATTCTCCAGTACCTTTACATGGAATTCTATTTATGATGTGAGCAGCTGTCATCGTAGCCTCAGCCCAGAACAATTTCGATAGACCCGAATCTATCAACATGCAGCGCACTTTGTCCATTATTGTTCTGTTCATACGTTCCGCTAGTCCATTTTGTTGTGGACTGTATGCAACTGTTTTTTGATGTGAAATTCCATTTTTCTTAAAAAGTTGCTCAAATTTATTGTTGCAATATTCTGTCCCATTATCACTTCTGAAATACTTGATTTTGTGTTCAGTTTGTGTTTCAGCCATTGTTTTAAATTTAACGAAACATTCAAACACTTCACTTTTGTTTTTATCATATAAATGAATAGTTTTCTTGAAAAGTCATCGATAAATGAAACAAAATAACGGAAACCACTCATTGATTCGACTGACGATGCTTCACATACATCACTGTGTATCAGTTCAAGTAATTGTGTTGCACGATTTCCTTCATCACTAAATGGAGCACGGCAATGTTTCTTCTATGCACGTATCGCATACACTGTTTCTTGGAATCGAAATGTTTTTTAATTCTTTTTTCAAAAAACTCATATAATCAAAACTCGCATGTCCAAAACGACGATGCCACAAAATCATGTTTTCATTCGGTTTCGTAGTAATACTTGGTTCTTTTCGCTTTTCAACGACGAATGATTTTATATCATGAGACACATCCAGTTTAAACAAATCATTCACTAAGCTTGCTGTAGCAATCACATTCGAATTCGAATCGAAAATTTGACAACCATCTTATGTAAACAACACCGTTTTGTCATTTTTCACCATTTGGCTAACTGATAAAAGGTTCGCGCAAATATTCGGCACATAATGAACATTATTTATTGTTATTTCTGATTGTTTACCGTTGTTCAAAACACATTGCTTTACATTTCCAACACAATCGATTGAAATCTTTTCGTTGTTAGCAACAACCACTTCTTTTTGTGTTGATTCGGTTTTATTTTCGATGATCGACTTATGCTTTGACATGTGTGCGGTACAACCGCTATCAATGTACCAGTCCGACGGCAATTCACTTGATTGAACTAACAAAGACGAAAACAACATTGTCTCATTTTTTTCATTTTGTTGTTGTTTTTTATTTTTTGGTTTCGGGCAATTTTTTACTAAATGAAATTTAGAACCACAACCGAAACAATGTTTAAAACGTTTGTTGTTCCCTTTGTATTTCGAGTATAATGCCGTCTCATTTGAATCACACGTGTCTTCGTCATGCATCAATCCTTGTAATAGCAAATTTTTAACGTAATCGACTGTGATTTTCGTTGATGAGTTTTCAACAGCAAGTATCATAGGTTTATACTCCACCGGCAAACCTACTAACATCAATGAACCAGCTACCTCTTCATCAATATTGAAGCCGGCCGATTTAACTTTCGACCACAATGAACTCATTTTATTTACGTAGTCTTCCATTGATTTACATTCTTTTTGTTTGAGTGATACCAATTGTTGCAATAATGCCACTTTACGGCCAGTGCCGGTATCATCAAAAGCCGCCGCTATACTATCCCATGCTTCTTTGCACGTGGTTGCCCCTGTGATGTGACTATAGTTACACGGCTCAAGCAATAGCGTTAGTTCACCAATTGCTCTCATATAACTTTGCTTTTGTTTAGCGTCTGCTGTACTCGATAATTCGATTGTGCAACAATCCCACAAACCCTTGATGACCATGTGAGCCTTTGCACCGACTTTCCATTCCGTGTAATTTTCTCTGCCTTTCAAACGAGCGAATGCCAGTTGTGAATTCGAATACATTTTGCAAAACGTGTGCCAGTAAAAAGCCGTTTACTAAAAAAAATGTACTTTTCACGGAAACAAAAAATTCTCGAAATAAAAAAATATTTACCGCAGCAGATAGTTCAAACTATTATTTCTTATTTCTGATAAAAATTGGCTGCGGATGGCCCCATAACCTAAAAGATTATATTCGATGTAGAATTGCCAAATTAGATCAGATAGGAACACGTCTGTTCGTATTGAATGTTTGAACAAGAAAAAAGGTATATCGTTTATTTAAATGAAATGTCAAATTGACAGTTGTCAATATATAATGAAATGGATAGGTTCAATTCATATTCCAATAAATTGTTAATTAAAATGCGATCACTTCCCCACTTATCGGATTCACAATATTTGAAAATATTAATTTTATATGAAGTCCGCGTATGATTTGGTTCTCCAGTACATTTTAGGTAAAAACTCCAGATTTTGCTTAATATGAACAACGTGAATATATAAGCATATGTATCGTGTTTTTTTTTTGTTTGTTTGTTTGTTTTTCACCCTGTAACTCAAGAACGGGTAGACCGATTTCGTTCAAAATTTCGGAGGATCCATAAAATCGGCCTGCGACGCACCACTTGAATTTTGGGGACGGTCTGAGCCTCCCATCGGGTACCTCCCATACAAATTTTCCCCCCTTTTTGGACCTTGTTTTGGATGACAATATCTCGAGAACGGCGAAGTCGATTCCGTTCAAATTCTCACAGGTAACAGAACTTGAGGTCCCCTCTCAATAAATAGTTAAGGTCGAAGAGATGTCCACACGTGTTTGAGCTGTATGAGGCTCTGAAAATGTGATTTTTGTTGCATGAAAATGCCAATATATCGAGAACGGCTGTATAGATTGGGCCCAAATTTGGCATGGGGAGTTAATTTTCGCCCCTCTTCAAGTTTGTTCTCACAACCCCATAGATGCGAGACTTCCTTCGGGTATCTCCCATACAAAATGACACTTTTTGCACGGTGGGCCAAAAGTACCATTCACAAGGTCGCTAGGGTATCAAGCGATATATTTTTGGATCAGGCTAAACAAATGCTATATTCCTGTGGAGTTTAATCAAAATCATAGGACTGTGAGCCAAACGGTGAAGGTTCAAATACCAGGGCATACGCTCCAACGAACCCATTGACCCGAATGGAGATCCCCCATACAAATGTTCATCCCTTTTTGGAGCTCATTTTGAATGAAAAAGTCTCGAGAACGACGAAGTCGATTCCGTTCGAATTCTCACAGGTAACAGAACTTGAGGCCCCCTTCAAGAAAACGTTTTGAGGTCCAGGATATCCTCACCCGTTAGAGCTGTATGAGGCTCTGAAAATGTGATTTATTTTGGGGGAAAGAATGAAGCACGCCGGCCGAAGCGAAGCGGAGTCCGGCTACATACCGAGCAAACTATTGATCAGATACTAATTACAGCCTATGCAAATATTACAATATTCCGTGAACCACTGAGTCCACTTCGTTCAAATATTTGGGAATAGAGATCGTTAAAGGTTTAGGTGGTTAAATGCTCAATAATGAAATGTGGTGAATCTTTTTTCCTCTGGAGGTTGAAAATCGTTTATTTGTGCCTTTGTGGGATAAAATGCATAAATTTCGTCCCTTTGGACAGTTCTAGTTGTGACAGTTACTCATAATATTTATATAATAAGAACTTACAACGTCTGTACCCAAATGTCAAATATTGTGTTTATTCCTCCATAGAGACAAAAATCATGGATTTTGTCCACCAAAAGGACAAAGTTGTGATTTTTGACCTCTGGAGGAAGCAACATTGGCTATTTTTTCTATTGAGTGGTTAAAATTTAACGAAATAGTACACATGCACACACCATTTGTTTGCCAGAAAATGGGCCACCTTTCGACATCCAAGTCAAACGACGTAAAGGTACGTATGGTCGCTGACAATAATTTCTTTCTGTCTTTATTTCACTCCAATTTGCATTAGATTTAATGTTTCTATCTCGCTTATACGTTCAATATTGGAGAAACAACACAAAACACAGTACGAAGAGTAATAGTTAATATATATAATAATAAATTTTGCAATCAGTAAATCGCAGTTAGAGTTGGCATATAGGTTAACTGGTAATGTAAAGTCATTTTCTTGACGTGTCAATTTTTTACTGAAAACAGGTTATAGATAGACAGTTGTGAAAATATCGCAGAAGAAATAATTAAAGGCGAACTTTGAAATGTTATCGATTGGAAAGGAAACATTTTTTTTGTTTTCTCATTATTTTTAGTTTTACCATATGAATAATAATAGGGAAGTGTCTTGCAGAATGGACCACACTATTTTGTAAGCTCATAAAAAAAACTCTGTTTGCAATATAAAAGATGTATACCTTCTGAAAAAAAATTGTCAAAATGGCCAATATTGTTTATTTTGCTTGGTGGTGTTTGTAATGAAATTTTACCAAAAATAATTAACTCAAAATAATGATTGCAGCTCTTGAAAATAGCGGTTACGAAGCAAAACGCTGCGATTAACTGCAAAATTGATTATCACATTCATCTTCTTGAAGTTTTAAAATATTCAATTAATCTCTTTTTTATGGTGCTCACATTGAAATCAACTAGATATATATCACAATTGGGAATCTTTTTATCAGAAAATGTATTGAATGTATCAAGCAGACTAAACTTGTGAATAAAAACTACTTGAGCCACCATTCTGCGTTCTTCCAAAGTTATCATCTGAAGTAGCATCAGCCTATCTTCATGATTTGGTAGGTGAAACCTATATGGCCATTTTAATTTTCGAAGAGCATAAAGTAAAAATTGTTTCTGGATTGATTCGATTCTTCTGGTCTGACCCTTCATGTAGGGGTTCCATACTTGTGATCCATATTCAAGTATTGGTAATACATATGTGTAAAAGAGCAATCTAATGGTCCACGAATCTTTGAAATCACGACCAAATCTTTTGATCCAAGCTAGTCTTGATTTGGCTTTTGCTATGATGTATTCAATGTGTGAATTGAAATTGAGTTGACTATCAAGAATAACTCCCAAGTCCTTGATTTCATCGACTCTCTTGATGACTTCATCTCCAATGAAATAGTTATGATCAATCGTTGTACCCATTCGGTGAAACCTCATCAATTTGGTCTTCTTAACATTCAATCTAATTGGGATTGATTTCGTATTACCGATGTTGGCTATTTGTTTTCTGCAATTCAGATAGGATTCAATCCATCTTAGAATCTCGTGGTTCAAACCCATAACATTGAGTTTGTGGGTCAGTAGATCGGTATTTACCGAATCGAACGCCTTTGCTAAATCAATATAGATTGCATCAGTTTGAGTATTCATCATCAAGTTGTTCAACGTGGATGAAGCAAATTCAACGAGATTCGTGATCTTCCTTTTATGAATCCGTGTTGGCTATCATTAATGATGTTTTTAATATGGAAATTCAAATGACCTGTTAATATTGAATCCAATAACTTTGCTATTACGCATTGGAGTGCCACTCCTCTGTAATTACTAATATCATTTCTTGATCCACTTTTGAATATCGGCCTTACAAACGATGTTTTCCAACATTGAGGTACTTGCGCCGTTTTCATGGATTCACTGAGAATTAGTGTGATAGGTTTCACTAATGATTCTAGACAATTTTTTATGAATAAGTTCGGAATTCCATCCGGGCCTGAAACCAAGTTATTTGGTAGGTTGTTGATTGCTTGCGTCACTGTTTCTTCAGTTATATCAACTTTTGGAATGTTACTGCATAGATTTATCAATTAACATTAACATTAAATTCGTGTCTGTGTTTGTTATTGGATTCAAACGTATGCACTGCATCTGGATAATATCTAGAGTAAGCAGTAGAAAAGAATTGAGCAAATAAATTAGCAATTTCCGATTCGTTTTTGGAATTCTGGCCATTATATTCCATGATATTTGGCAATTTGTCGTTGGATTTGTTAAAAAATTTTACGTGTTTATAAAAGTTTAACGGATCATCAATTATCATTTGATCCATCTCAATTATATAATCGTTATAGGCTTTTTTTTGTTTGCATCTGATGACCATTTTCTCCTGGATCTCAATTTATTCAACCTATTTTTCAAATTTATAAGTTGTGGATTGAACCATTTAGGGTGTGTTGACGATTTATGAGTCTTAACCTGATCATGTTTGTGAATAACTGAATTAATTTCTTCGTAAAACTTGACAACCTTATCAATAAAGGGTTGTTTTGAGTGTTGAAGTAAAACACTCCAATCTATACATGTGAGAGATTCATTGATATCTGCATAGTTGGCTGATTGAAAATCAAGGAACTTATTGGCATCTTTAATTCTATCATTAGTCTAAATGCATTTTAATATTGTTAGTTCAATGGCTGGGTGGTGGACTTCAATTTTCAATAATTGATCAATACATACATCACATTTTATCAAGTCGGTGTCATTTGTCAAAACCAAATCTAACAGTCGGTTGTTTGTATTGAAATATTTATTGATTTGACGTAATCCCAGTTCATGGCAAGAATCAATAATTGTGGTTTCCTTCATGGTGGTAGCATTTAATGGGAATGTAATTTGTGGGTCATCGATATCATCAATAAGCCATAATAAATCTCTTAAGTTGAATGATTGTATCATTTGCTTTGGCTGATGTGAATGATTTGATTGCATACATATTTGCTTGGTAGACTGCCAATGGTGAGTCTGGTCTGATGTACGATTCTATTAAGCATAAGTTAAAATCTCCGAAGATCACCTGAACACAAATTTGTTCTGCACCAAATGTTTCACCACTTCCTATTACGTGAGAATTTAATGATTCATGAACCGCAATTAGAACACCGCCACCATTTTTCTTCTTTTTTGATTGTTCACTCTCAGTAAGGCTCGACCTATCACATCTGTATAAATTAAAATTATTTGGAAATACATCTGATGATGGGATAGTATTGTTAAGGTTAGTTTCGCATAACATGTAGACCTTAAAAGAGGAAACCAGTATATTAGCGATAAATTCTGGTAATTTGGTTCGAAGCCCATTAACATTGTGGCAATAAATTTTATTTAAATTGTCTATTTCACTGCAATAGATTCTCAGCTGTCGATTTTGTTGTTTCATTTGTTCGTATTTCATTAATTTGCTTCTTCAGTGAGTTTATCCTTTCGATGGATATGTCAACTGATGAATCATTGATCAGTTCGTTATCAAAATTTTGCATTTCAAAATTTTGCATCTGTTTTGTTGCTGGTGATGAAATGGTTGGATGATGATAGGTTGGATGATGATATTGTGGTTGCCACTGGTTCTGTATTGTATGTTGAAATATTAGTTGGAATTGTTGCTGATTTTGTGGCTGGAATTGCGGCCAAATGAAATGGTCGGTGTTCATATAATTATGGGGACAATTTTGATGGTCTTGATAATTGTGTCTAAATATATGTTCTTTGTTAAAAGCCTGTAAAAAATTAATAGAAGCACCAAACTTCCCAGCACAAATAAAAAACAATGTGTAGACGTATCAAAAAATGAATTTACCTAAAATATCGCTGCAAAAGAAGGTGTTTTGCCTTGCAAACAGCTCGAATCGGTTGTTTGTGATCTTTGTTTTTTTTTTATGGTATCCAATAAACTACCAAAATCTGAAATTCCTAAATTCGTCATACGTGTTCGAGTCGAAATGTTAGAAAATTGATTAATATCAGAAGAAAACACTAAAATAATACGATTAAATTTATACATATGGAGATTTCCAATCATAAGTCGTCATTGACTATTTCATCTGTCGATCGCAGATGAAATAAATGTCAAGGAGTTTTTTGGAAGACCTGGGTTGGCATATTTTCAAATTGTTCGAGGCGCGTATGTAATTTACGTAGAAAACTGTAATCCACGTTTTCTACATGTAAAAAGCTTTTTTTATGTAGAATACTCCCAAACGATTGCAAACAAATATGAGTGCGAACAGTATATTTAAAGAACCGCAGAACAATGTAAACGAAACAAAATAGTAAGGAAGAGGGAAAATAGAGGATTTCACAAAAACTTACTCTTGTGGATGACTAACTGTTGTCGATGCGTTGCTCTCTTTAAATAGACATCGTACCGATTGAAATTTGACAAAAGTGTATATGTGCTAAAAAATGAATTGTTTGGGTTTAGGGTGGCTTTTTGAATACCAATGCCAATATCTCGAGTAAACGATTTTTGTAGAATATTTTACGCTATTTTTAGGGTGACTTTTGAATAATTATGCCTATATCTCGAAAAAATGAAGTTTGTGGGATATATGCGTTGTGATGTGACATATTTCAGACCAGGCTCAGGGACAATAACCCTGCAAATATGTCTTGGGCGAGAAAATGGTCAAAAACTGGCAATTTTCCAAGTTTCGACCAATCTTAAAACATTAAAATTAACTATTTGAAAGTGTTCTAAGAAAGACGTCTGTTCTTTTTACTGACTTTATTATTAACTCAATAATAGCCTTACGGCTGTGCCACAAGCAGCGGGAAGCATAGCCACAAAATGACACAAAATGTCAATTCGATATGGCAACATTGCTGTTCGAATATCGAACATACTCCCCCGCGCTGAAGAGCGCAATCACATACAGTCATGGACAAAATTGAGTGACCGATTGCCAAAAAAAGTTGTTAATGCTATTTTCATGACCTGTTTTCTTATTTTTTGTTATTATTTTTGTACTATTTACTGCATAATAATATGAACTATAAGTAACTAAGAGGATTTTTGGAAATATTTTTGAATTGTTTGATTTTTTTCAACAAACGCAAGAATATGACATTTTTGCGATGGACAAAATTGAGTAACCGGTGTATTGTTTTCGCTTTCGAACTGACATTACGGCTTTGTTTATGTACCACAGCTCTTGTTATTGGTAGATCCCGTTATTCTTAATAGTATACCACTTATTTGTGACATTTATTATTTACGCGTTATGCGAAAACAATCATTTCATCATTGTGCATTGACATAGTGGCTGCACGATAAGTAATCTCAAAATTAAATTATTTTGGATCGTGAAAAAGGTATAAGTTTTGGTGAAATCGCTGAAAAATACTCAGTTTTAAAAACAGCTGTCTTAAAAATATGTAAAAATTTCAAAACAACACAACAAATCAATAACTTGTCAGGCCGTGGCTGCAAACGAGCCACAACTGTCAGAGAAGATGCGCTCATTTTTCGTGAAATTAAAAAAAAAACTGATACTGAGAGCTCACAAATCAAAGATCAACTTCATTCGAATGTTTCGACAAAAAAAATAGACCGAAGATTGCACGAAAAAAAGTTTTAAACCGTGTAACCATAAAAATAGCAATGATCACAAAACGAAACAAACGGAAGCGTTTGGAATTGGCCAAAAAAACACACTAATACGCCATTTTTTTTCTGGAAAAATGTTATTTCGAGCAATGAAAGCAAATTTGAATTGGTTGGTAAAAAGAAATGACGTAAAATATACAGAAAAGTTGGCGAAGCGTTGCTTGACAAACACACCATAAAAACAGTGAAACATGGCGGCGGCTTCATTATTGTGTGGGGGTGTTTTTCGTGGTTTGGTGTTGGTAATTTACATAAAATCAATGGTATTATGGATGCTCGGTACTACATTAATATACTAGCACATTATTTGAAAGAAACTGCACGCAAAATGAAGATTGCTCATCAATTCATCTTTATGCAAGACGAAGACCCCAAGCATACAGCCCCAAGCATACAGCCGGCGTAACCAAGCGTTTTTTTTGAAAATACTGCAATCAATTTGTTGGATTGTCCACCTCAATGTGCTGATTTGAATCCAATTGAGAATCTATGGTCGACTCTTGACTCAAATGTGCCACCAAGTGATCGAACTAACCCTAATATCTTCTATCAAGGCCTTCAAACGGCGTAGAATGGACTCAGTCCCGAATATTTGAAAAAATTGGTCGAAAGTATGCCACAAAGACTTCAAGCTGTGATTAAAACAATAAGAGGAAACACAAAATATTAGAATATAACTATTTCATTTACATGTTATTGCATTTTTTTTCATATTTACACAAAAAAACCACACCGGCTACTCAATTTTGTCCATATCAATAATGTCATTTTGTTACGTTTGTTAATGAAAAAAACACAATTCAATTTTTTTTCCCAAAAATCTTCTCAGTTACTTTCAGTTCATGTTATTATGCAGTAAATAGTGCCAAAATAATGATAAAAAACAAGAAAAAAGTTCATGGAAAAAGCATTAACAAATTTTTCTGGCAATCGGTCACTCAATTTTGTCCATGACTGTATGTATTTAAATTTGAATCACAATAAAAGGTGAATGGAATAATGAAAATAAATGCAGTTAAATGGAATTGAATTGATTTTAATATAAGTAAATGTAATTTATTCAGTCGTTGACATCTGATCATCGATCGACAGCAAAGCAATTTTACTCAGTTCACGCCGATAAACAAGTAGAAGCTCCTCAATCAATTAGTAGAGACCACAGTTCTACGCAACTTGGAATTCGTTGCGTAGAATTTGGTGATCTCAAAGTCGTTGGACCGAATTGCGTAGAACTGTGGTCTCTACTAATTGATTGCGAAAAAAACAGATCACGGCTTGGTGTGAAGTTTTAAAATATTTAATAAATCGCTTTTTTATGGTATCTGTGCTCACATTGAAATCAACTAGATACCTATATATCACAATTGAGAATCTTTTTATCAGAAAATTCATTGAATGTATCATAAAATTCATTGGTTGGTATTTCTTGTAATTACATTTTACAAATGGTATTATTAATAGATTACTACTGCGTGTTTGGTAATGTGGTAAAACGGAAATAAATATTTTCTAATAAATGACTTGATATATCACCAATGATCAATTTGTGAATAAAAACTACTTGAGCAACTAATCTCCGCTCCGCTAGTCATAGGTTCTGACATAGCCTCCAAGGACTCAGATGACCCCCCCTTAACTTTTCGGACCCCCTGTGAATTCGTGGACCCTCTATAAATTTTCGGAGCTGATGACCTTTTTTTTAAGGTCCTCAACTTTTCTGGGACCCAGCTTACTTAGATAGAATGGGTTTTGAATCGGGTTTACACTAGATAGAATGGACTTGGAAAGAATTCTTTCAATTTCCTAGGATTTTTCGCCGAAAAAGACCCCCCCCCCCTTGTCATCACTTTTATTTTGGAGGAATCAAAAACCCCTTTTCAACTTTTCTGAACTCGGTTTACATTATTTATTTATTTATTTATTTATTTGTCACCGCCAAGTTCTGGCTGAAAAATTTGTACAGTTACAGGAAAACAAGTTAGCGAAGCCTCCTTGAAAAAACCTGATTTTTTCGAAACAAGGGATTCAGTCCTGATACTTCAATGAATAAACGTATAACACAATATTTGAGCCATTTACTGTCAAAAGGAACAGAAATATAAGAAAACTAAGGCACATATGCATAATCTAAAAGGACGCTATATAGTCAAAAGGACGCTACGTTAAAGATATATCACAGCTTAAGAAAAATAGTCGAAAAACTATCACAATACGTGACTTGGTCATTTTGAGTAGTTCGAAATTAGTCATCCCATGATTAATGTTTCGTGTGTGAGGACAATTTGTGTCGTTTAAAACCTCACTAAAACCACATCATTAGAGTTTGACTGATGAAGGGGTGTGCCATACTTCGTAGGGGCTAAATTTTCCCGAGTCCCGCGTACACACCGGCAAGTCCATGCTTCTACGGAGTCCCGGGTTACTATCGAAAAACAAAAAATCTTAAGCTTTTTAAATTATGATGAATGAAATGCGACAACCTGGAATTGTACCGGTGTACAGATCGGTCACAATGTACAGTTCACTCTGGCATTCAGGCAAAAAAAATTACAAGTGCACCGGGGTGAGGGTGCACCTGCACACTGTGCACACACCATTTTTTGTCAGAATACGGGCGAACAGTAGTTCGCCGTCCAAGTCAAACGACGTAAGGGGATGACAAGGAGTGAGCGGTCTAAGCATGAATCTTAGACAGGTACCGGTATCCCGTCAGCACCGTCTGATTAGCCATCCTGTTTTGGTCTATACCGCTTCCAGTTGTGTTTACCACTCGTTCGCATGTGAGGAAAGTGTTTAAAATTAGTGAAGAGTTATTTTTTACCTCTATCTCCCCCGCGAGAACATATACTGTGCAAAATTGAGTTACCTGGGAGGTGCTCATGTAGAGCATATTTTGGGAAGTTGACGATAAAAGGTCCGCCAAAAATCCTATACGAGAGTCGGAGTCTGGAATACTTCATTCGGTATATTATGCACAGATGTGATGAAATTTGAGCGACTGCCGGCATTTTTGAAATTCTCCGATACCGAGTTCGCATATTTGCACATTTGAGTAAGTGGTGCTGCAGGAGTTACTCTCATCTTTTTGTCAGTAATTCGTATGTACTCTGTCCACTAGATAGAATCGATTTTCGAAAGTGATGACCTTTTTTTTCTTCTAGGTCCTCAACTTTTTGTGACACCCACTTTACACTTAGAATCAATTTTTTTTTGGGACCCCTTTCGCATTTCGGCCATGACCCCCCCTTAATTCTCTCTGGATGACTTCATCTCCAATGAAATAGTTATGATCAATCATTGTACCCATTCGGTGAAACCTCATCAATTTGGTCTTCTTAACATTCAATCTAAGATCATTACGACTGAAAAAGATAGAAATGTTTTCTAAGTCATTTTGCAATTTCAGGCAATCGTTTTCAGACTCAATGTGTTTGGACAGTCTAGCATCATCTGCAAATGAAAGTAAGGCTGCCGGTCATATCTTCCCCGTGATTTCGAAGATCCGTGGATAAATCCGTGGAAAAAATCGGTCATATCTTATCCGTGATTTCGATCATATTTTCCCCGGGAAGATATGACCGAAAAAATCGGTCATATCTTCCCCTCGATTTCGGTCATATCTTCCCCGTATTTGACGTGCGCCTAGCGGCGGAACTTTTAAAAACATTAAAATAGAGACGAATTTATTCAGGAATTAATTCAAAAATAATGGGAAAATTATGACCGGTCATACCTTCCCGGCGATTTCGGTCATATCTTCCCGGTGTTTTCGGTCGTATCTTCCCGGGGAAGATATGAACGAAAAAATCGGTCATATCTTCCCCGTGATTTCGGTCATATTTTCCCCATTTTTTTGCACTGGGAAGATATGACCGCACACCGCCCTGACCTGTACCAGAGGTAACGTCAATTGGGATTGACTTCGTATTACCGATTTTTATCGATATCCATAATATTAAGTTTGTGGATCAGTAGATTAATATTTACCGAATCTTTTGCTAATATTTACCGAATGCTTTTGCTAGATCAATGTAGATTGCATCTATTTGAGTGTTCATCGATAAGTTGTTCGTTGTGGATGAAGCAAATTTTAATTCCATAAGGGCCTGAAACCAAGTTATTTGGTAGGTTGTTGATTGCTTGCGTCACTGTTTCTTCAGTTACATCAATATTTGGATAGATTAATCAATTCATTCCTATGTTTGTTGTTGGATTCATACGTATGAACTGCTTCTGCATTATATCTAGAGTAAGCAGTAGAGAAGATTTGAGCAAATAAATTCGCGGTTTCTGATTCTTTGTTGGAATTCTGGTCATTAAACTCCATGATATTCGGTAATTTTTCGGATTTGTTCAAATATTTGACTTGTTTATAAAAGTTTAATAGATCATCGGTTATCATTTGTTCCATCTCAATTGTATGATCGTTATAGGCCTTTCTGACACTTCGATTATTTTCAGTCCGCTTAATCAAAAATTCTTTGTTTGCCTCCGTTGACCATTTTCTCCTGGATCGCAATTTATTGGGGTGTGATGATGATTTATGCACTTTAACCTGAATATGTTTCTTGATAACTGCATTAATCTGTTCATAAAATTTGTCTACTTTATCATTAAATGTTATTTTTGACATTTGAAGTATAGCATTCCAATCTATGCATGCAAGTGATTCATTGATATTTGCATAGTTGGCTGATTGAAAATCAAGGAATGTATTGGCATCTTCAATTCTTTCATTATTCTTGATGTATTTTAAAATTGTTAGTTCAATGGCTGGGTGGTGGACTTCAATTTTCAATAATTGATCAATACATACATCACATTTTATTGAGTCGGTGTCGTTTGTCGGTTGTTTGTATTGTAATTTTTATTGATTTGATGTAGTCCAAGTTCATGACACGAATTAATAATGGTGGTTTGCTTTTTGCTGGTTGCACTTAGTGAAAAAGCAATTTGTGGATTATCTACATCATCAGTTAGCCACAATAGATCGCTTAGGTTGAAGTCACCAGAATTTTAATTGTATCACTCGCATATACAAATATTGGTATACTGCCAATGGTGAGTCTGGTCTGATGTATGATTCTATTAAGAATATGTTAAAATCACCAAGGTCCACCTGTACACAAATTAGTTCTTTACCATATGCTTCACCATATCCCATTAGGTGAGAATTTAATGATTCATGAGCTGCAAATTTCCTTGAGCTCTTCATCGGCCCCGTGAAAGGAGATAGCATAAGCATTCCAGGTCGCCCGGATAAATCCTGGTTCGCCCGGATTTTCATAACAAAACCCGGCCCAAAAATCACCCGGCCCAGATGCCCGGATATCGTAGAGAAAACTAAATCTCCGTTAATTTCTAATTAATTTTATAGCTATAAATGCAATAATTTGTATTTTTTTTCCTCAAAATTATTAGTTTTTTCATAAGTCTAATCGCACTAAATCGAAAAACGCAAAAATTAAAATGAAATGACATTGAATGTGCAGCATTGTGGATGATCGGGCGAAATTATTTCAAGGAAGAAGATATGGAAAAGTTGTTCAATCAGTATTCGTTAGTAGATAGTTATCTGAATAACAACTCAGCTCTACTCGAAGGAAACATGTTCAGATTTTTATGCTAAAATCAAAGATGATGTTGGTTTTCTTCAAAAAGTTGTTGGGAATCAAAAATATCTAATGAGTGCGGCTGATTTGTTTCCCAATCAAGATGAACCCATTCCATCCGCTTCGACCTCAATGGAGATTGAATGAATAATAATAAATGAATGAACTGATTTAATTCAATTTGAACTTGGTATACCAATTAATAATATATTATTGCTGCAGTTAAAATAAAAAGCACGCATACGCTTGCCATACGCATCAATTATAGTTCGTTGAAGTTGGTTTTTTATCGGTTCGAAATCTAAATTAGATATTCGAAAATTCGAAATGATTGATTTATGTTCCAATGGTTACTGAAATTTGGCAAAAATGTCACAAAAATGTAATTTTTTGACAATGATCCACTTAAATGGCCATATCTCGGGAACAGCTCGGCCGATTTCGTCCAATTTCGAACTTAACCTGAGTTTTATGTTTATAAATAACCCCTAAAAATTTCAATCAAATCCAAGATAGCTGTCGAGAGTTATTGTACGGACCACGCAAAATGCACAATGCGCAACGCACGTCGGATAGGTTCCACACTAACATTGACATAGTTCAAAAACCTTTTAAAACCATTTTTTCGTGCTTTAAAAGTCTTCAAATGGATAGAAAATCGATTTTAAGCGATTTCAAAATTTTGACCGATGTTTTTGAAGCGTATTGCAAAATGAAAGACGATTGTCCATTTCAGATTGGATAGCTTTGAAACTGTAATTTAAATACATTTTTGCCCATTTTTTTAACATAAATTCAAGGAAAATAGCATTTTTGGCCATTTTTAGGGTGTTTTTCCGCTTCCGACCTCAATATCTCGAAAAAACGAATTTCGGTCCAATTTTACTTTGAAACGGTATATATATGTCTGTATATATAATATTGACTATTGAAAAAATTACAAATTTTTTACAAAACGTGTCCCGCAACTGCCTACAATCCCTTAATAGAAATGTTTCATCAATACATTGAAACTCTTTGAACTGTGTTTGGTGCAATCTTTTCGATTTAGAACGTATAAGCGAGACAGAAACATGTAATTTACTGCAAATTAGAGTGAAATAAAGACAGAAAGATATTTTTGACAGGGATAGTATTTTGGATATAATATTTCCGCATGTTTGCTATTGAATTTGAGCCAAATCGGTCTAGCCGTTCCGGAGTGGCGTGCTTTTAATGGAACATCAGTCGGGTTTTCAGTACATTTTTACACAAAAACCGATTTTCACTTTTTTGACTCTCCTGGCCGTATTTTTCAATAAAAATTCATGCTGCTCGCGTCATTTGAAAGATATTCTTATTCTGAAAAATCATGAATATTAACCGT
Organism: Aphidoletes aphidimyza; assembly: GCA_030463065.1. Taxonomy (NCBI): domain Eukaryota; kingdom Metazoa; phylum Arthropoda; class Insecta; order Diptera; family Cecidomyiidae; genus Aphidoletes; species Aphidoletes aphidimyza. The sequence continues at coordinate 15,823,559 of CM059998.1, read as the reverse complement.
TGTGAAATTGTACGAAATTCTTAAAATCGAATTGTTATATGAATATATCTCAAGAAAGGAGTCCCAAAGCGCAAAATGGAAGATGGCCAATTTGTTTTAATGTTTCACGGGATGTTTTGTGTTGAAATTTGGTCATATTGCAATAGCGGTTTCATAGTGACGTGCACTAAAAAGCACATACAGTGCTCAAATGCAGTAAATTTTATGAAAAAATAATATTTTTCCCGTTTTCATGGCAGAACCAATATCCTCTCTCTTGACTGATCGACAAATTAGATTGCTCAAGATGAAACCTTAATTTCATATCAATGCAGAAAAGTCAGGATTACGAATCTAATTCAATTTATTTTTATAATATTTCTAGTAAATCGTTCCATATGCATTTTATTGCCAATGTTTCTTATGGCCAATTTCCGACATAAGAATTACATTGCCAATGCATTCCTTATAGAAGGATTAACGGTACTTTTTGTAAACAAACTCCATAAGATATGTATTAGCAATGCAATTCCTATGAATTGAAATGTCCATAAGAAATACATCGGTATTTTTATTCTTATGGAAGATGTATCACGCAGTCTTTTCTCTAATATTCTTCTAATAGTAGGCTTTAGTTTTTGCTAGTTTCTAATTCGTGTCTACCCTAACTCCATATTGCTTTTCGTTTTTTGTTTCTTTCCCATGTATGAAATTCACGCGCACCGATTTAAAAAGTGGCGTGATACAAAATTACTACTTTATTATCCAGTTTATTTTGAATTGGAATTTGATCCAAATTGCACTGTAGTGTACAATTCACGAATGCGCAAGCAAATCGCTAAGGTATGAATGCCGTGCATTTTTTTTCTTTTCTTTCGCCGAAATACAAAAAAAATCTTTGTAAGTGATACTTAAAATTCCAACTGGCAATTTTATCGACCACAGTAAATGTACTCTGGTGCAAATGCTGCGATTTTATCAAAAAAAACCAACCACAACTGGCAAATAATTACTTTTGCCCATCAAATTGCTATCAAATTGTACTTTGGTGCTCAATTCCATGAGATACACACATTTACTAATGATGTAATTTTTATCAAAAATTATCAAACAAAGGCGACAAATAACCAATTTTGTCTATCACTTTAATATGCAAACTGCACTTTTAAAATTTCGCCTAGTGAACGCCCAAAAAATGTCAACATTTCTTTTTATTTTGTTTAAGCCACCAAACACTATGGTGCGAATGGGACTAGTTGCAAACAAAATTTCATTTTAATTTCTACGTTCACAATATTTCCAAAATGACACAAAATGTCAATTCGATATGGCAACACTGCTGTTCGAACATCGATCAGAAAGCTTATCTCTGAGTGTCGGTCACAGCGGCTCTGGAAGTGCTGGTCACTTTTTTATTTTTGGAAGCCGGCCATGGCCAAGATGGCGGCCAAATCAAAAACTTCCAGTTGCTTAGTTTTTGACATACAAGGTACAAACAACGAACATACACTGCCATTTCACGGAATATTGTCATACAAGCATAGGCTGTAATTAGTATCTGATTCATTGCAATCGTTTGCTCGGTAAGAACCCGGCCTCCGCTTCACTTCGGTGTGAGAGCTAGAGGTAGACCACGAAGAAGATTCTTGGATTTGGTTAAATGTGATTTGAGTGAAAGAGGGTATGAATAGAACCAGGAAACAAGATTCATGGCTCAAAATAGAAGAGAATGGAGGGGAGTTGTGAGGGGTATTTAAAGCAAAAAAAATGCAGTCATTTCGGTGATACAAAAAAATGTATGTGTATCTGAACCTTCGCCGTTCGGCTCACAGTCCTATGATTTTAATTAAACAGGATTGTAGAATTTGTTTAGACTGATCCAAGAATATAAAATAATTGTACTTTTGACCCACCGTGCTAAAAGTGATATTCTGTAGGAGATCGCATCTATGTGGTTGTAAGGACAAACTCAGAGAGGGGAGAAAATCAACCCCCAATCCCAAATTTGGACTAATGTTTTTTAAATACAACGTAAAGTCCACTAAATCTGTTTTTTTATTAATGTTAACTCTTTAACTTGAAACTTTATGACTACGAAAATTAAAATAAATTAAAAGCACGCATACGCTTGCCATACATTTCTGCATCAAAGTTCATTGAAGTTGGTTTTTTATCGGTTCGAAATCCAAATATTCGAGAATTCCAAGTTCGAAAATTCCATATTCAAAATTTAGATATTCGAAAATTAAATGATCGAAAATTACATATTCGAAAATTCAATGTTCGAAAATTCGAAATGATAAGAGTGATTGATTTATGTTCCAATGGTTACTGAAATTTGGCAAAAATGTCACAAAAATGTAATTTTTTGCCAATGATCCACTTAACTGGCCATATCTCGGGAACGGCTCGGCCGATTTCGTCCAATTTCAAACTTAACCTGAGTTTTATGTTTATAAATACCCCTGAAAATTTCAATCAAATCCAAGATAGCTGTCGAGAGTTATTGTACGGACCACGCAAAATGCACAATGCACAACGCACGTCGGACAGGTTCCACATTAACATTGACATAGTTCAAAAACCATTTAAAACCATTTTCTAAGATGGATTAAATCCTATCTAAATGGCAGAAAGCAAATAGTAAAAATCGATAATACGAAGTCAATCCCAATTGATGTTACCTCTGGTACAGGTCAGGGCTATCCAATTGGAGCCACACTATTTTTATTATTTATCATAGAATTACCATATTATGTTGAAGATTCTACATTACTTTCATTTGCAGATGATGCTAGACTGTCCAAATATATTGAGTCTGAGAACGATTGCTTGAAATTGCAAAATGACTTAGAAAACATTTCTATCTTTTTCAGTCGTAATGATCTTAGATTGAATGTTAAGAAGACCAAATTGATGAGGTTTCACCGAATGGGTACAATGATTGATCATAACTATATCATTGGAGACGAAATCATCCAGAGAGTCAACGAAATCAAAGACTTAGGAGTTATTCTTGATAGTCAACTCAATTTCAAATCACACATTGAATACATCATAACAAAAGCCAAATCAAGACTAGCTTGGATCAAAAGATTTGGTCGTGATTTCAAGGATCCGTGGACCATTCGATTGCTCTTTTACACATATGTATTACCAATACTTGAATATGGTTCACAAGTTTGGAACCCCTACATGAAGGGTCAGATCAGAAGAATAGAATCAATCCAGAAACAATTTTTACTTTATGCTCTTCGAAAATTAAAATGGCCATATAGGTTTCACCTACCAAATCATGAAGATAGGCTGATGCTGCTTCAGTAGATAACTTTGGAAGAACGTAGAATGATTAAGTGATTTTTATTCACAAATTGATCATTGGTGAAATATCATCTAGTCATTTACTGGAATATATCGTATTTCGTTTACCTCATTACCAAACTCGCAGTAATAATCTATTAATAGTACCATTGGAAAAGTGTAATTATAGAAAATATCAGCCAATGAATTTTATGCTTGATACATTTAATGAATTTTCTGATAAAAAGATTCCCAATTGTGATATATATCTAGTTGATTTCAATGTGAGCACAGATACCATAAAAAAGAGATTAATTGAATATTTTAAAACTTCAAGAAAATAAATGTAATAATCAATTTTGAAATCAGTTAATCGCAGCGTTTTGCTCCGTAACCGTTAAGGTTGGCAAATAGGTTAACTGATCGGTGCTATCAAACATTGGTTATAAATAAATTTGTACAAATTTTATACACATTTTTGTAAATTTATAATAAACCACCTCTGGCGAAGAAACGCTGTATGGTGCAGACCATTAACATTTGTTCGTGCTTAAAAAGTCTTTAAATGGATAGAAAACCGATTTTTAGCGATTTCAAAATGTTGGCCGATCGCAATACTTCCTTAACCTTCGGTTTGCGGAAAAGTAAAATGGAAATATTTTTATTTAATTACCGAATGTATTTCGGACTGTGTTCAGTCCATCATCAGCATCACGACTGTCGGTGAGACATTTTAACAGCATCGCACAGCAAAACGTCAACAAACGATTACACGATACACAAACACAAATTGGCTTATAGAACAAAGAAAGTGAATGTTGTTAAACACGATAGAAGAGTATAGATTCAATATTTCCGTCATCCAAATTCATGGTATCGGCATTTGATTGAATGTAGTAGCTCTCGTATGCATCAAGCAGATTATTGTCACGAACACTTTTTACAACACTAACACCGAAGTTCTTATGGTTTGTGTTCAATAAGTGTGCGGCAAAGGCCGACTTGTGTTCACTGTATCTTTTTTCTATAGATCTTTGTCCTTTGTTGAGCCAAGCAAATCACTTAATTTATTTGAACTTTTATAAACGCAATGGAGATCAAAACGTTTGAAAGTTTTTTCCAATTTTTTTGGTAATTTGTGGGACGATTCATTGAAACTCTTTTCTTCTGTGATCTGGTGTTATTGCTCTGTGTGAAGAATGTGCTATTGTTGGAATTTAGCATCTTTTCAGAGTGAATTTTAATGATTTTGTCAACAACTGACGAATGATAACCAGTTCTTGAATGTATTTATATTCTTTCATGTAATGATTCACTGGCAGTGGGATTCTGCAAAGACGATGAATCATAGACAATAAACGGACAATAAGAATCACTCGGAATTATGCGTTTTGTGCTCGTCGGTTTATGATAAATTTCAAACTCTAGTGAATTGTCGATTAATCGATGAACTTTCAAGTCCAAAAACGGTAACTCATTATTTGCCTCTGTAAAAAAAATGTAAATTTGATGGTTTCATGTTGATTGTTCAAAATTTCGAGTGTTTCATTCACTTTATCACGTTCAATTATCACAAAAACGTCATCAACATAACGACTCCAGAATCGTGGTAGCAAATTCGCGTTGTTTAATTTTTGTTCGAATGATGACATAAGGCAGTCAGCGATCATTGGTGACAGTGGATTGCCCATATTAGTGCCTTCATCCACTTTGTAAAATTTATCGCGATACTGGAAAAAGTTCTGATTGATACACATTTTTGCCACTTTTAGATATATCTGCATATATGTCTCTTTCGGTTGGTAAATTCAGATTGTCCAAATATTTTTCGAATTCATTTTCTTCTAATTTCAAGTCTTTGACTTTATTCACGAAGTCAAACGAATCTTTTATTGAAAAACCCTTGAACGGGGGCAATTTACGGAGTAAATACACTAACCACTTAGTAGCTTGGTGTGTTGATACTTGAAACAATCTGTCTCATTTTGATCACGTTTTTGTGGAATTTTGGTAAATCGTACATTTTTGCCACACTAGGATTTGAGACAATGAGTGGGTATTTTTGAGTTGTGCCGAACACTTTTGCTATTGAATTTCTAACAGCGTCACATTCTCTAATCATTTTTGGAAGGGGATCCTTCTTAATTTCAGTGTATGGGTTTTCGTTGATTAGCTGACTCATTCTTTGATCATAACACAAATCTTGTTTCCTTTATTGGCGTTCAAGTAAAAACAATCACGCTATTTCAATTTTTTCAAAACCGAAAATTCATTTTAAATTTTGATAGTAGTAGTTTGTGTTCTTTTTCTTGTCATCAATTACTTGTGTTATCACATTCAACGATTTTTCTCGTATTTCACTTTGCACTGCATTCGTTTTGTATTTTAAGTTCGTTCCCAAATTCGGAACCAATCTATATGAATTTTGAAAGGGATGATGACCTTACCACAGGGGGTCCGAGGGGTCCAATCGAGCATATCCCATCAGCATCGTCTGATTATAATCAGGCTATAGCCATCACATTTTGGTCTGTTCCGCATTCAAGTTATGTTTGTCACTTGTTCGCATGTAGAGAAAGCATAAAAAATTGAAGAGCCCGCTTTTCTCTGTCGCTATAACATATACTGTGCAAAATTGAATTATCTGGGAGCACCTCCCATGTGGAGCATAAAAGTGTGAGAAACTTCAATTAAAGGTCAGCCAAAGATCCTATACGAGAGTCAGAGTTTCGAATACTTCGTTCGGTATTTTGCGTACAGTTGTGATGCAATTTGAGCGGCTGCTGGCATTTTTGAAATTCTACGACACCGAGTTCGCATATTTGCACATTTGGGTAAGTGGTGCTGCAGGTGTTCAGACCAATTTAGCATGCGCTTAGACCTGTCCTCTGGGCACTTAGTGCCCGAGCCGATATGTAATTTGAAATAAAAATGTAAATATGTAACCAAACATCGTATGGTGATATTTTTCATAAAGAACACTTCAATCTCTACCTACAGTGTGAGTTTCATTGAGTTTGTGTGGCGCATTTCCGAATGACAGCTGTAAATCATGCATATACTCTGTACGGCCTATCGGGCACTCAGTGCCCGAGTTGGTATTCCGTACATTTTGTATGGACAGATTTCGGGGTTCAATCCATATATTTGGGGAACAATTTGGGACAAATTTGACCCCAATTTGAGATCCAAGTCAATTTTCATGCAAAATCCTGTGTGGGCTTTCATATTTTGAAAGGATTTGTTAGGAAAAAAGTCTTTAATTTTGTCAGCACAGGCTGCGATTCTGACACACACATACATATCATTGCCTTCAAAATCGGTAGAGTAATTTTTGAAATGTTGCAAAAATTCGTGTTTTTTCATACAAAATATACTACGGGGCACTGAGTGGACAGAAATATGATGAGATCTGAGAGGACAGGTCTAAGGTTAAACTCCATATAGTGATATTGAGAACAATCTGGGAAAGGAAGTCGAGTTCGCTCCGAGCGAAACGAGATTTCACTTGCAAAAAATCACTCTAATTCAAACACCCTTGGTGTCTAGAAGTTAGTTACTTTGTGCAACTTAGTAGGTGAAAAAGCCTTCATTATGGGTCAAAACGATGCAAGTGCATATAAACATTTTTATCAAACACAATAATTAAATTAACCACACTGTGATGACAAGGCTCACTTTGTAGGGTTTTTTTTAGATGTGAACACAGAACAAAAAGAGATGGAAATATACATCTGTATCTATCCGTCCCTCTCCAACATTCTCTGCCAGAAAAAAAAACCCTTTAAAGTGAGCCTTGTCATCGCACTGTGAAATTAACCATTATTTTTCGTGATCTGAAATACAATTCATCTTTAGGGGGCATCTCGATATCTTCAACGGTTTTTGAATTAAATTGATTTTTTCCAATTTCAGAATGAGAAGACGTCAATTTCACCCCATTTTATAACTTTTTGACTACTACTTCTCATAAAAACACACTTTTGGTTGCCAATCTTTTGCATATCCGGCCAAAATTTGACAAACGAATGTTAAAATAAATAAACTGTATTACTAATGCAATCTGAACTTTTCCGCCCAGATATTTATTATTTTCGATTAATGAACTAGTAAATTATGCTTATACTATTAAATATTGTAATATTTTGTTTTTAATTCCATGTAAATTGAATTACATTCGTAATCCTGACTTTTCCACATTGATATGAAATTCTGTTTTTCTGTTTTTCTGACATTTGGACCAGTCAAGAGAGAAAAACGACTACTGCAATATGACTAATTCTCAACACAAAACATCGTGCGACAAAATAATTTTGCGATTTGAGACTACTTTCTTGAGATATATTCATATCAAACTTCGATTTTCTAAGAATTTCGTACATTTTCACAACTGTTCATATTTCATGAATTTTTAACATGAAGATATATTTTGTGCTTTGTTAGGATATGTAAAATATCAAAAAATGAATGTTAAGAAGACCAAATTGATTAGGTTTCACCGAATGGGTACAAGCCAAATCAAGACTAGCTTGGATCAAAAGATTTGGTCGTGATTTCAAGGATCCGTGGACCATTCGATTGCTCTTTTACACCTTTGTATTACCAATACTTGAATATGGTTCATAAGTTTGGAACCCATACATGAAGGGTCAGACCAGAAGAATAGAATCAATCCAGAACCAATTCTTACTTTATGCTCTTCGAAAATTAAAATGGCCAAATAGATTACACCTGCCAAAGTATGAAGATAGGCTGATGCTACTTCAGTTGATAACTTAAGAAGAACGAAGAATGGTGGCTCAAGTAGTTTTTATTCACAAATTGATCATTGGTGAAATACATGCTTTCTGCCATTTAGATAGGATTTAATCCATCTAAGAATCTCGTGGTTCAGACCCATGACATTGAGTTTGTGGATCAGTAGATCAGTATTTACGGAATCAAAAGCCTTTGCTAGATCAATATAGATTGCATCAGTTTGTGTATTTGTCGACAAGTTGTTCAATGTGGACGATGCAAATTCAACTAGATTTGTAATTGTTGATCTTCCTTTTATGAACCCGTGCTGACTATCATTAATGATGTTCTTAATGTAAAAATTCAAATGACCTGTTAATATTGAATCCAATAACTTTGCTATTACGCATTTGAGTGCCACTCCTCTGTAATTACTAATATCATTTCTTGATCCACTTTTGAATAATGGCCTTACAAACGATGTTTTCCAACATTGAGGTACTCGCGCCGTTTTCATGGATTCACTGAGAATTAGTGTGATAGGTTTCACAAATGATTCTATACAATTTTTTATGAATAAGTTCGGAATTCCATCCGGGCCAGAAACCAAGTTATTTGGTAGGTTGTTCATTACTTGCGTCACTGTTTCTTCAGTTATATCAACTTTTGGAATGTTACTGCATAGATTAATCAATTCGTGTCTGTGTTTGTTATTGGATTCAAAATTATGGACTGCATCTGGATAATATCTAGAGTAAGCGGTAGAGAAGAATTGAGCAAATAAATTAGCGATTTCTGATTCGTTGTTGGATTTCTGTCCATTATATTCCATGGTATTTGGTAATTTATCATTTGATTTGTTCAAGTATTTTACGTGTTTGTAAAAGTTTAATGGCTCATCAGTTATCATTCGTTCCATTTCAATGGTATAATCGTTATATGACTTTCTGACACTTCGATTATATTCAGTCCGCTTAATCAAAAATTCTTTGTTTGCCTCCGTTGACCATTTTCTCCTGGATCGCAATTTATTCAGCCTATTTTTCAAATTAATAAGTTGTGGAGTGAACCATTTAGGGTGTGTTGAAGATTTGAGCTTCTTAACCTGAACATGTTTCTTGATAACTGCATTTATCTGTTCATAAAACTTTTTTATTTTATCATTAAAGGCTATTTTTGAGATTTGAAGTGTGGCATTCCAATCTATGCATGTAAGCGATTCATTGATATCTGCATAGTTTGCTTTGTGTGGGCACTCATATTTCGAAAGGATTTTTCAGGAAAAAAGTCTTTAATTTTGTCAGCACAGGATGTGGAATATAGCTGCTACTCTGACGCACACATACATATCATTGCTTTCAAAATCGGTAAAGTGATTTTTGAAATATTGCAAATTTTTCATACAATTTTTCATGCTGAGTGCCCGAGAGGACAGAAATATGATGAGATCTCAGAGGACAGATCAGACGATGTCGTTCAGGAGCTACACGATTTATTAAGTTATAGAATAGTGTGTCATCACTGAACGGTAATATTGAATGTTGTCGCTGGTGAGCTACAACGATGAAACTGAATCACGAGAGTGAGCAAGCGCGTGTTGTTTTCAAGCGACAGCTTGACATTGTCGTTTGGGAACGACATGCACATGCACAGCAAAGAAACGTGTTATCAATTAAATCCCGTTCATATTCAAAGATTTGATATCTATCGAAGAGGTTAAAATTAATGGTCTTTAGTGTACGCGTTAGGTCTGTTTCGCCCGCGGATAGACGCTCGACAATCGCAAAAATAGGGGTCCTCTCAATACAGGAGTATGGTAGAAGAAGAGAAAGTATGAAAAGAGGAGCGGTGACATCTAGCGACTGTTCAAAGAACGTCTTTGTGTGCAAATGTGTATACAATTTTTTGTTTTTGATTATTTTCGTGAAATGATTGAGAGAATGATGAAAATTTTCGCACATGTTATGATGAATATAGAATTGAAAAAAATATTCTGCTGACCGAAAATATAAGTTGATTATTTCCACAAAGACAAAGCGAGAAAAACAATCAAGTTCGTCAAGCGAACTCTTGAAAAAATCACTCAATTTCGGTCGCCATACAAGCAATTAATGAGCATGTCGAGCGCACTCAAACACAGAAGCGGTGCGGCCGTTGCTCGTATACTCAGTGCGCTTCAGTAATCTCTGGTAAGACGCTAGAAATAATATTGACTTTGCGTTCTTATGTTAGTGACAGAATAGCCGAATGACAAGCGAAACTTTGACTATTCGCCGCCTACATGACTGTTGTATATATGCTGTAAATGATGTCAAATTCATTTTTTTGGCGCGTCAAAATTTATTTATGTCAACAAAACAAAAGCATCAACATCGTTGACTATATATAAATGTAAAATTTTAAACTGTCCCACAAATTGAGGTGAAAAACATTATTTAAGTAAGTCATTGGTCCAATATTCGACTATGGGAGCATCATATACCATGGATATGGCATTCATTGATCGGGATTTCCGATCGGTTTATATTTATTTATTTATTTATTTATTTGCCACCGCCAAGTTCTGGCTGAATAATTAGTACAGTTACAGGAAAACAAGTTAGCGAAGCCTCCTTGAAAAAACCTGATTTTTTCGAAACAAGGGATTCAGTCCTGATACATCAATGAATAAACGTATAACACAATATTTGAGCCATTTACTGTCAAAAGGAACAGAAATATAAGAAAACTAAGGCACATATAACGAAATCAAAGACTTAGGAGTTATTCTTGATAGTCAACTCAATTTAAAATCACACATTGAATACATCATAGCAGAAGCCAAATCAAGACTAGCTTGGATCAAAAGATTTGGTCGTGATTTCAAGGATTCGATTGCTCTTTTACACATATGTATTACCAATACTTGAATATGGTTCACAAGTTTGGAACCCCTACATGAAGGGTCAGACCAGAAGAATCGAATCAATCCAGAAACAATTTTTACTCTATGCACTTCGAAAATTAAAATGGCCAAATAGATTCCACCTGCCAAAGTATGAAGATAGGCTGATGCTGCTTCAATTGATAACTTTGGAAGAACGTAGAATGGTGGCCCAAGTGATTTTTATTCACAAATTGATCATTGGTGAAATATCATCTAGTCATTTACTGGAATATATCGTATTTCGTTTACCTCATTACCAAACTCGCAATAATAATCTATTAATAGTACCATTGGAAAAGTGTAATTATAGAAAATATCAGCCAATGAATTTTATGCTTGATACATTTAATGAATTTTCTGATAAAAAGATTCTCAATTGTGATATATATTTAGTTGATTTCAATGTGAGCACAGATACCATAAAAAAGAGATTAATTAAATATTTTAAAACTTCAAGAAAATAAATGTAATAATCAATTTTGAAATCAGTTAATCGCAGCGTTTTGCTCCGTAACCGTTAGGGTTGGCAAATAGGTTAACTGATCGGTGCTATCAAACATTGGTTATAAATAAATTTGTACAAATTTTATACACATTTTTGTAATTTATAATAAACCACCTCTGGCGAAGAAACGCTGTATGGTGCAGACCATTAACATTAACATTAACATTAACATATGCATAATCTAAAAGGACGCTATATAGTCAAAAGGACGCTACGTTAAAGATATATCACAGCTTAAGAAAAATAGTCGAAAAACTATCACAATACGTGACTTGGTCATTTTGAGTAGTTCGAAATTAGTCATCCCATGATTAATGTTTCGTGTGTGAGGACAATTTGTGTCGTGGAAAACCTCACTAAAACCACATCATTATAGTTTGACTGATGACGGGCTAAATTTGCCCGAGTCCCGCGTACACACTGGCAAGTTCATGCTTCTACGGAGTCCCGGGTTACTATCGATAAACAACAAATCTTAAGCTTTTTAAATTATCGTGAATAAAATGCGACAACCTGGAATTGTACTTTCGTTTTTCGATGTCATCAGACAAGGCATTGATAAAAAGAAAGTACAAGAAAAATTCCCGAGCAGTCCAGAACGGATCGGTCACGATGTACACATTGTACAGTTCACTCTGGCATTCAGGCAAAAAAAATTACAAGTGCACCGGGGTGAGGGTGCACCTGCACACTGTGCACACACCATTTTTTGTCAGAATACGGGCGAACAGTAGTTCGCCGTCCAAGTCAAACGACGTAAGGGGATGACAAAGAGTGAGCGGTCTAAGCATGAATCTTAGACAGGTACTGGTATCCCGTCAGCATCGTCTGATTAGCCATCCTGTTTTGGTCTATACCGCTTCCGGTTGTGTTTACCACTCGTTCGCATGTGAGGAAAGTGTTTAAGATTAGTGAAGAGCCCGCTATCTCCCCCGCGAGAACATATACTGTGCAAATTGAGTTACCTGGGAGGTGCTCATGTAGAGCATATTTTGGGAAGTTGCGATAAAAGGTCTGCCAAAGATCCTATACGAGAGCCGGAGTCTCGAATACTTCGTTCGGTATTTTACGCACAGATGTGATGAAGTTTGAGCGACCGCTGGTATTTTTGAAATTCTCCGACACCGAGTTCGCATATTTGCACATTTGGGCAAGTGGTGCAGCAGGGGTATGGAATAGGGTGGGCTGAAAGATTCGAATTTTTTCAAAAAAACAGTTTATGTTGTGCCATTGAACACTTTGAATCCATTCGAACGATCAAAATACCAGAAAATAATAACGGATAGCCTATGTCGAACAGGGTGGAAAGATTTTTTATACTGATTTTTTTTTTAAATCTTCACATTTCGCTCATTCAAAAGGTATTAGAACTTTCAGGGCTTCATTTTAAACTCACACAATTCAACGATATATGGGAAATGAATTTATTTGGATTTTTTTGACGGCCTACAAATCTCATCCAATTTCTGAGATTTTAACAATTTAGCCAGGAGCTCTTGGAACTGGCCTGAATGGTTTTTCCGAAATTTTTGGGTAAATGTATCCTTATTATTATAATTTATTTCTTATAAATTTACCCGAAAAATTCGGATAAATTTTTTCACGAAAAATTGTGACGTCAAATGTTTGTTTGGTAACGTTTTTACTAAAATGGTAGTCAAAATAAATGAATGAAATTAGAATACAAATATGAAATTTAAAAAAAATCGAACGTGCGAAACCGTATAAAAGAAATCGAACGTGCGAAAAGTTCAGAATTTTTGGACAGGCGTGTGTGTGTATTCGTGAAAAAAAATTCACACAATCGGAACGAACGTCCGAAAGTTCTACAAATAAAAATGACAAAACAAAAATAAATACAATTGTTCATCTCTACGAAGATTTCGCACAATCGGAACGCACGTTCGAAATTGTTTAATAAGTTTCGCACGAACGAACGATTTTAGACGAGGATCAACTACAACTCGTTCAAAATTCATGTGCAAGATACATTTTTAATATATCCTAATATGAGCATATCAGTCCATATTTTACGGAATTAAAATTACTCAATTTGTTTAAACAAAGATCATACTTGATATTGTTTTTCATTTACAAATACATTTACACACACACACGGACGACGCATTTACTTAATTGACCTCTTAATCATATGTAGTAAAATACAAGGGCTCGACAAGATACGATAACTTTTAATGTTAAAGCAGTCAAAAGAGCTCGATTTGAACATATTTTCGATCATTGCGCTAGCAAATTATGGAACAGTTAAACATCTGAAATTCGAAGAATGGATTGCCATGGTTCATTCAGAACGCAGTTAAAAAAAATGTTTATCGGAGGGCCAAAGAAATAATAGTTAGAATTAATTATTAGGGCGGGAGGGAATTAACCACTTGGAAGCTAGTTCCTGGCCTGATGCATTTTCTATGGTTGGGTAAAAAAAATATCTCTGCAAATTTTTAGCTCAATCGGTAGACGTTTAGTGGCGCCGACTGATCCCCAGGATTTTTAAGGTCGGAAATCAACGATTTTGACGGAAAATTCCAATATTTTGCCGATCTGTGCATGTAATAATAGTCCGATTGTGTTCAAACTTTATAAGTTATTTTTGTACTCTAATTATGGGCTATGCAGATTTTCAGAGTAATTGGTACACTTTTTTGTGTACTATAAGTACAAAAAATCTCAAAAATCGGAGATCTGAGACGAAAGTTCCGGTTTTTTGACTGAAAGTGCAAAAACAAATTATATTTTTCATCTTTCGATGGCATTTTTAGTTAATCTAGGTCAAATTAGCCCATTTTTATGTGCATCTGATATTTCTACGATGAATATTTCGGTAGTTATAAGCGCCCAAAGTAGTGTTTCTTTCGAATATGCGCGAATGGCCGACTTCAAACATTAGTTTGAACACAATCGGACTATTATTACATGCACAGAGCGGCAAAAAATTGAAATTTTCCCTCAAAATCGTTGATTTCCGACCTTGAAAATTCTGGGGATCAGTCGGCGCCACTAAACGTGTCAGCAGAGAACAGAACGAAGTCATTGATGTTTAACCATTTCTTAACGTTTCCTTCGTTTCATGTTTTTATATCGATTGTAACAATACACATTTATCGTTTTCTTTTGGTTTTACATGCAAATTCGCATAACGTTTCTCATCGTTGATATGTATAACACGTTGTATGATTATCAGAATAAATAATAATAATAATAATCGAATAATTGTCCATCTCATTCGTTCAGATTCGTTTTGCTCATCAATAAGATTGATAAGGTATACGCGTTCGAAATTTCTGCACCGTTAGAGCCTTGAAATGAAACATCTGTCACTCGAAATTCCCCCTTCTAACGAGTGCTGCAGTCCTAAATTAACCAGCAATATTTAGGGTGAAGTTCCATAGCTCAATGCAACTCACGCCTGTATGAGTGCAATAGAAACGTATTTGAAACATGGAAATTCTCATTGTTGGGTCGGAGAATAACCGGAATCCAAATTGATATTCCAGGGGGTTAAAACCTAGATCAGATATGCTCAGGGCACTCGCATTAAAATTAGACCTGTCCTCTGGGCACTCAAGGCGCGAGTCGATATGTAAATTGAAGTTAAAATGTCAATATGCTACCAAACATCATATGCTGCTATTTTTCATAAAGACCACTTCAATGTCTACCTCGGGTACTCAGTGCCCTCAACAAAATTCCATATATCTTGTATGGATAACTTTTGGCATGCATATTTGAATCGGACATATATTTGAGATCTAAATTGAATCTCAATTGGATTTCAAGTCAATTTTCATGCCAAAAGGTGGGCACTTATATTTGGAAAGGAAGAATGTCTTTCATTTCGTCAGCACAGGATGTGGAATATAGCTGCGAGTCTGAGGCTCACATACATATCATTACTTTCAAAATCGGTAAAGTGATTTTTGAAATATTGCAAAAATTCGTTTTTTTTAAATGTCAATTGTTCATACAAAATATACTACGAGCACTGAGTTCCCTAGAGGATAGAAATGTGATGATATCCCAGACGACATGTCCAAGGTAAAAGACTTAAACAATGCTTTCAAACTGTGTCTTCGGCTGCTGAATCCAGACCAAAACAGCTTCATTGAATGCAATGAAAATATTATGTGTTGTTGCAAATACTAATCATATAACTGGTTATATGTTGTTTCTGGAAACAAGTGGCATACTCGTAAATTTAATAAATTGAAAATTGGGTAGTGCGACCATACGGCAAGTGTCAAACCCGTATTAACATTGGCTCTTATGGGTCCGTGGCGATCATTGAATAAGATATCGCCGTCTCTTTCATTTACGACAACTGAATAGCTTTTATACCATGGGCACAAACCATATATCGCCAACAAATATTTTGTGTATAAAAATGCTTAAAAACAACTCAAAATTTACATTGACTGAAGACAATAAAATGTTTGTGATTTTATTTTGCAATGAGAATTTAATTTTAAAAATATTATTTTCGTTATTTTCATCAATTTTTATGTATTTTGTATATCACTAAGAAAATCTTTAGTTTTTTTTACGTAATACGTAAAATATCAATTTACGTCTAATGTAATTGCATGTAAACAAATAACATAACCTCAATTGTGTGTGTTCTTTGTATTGAAATATTTCAGTGCTAAACATGTTTAGCGTAAATGCATTTACGCTATAATTATTGACAAAAATTGAATGATTAGTGTGAAAGACACAAAAAACAAATAAGAAATGTCGAAACCTCCTAGAATTCCATTTTTACAGGAATCAATAATTGTTTGTAGATAGAAAAAATCCATTTCGCAAGCCAATGAAAACAAATACGCAGTTGTGCATTCAACGTATAAACATACGGTAGACCACTGGCATTTCACCATCCCGCGTTCGATTCCCATTATCATATTCATTTTTTTTTTTCAGTTCATTCTATTTTTTTTTTTTGGCAAAAAATGATTGATATCAATTTAGTGGTGAGCATAAGGGTTTTTTTCTTTTGGTTTGTAAACATACGAAAAACTAAATAATTCAGAATTCATTTTTATTCCCATTAAGTGGAAAAAGATCTAGGAACACATTTCAGGGCATTTTTTCCATTTTGAATCATTGCTTAAAATTTTCGTTTGTTTACAAACCAAAAAAAAACTCTTAAGCAATGATGCAAAATGAAAAAAATGCCCTAGAATGTGTTTTCCACTCAATGGGAATAACATCGTAGTTTTTCTTTTTCTGAATTTTTTCTTAAGTTTTTCGTATTTACAAACCAAAAAAAGAAAAAAACTCTTATGCTCGCCACTAAATTGATATCAATCATTTTCTACCAAAAATCCCAATAGAATGAATTGAAAAAAAATAAATAAATATGATAACGAGAATTGAACCCGGACTTATAGTAAAAGGCCAGTTTAAGCCATTGGATTCATTCTATTTGGGTGCACAACTACGTATTTGTTTTCATTAGCTTGCGAAAAAAATTTCAATACAAAGAACACACACAATTGAGGTTTTGTTATTTGTTAACATGCAATAACATTAGACGTAAATTGATATTTTACGTATTACGTAAAAAAAAAACACAAATTTTCTGATTGATATACAAAATACCAGAGCTTGAAATAACTTGGATTTATTATCAATAATGAATTTATGTGATGAATTTATGTCATAAATTTGGGGAAACGTAGGCACAAGCACGAGAAGCAACGAGAAAGAGGAGAATCGACTGTTGTGTTCACACGCACAACTGACATCGCTATAACACAGCGCAAAGCAACCGTCTACAGCACGTTCGAAGACAACGATGTGTACAGCACATTCGAAACAGGAACGATTCATGCACATTCACACACCACTGTCTTCGAACGTGCTGTAGACGTTTGCTTTGTGCTGTGTTATAGCGATGTCAGTTGGGTGTGTGAACACAACAGTCGATTCTCCTCTTTTTCGTTGCTTCTCGTGCTTGTGCCTACGTTTCCCCAAATTTATGACATAAATTCATCACATAAATTTATTATTGATGATAAATCCAAGTTATTTCAAGCTCTGCAAAATACAACCAAATACATAAAAATTGATGAAAATAACGAAAATAACATTTTTAAAATTAAATTCTCATTGGAAAATAAAATCACAAATATTTTATTTTCTTCTATCAATCGAATATTCGCTGGTTTTAATCAGTTTGTATACATGGAATATTTGTTTACGATATATGGTTTGTTTCGAGAATATCAGAAAGCATAAAAAGAAACGCGGTCCCATTGAGACTTGAACAATGAGTGCGACTCTGGTCAAGCTGGTCTAGAACAAAAAATTGAAATGACAAAATCTACTGCGCGAAGCGCCGCCTATAGTTGTTAAATCAACATCTAATGGTAAAGATTTAAGTAATTTGAAATCGGTCGTGCCATTTTGGCACTCGTAGATTTATGGCACACTCAGAGAATTGTGTATTATTTGAGTGAAATAAATAATGTTTGTAATTTATACTAAAATTCACGTGAATCTCAAAAATGAAATTATTTATCATTTAAATTTCTATTTTGAACCAGACTATTAGTTAAGATTAAAAAACACCAGCGGCGCTGAAATCGGTTATCATTTGTGAGAATTCAATCGCTGCATATTGGCTCTGGTCTAGATCTCAGAAAGTAGAAGCGAAAAAAGTATTAAGACTTGAAATTTGATCTCCGATGGAGGTTTGAAAAAGTGACCAAAATTTCACCATAACGAAAATGGATTTAAATCACAGGCTTCAGTTCGGTTCTAATTTTGAATACAAATCGATCGATCGATACATATATCATCGAAATCGGTTGATCCATTCAAAAGTTATGTCATTTTCAAAAAAATGTCTTCGGATTGTGTGTTGCCGACCGTTTTTTTATGATATATCCATTTTCCAATCGATAATGTTAATATTAATGATCTGTACAGCGTTCGGACGAAAAGTCGGTGAATTTGGATAACGGGAACATTGATTCGATACTCTTCACTCGCATTTAACTTATTCTTGATTGACAAACACTGTCGAATTTGCTGACATGAAATGACGCTTGCCTCCAGTCGTGATGCTGATGATGAGTTGAACACAACTCGAAATGCATTCGGTTCACAAATAAAAGGTATTAACAAATTTCGATTTACCCTTTTGTTAATTTTTGTGAAATCAGTAAGGTTAAAAGTGTTTTTGTGACGATAAACACAAAACAAAATTAAATGTTTGTGGATTTCACGTCGCGTTCAATAAAAATAGTTTAGTACTTGCGTTTATGAAGAAGCTCTGCAGATGAAATGTCTCAAAAAACTATCTAGTGGAATAATGATACAGAGAATCTAAAACATTACACGAAGTATATCTAGTGAGCTGGCACTTTAGCAGCAACAATGAATTGAGTGGCTGAGAATAGAAATGAGAGTACAGGATCACCCAAGCAGAGGTGCAACATGAAAAATATTTCGAAAAAATGCAACATGAATTATGTTTAAGCGAAGACGCAACATAAAATTCAGTTTTTGCCATGTGCGACAAGAAAAAGGTATTAGTAAAAATGCAACACAATTTATGTTGCACTTTTGCTTGAGAGATCTCGTATTCGCATTTCTATTCCCAGACACTCAATTGACATCTTGTTCTCAATGTCCTCTAAAACCAAGCAATTACATCACAGGAAGCGAGCTTCAAGCGAATTTGGTGCGAGTCCATAGACTATCCGTGCACGGATCCTTGAAATCACTACCAAATCTTTCAAATCATTTGCAATGAAGTTATGATCAATGTATATATTATAATAGTCAGAAATGTTGTCCAAGTCATTTTGCAATTTCATGCAATACTAGTCAATACCTTTCCAACGGGTGCTCAACCATCGAAATCGGTTGACCCGTTTTAAAGTTGCGCATGTGTTCTGAGAGATCATTCCAAATCGCTCGGCAATCGATTGCTTGGCAAAAAATTCACAGATAAAGTCAAACGCCAGTATTTCTAGATAGGTTGGGATACTCTTGCTGTGGGCCAGATGACATGAAGTCAACCATTCGCCCATTTTCGAAAGAAACACTACTTTGGGAGCGTATAAATACCGGAATGTTCATCGTAAAAATATGATATGCACATCAAATCGGATTTTTTTGAACCAAATGAGTTCAAAAGAGCATTTTGCACTTTGGAACAAAACACAACAAAACAATTGCACGCAAATTCTCTGTCAAATATTTTCTGTTAGTGTGATGCCTCCTGGTTCCAAAAATCATAAGTCGAGTTCCGTTTTATTTTGAGTGTTCACTTTTTGAAATCGATTGATAGTTGAGCTACGGGCTCTAAAACAAGGCCCTCTACCCATGTTTTTTTTTGTTGTGATTCACCTTTTTCAATCTATATCTCAAGAACCATTCCAGATTTGTTCAATTTTATATTTTGGCACTAACTATACAAAGATTTTGAGCCAACAACCATTTCAATCAAATAACGAATGTAGAAGATATTCGAAAAATCAGAAATTTTTAGATTTTCATAATCAGAATTATCATAAATAAAAAACATCTTAATTGAAGGGGAAATAAAGGGCTTTTGAAGTTGAAACCCCCACTTGGGGCGTTTTCTATGAAAATTGGGTTTGGTATGTTTGTTTATGAAATCGTAGTTTGTCTCGATCTCTGTGGTGGCAGAGATTGGAACATTATTTTTCGGGGGTTAATGGTCAGTTCAAAACCAGAGAGTTCCAATGGTTACTGGAAATTGGCAAAAATTTCAAAAAATATTAAATTTTTTGAGAATGGTTCACTCAACTGGCCATATCTCGAGAACGGCACGACCGATTTCGTCCAATTTCGAACTTAACCTGAGTTATATCAAAGTTAGCTGCGGAGAGTTATTGTACGGACCACGCACAACGCACGTCGGACAGGTTCCACACTAACATTGACATAGTTTAAAAACCATTTAATACCATTTTTTCGTGCTTCAATAGTCTTTAAATGAATAGAAAACCGATTTCTAGCGATTTCAAAATTTTGACCGATCGGAATACTTCGGGGATCCCTTTAACCTTCGGTTTGCGGAAAAGTAAGATTAAAGATCTCTAAAAACTTGTTTCTATCCGTTTTGGATCCTCTAGAATACGAATCAAGCAAAAAAATGGGGGGAGATGTTAGTCCGATCCCCGTCCGTCACCGTACGCAAATTTGTTAACACATTATCTCATCGAGTTTTGAAGATTTTTCGATGAAATTTTCACAATGCATGTTGGGAGTGAGTTTCTTGAACATATCAAATTTTGGAAAATTTGTCTACGAACAACGAACAAACAATTGAACGAACGAACGAGGGAACTGTGAATATTATAATTTTAGTTTGTTCGTAAACAGCTTTGCTTTGAATAGGCCTAATAGACAGAAATAAAGTAATAGCTACTAGTTTTTGGTACAATTGCTATTACTTTAACAAGAGAAAAAAATAACAGAAATAAATTAAGCGAACAGATGAGGATACTATTCGGGTGAAATTGTTGTTAATGGTCTAACAATACCATTGACAAGAATGCTCAAGAAGAATTCAGTGAATTTATCATCAAATAGTAGTGGGTATAAGCTGAAAACGCATTTGGTTGGCACAAAAGACAAAGTATAAGATCACAAAAAGTCAAGCATTTATGCAGCGCTTGGTCTGAACATGTTTCTTGATAACTGAATCAATTTCTTCATAAAACTTATCTACTTTATCATTAAATGGTATCTTTGAAAGTTGAAGTAAAGCATTCCACTCTATGCATGCAAGTGATTCATTGATATTTGCATAGTTGGCTGATTGAAAATCAAGGAATGTATTGGCATCTTCAATTCTATCATTGGTCTTGATGTATTTTAGAATTGTCAGCTGAGTGTCTGGGTGGTGACACTCAATTTTCAATAATTTATCAATACATACATCACATTTTATCAAGTCGGTGTCGTTTGTCCAAACCAAATCCAACAGTCGGTTGTTTATGTTGAAATTTTTATTGATTTGATGTAAGCCAAGCTCATGGCACGAATCAACAATTGTGATTTCTTTCTTGGTGGTAGCATTTAATGGGAAAGCGATTAGTGGATCATCAACATCATCAGTTAGCCACAATAGATCGCTTAGGTTGAAGTCACCAGAATTTATAATTGTATCACTTGCTTTGGCTGTAGATGTGAATGATTTCATTGCATCCATATTTGCTTGGTATACTGCCAATGGTGAGTCTGGTCTGATGTATGATTCTATTAAGAATAAATTAAAATCGCCAAGGCTCACCTGTACACAAATTAATTCTGTACCAAATGCTTCACCATTTCCTATTAGGTGAGAATTTAATGATTCATGAACCGCAATCAAAACACCACCGCCAGTTTTCTTCTTTTTTGATTGATTACTCTCAGTAAGGCTCGACCTATCACATCTGTATACATTAAAATCATTCGGAAATACATTTGATGATGGAATTGTGTCATCAAAGTTAGTTTCACATAACATGTAAACCTTAAAAGGAGAAATTAATATATTAGCAAAAAATTCTGGTAATTTGGTACGAAGCCCATTAACACTGTGGCAGTAAATCTTATGAAAACTGTCTAGGCTGTTGTCTCTGCAATATGAATTTTTAGCTGTTAATTTTGTTGTTTGTTTTGCGGTATCTTTCTGGATTTCATTCACTTGCATCTGAAGTGAATTTATTTTATCAATAAATATGTCAATTGTTGAATCATTGATCGGCACCCTATCTAAATTTTGCATTTCTAGTAGCATCATATATTCCAAAACCTCAATTGCATCAGCTTTGTTGTTTATTGGGTAAACTGGTGGTGAAATGGTTGTCTTTGATAGGTTGGATGATGATATTGTGGATGCCACTGGTTCTGTGTTGGTTGTTGAAATGGTAGTTGAAAGTGTGGTTGGAATTGTTGCTGGAATTGTGGTGGAATGAAATGGTCGTTGTTCATATAATGATAGGGAAAATTTTGATGGTCTTGATAATTGTGTCTAAATATCGGCGTATACGGTACAAAATGATTTGAACGATTGAAACCGTTTATATTTCGATAATTATTCTGCCCGTGAAAATTATTATTATGGTTATAGTTTCGGTAATTATCAACATTTCGATGGTCAAATCGAGTACCATTATTTTGATTCGGCCTATTTTTATTAAATTTGTTATTTTGTGATGAAATTTTTTTCTGTTGTTGTTGTTGCGGTTGAACTTTTTGCTGCTTTTGTTTTTGTTTTTGTTTTGATTCCATGTTAGTTTTTTTGCTAAATGGTTTTGGTGGTTTTTGAGGTGGAACAAAAGGCACAGCAACAACACCAGAGTCCCATAGTTCACTGTTTATAATCACATCATAGTCATCTTTGTTTTTGGTGTTTTTGATTTTTTTTTGTTAAAATTTCCACTGAAAAATTAGTATCACTAAACAAATTTGTTTTATGTGTGATATATGCAGCTAAATCATCACATGTAGTCGTGGATTTGAATTTTGATACATATATGGCAAATTTACTGTCAGTTTGATTGTTGGTTAAGTTGCTAGGTAGGGCTATTTCTGACAATAATGGTTCTTTTACATTTATTGCAACATTCGATGGATCAGGTTTTGAGTTTTCTTTTTCTTTCATTCAAAGGAAGGCAAAAGTGAAATGCATTGATCAAAGCGCCGCCATATTCAATATAGCGGTTGCCCACGGAACTAAATTTTCGATGTTATTGTTGTTGTATTCGTTGCCGAGCTGTCAGTATTTCCACCCTCTGCTTTCATTTGCTGAAATAAATCCTTGCACAATTGACATGCTACCGAAAAGGGTGAGTCGACGTTGAATGCTGCATTGAATTTGGCTGTTTTGTTATGATCATTCTCAAAATACCATTTTTCTTCGTCCTGGATTAACATATCAAATCGTTTTTTTTTATTTGGATACTCGGTTCTGGTACCTTCGGTGCAAAATGACATCGTTGTTGTCGTTGTCTGTGTATGTGCATTATCAATTCCCAAAGTGACAAAAGCAAATTTGTTCAGTATTATTATTGGATGTTCCCTATTTAATTTGAGTCATATTGGTGTAACCGTTCCGGAATGGCGTGAATTTGTACACAAAACTTATTTTCATATTTTTACCCTCCTGGCCGTATTTTTCAATAAAAATTCATCTAAAGGGGTCTTAGATCGCAAAGTGAAGATGGCCAATTTGTTTTATTGTGTCACACTATGTTTTGTATTGAAAATTATCCATATTGCAGAAGCTATTTCGAAGCCACGTCAAAGGACGTCGTTCGTTCGTTCGTAGCATTTTTTTTTAATGTACGAACGAACGAACGAACAAAATAATTTTTACGAACGAACGAACATTGTTCGCAAAAAAAATTAATTTCAATTTTGTTCGTTCGTTCGTTCGCAAAATAATAAAAAAATTTCAAATCAATACGATGGCTCTAAACCGAATGTTGGGAAAAAGATAAATTCTCACTTTCGTCAAATAAATGATATTTGGACACCAGAAAAGGGCGAATTGAAAATGGAAAACCTTTTCGCACGCTTTTGATTTAATGTTAAAAAGACCAAATTGATGAGGTTTCACCGAATGGGTACAATGATTGATCATAACTATATAATTGGAGATGAGGTCATCCAGAGAGTCAATGAAATCAAAGACTTGTGAGTCAGACCAGAAGAATAGAATCAATCCAGAACCAATTCTTACTTTATGCTCTTCGAAAATTAAAATGGCCAAATAGATTCCACCTACCAAAGTATGAAGATAGGCTGATGCTACTTCAGTTGATAACTTTGAAAGAACGAAGTTGAATAGTGGCTCAAGTAGGTTTTATTCACAAATTTATCATTGGTGAAATATCATCTAGTCATTTACTGGAAAATATTGTTTTTCGTTTACCTCATTACCAAAACCGCAGTAAGGATCTATTAATAGTGCCATTGGAAAAGTGTAATTAGAGAAAATATCAGCCAATGAATTTTATGCTTGATACATTCAATGAATTGGATTTTCTCATTCCGACTTGTGATATATATGTAGTTGATTTCAATGTGAGCATACCATAAAAAAGAGATTAATTGAATATTTTCATGAGCGCGAACTGACAGAAGGAATGAACTTGTTGCTTGCCAGCGCCATGTACCTGGTGGCAAAATTTATATGTAGAAATATCCAATCTGATATATCGCATCTGATATTTGCTATTTCCAATGTCCTCGTGAATAAATCAAGACATTTTCAAATATAATTACTACTAACAATGAGTATTTTTCTAACATCAATCGGAAAATAAATATCGTTTCCTCAATTAACATTTTCGTTTATTTTACATTTCAATTATTATCCAATGTCAATCTGGATTCTATACCAATCTAACGGCATTTTGAATGGCGATTGTCAAATTGTTGATCTGTGTAAACATGTGAAGGGAAAAAAGTGCTAACAGATTGTCAAATTTTTAATCAATTCGTGTACACTAACCATACATATATTTAAGAACTTAGCTAAATTTCCAAGTTTTTTGTCTCTTTAGTTCACAGTGGAAGATGTCGATTATGAGGCACATTGAAACATGTACTGTATGTCGAACATAGGGCACATGTACGCTGCCAAAGCAATAGTAAAAATGTTGAATTTCTATAAGTATAATAGATGATATATTTATTTTTGGCAATGTCGTCGTTCTTCTTAAAAATCGCCGACAAAATTCTGTTGCACAATGCCTTTACTTGGGTGGGGTGTGTGCCCCATGATCGACATAACCTGTTGATTGGCTAAAATATCATATGTATACTACCATCTATTGAACACATTGCAGCTTACAAATTCTGCCACCAGGCGCTGTCGATCACATTTCTTCAGTTCGCCCCCTTGAATATTTTGAAACTTCAAGAAGATGAATGTAATAATCAATTTTGCAATCAGTCGGTTGCAGCGTTTTGCTCCGTAATCGTTAGGGTTGGCAAATAGGTTAACTGATCGGCTAGCAAACATTGATTATGAATGAATTTGTACATTTTTTTACACAATTTTTGTTATAAATTTATAATAAACCATCTTTGGCGAAGAAACGCTGTATGGCGCAGACCATTATGTATTGTTGCCTGCCAACCAGTTTTGATTTTAGCCAGTAAAAGGTAATGAAACGTACGATTTATGTAAAGAAATTCGGCGGTTTTGAACTGCCCCCCACACTCCCTGAAAATAATTTTAAAACAAATTAGTCAAGTTACCCTCGGGGAGATATGCTATATAATCTGAAAAACACCCCCATACGTCTCCCAAGCAACTAAACTAAGCAACACAGAATTCGAAAACTCTATATAGTCTTGCACTTAAAAGTGTATTTTTGGAGAACTGTCGTTTTCCGTGATAACTTCCGAATGCGGGAATTATAAATAAACATAAAACTCAAGTTGAGTTCCAATTTGAACCAAATCGGTAAAACGGTACCTATTTAAGGGGCGTACCGTCATGCAACCATTTGGGGTTCAAACCCTCCCGAAATGATAAAATTCATCAAAAATTATAATTAGCTCAAACTATACGTGATATAAAAAAATGCGTTTGGCAGTGTTTTTGTCTACGAAAAATATGAGATTTGGCTTTTGAAGTTTGTTAAAATATATATTTTTGCTGTCGCGGTATCAAAAAATGTATTTTATCCCAGGATAAAAAGGTTTTTTTATTTGAACACGTTAAAGAACATACTATCACGTTGGACTGTCATTGAGTCTAAGTGGAAATGAGACTTCAAATTACATAGAAACGAAGTGACAGTCCAAAAATGATATAACTTTGAAACACTGTTCTTTGATGTTCGAAAATTACATCTTCGAAAATTACAATCATGGTCCATCGTGGTCGGCTAAAACATTATTGACAAGTAAGAATCCAAATTTTCAACGGTTACTATGACTTTGGTAAAATATGTAAGAAAACTCCACTTAAATGGCCATATCTCTGGAACGGCTTTACCGATATGGTTCAAATTTGAACTCAACTTGAGTTTTATGTTTATTTATAATCCCTAAAAATTTGAATCAAATCCAAGATCGCGTTGGAAAGTTATTGTGTTTACAACGCACAACACACAACGTTGGTTTGGCAATGGTAGTATCATATGAACGGATGTTCTCATGGAATGTCAGAGCCAACTGTTTGCCGTGTTGTGCATCGTGTGTCGAGACCTATTTGTTCTCATTTACTTGGACAATTTGTCAGATGGCCGAATAATTGTGCCAGTATACCAAATAAATTCGTAGCAATTGCCGGGTTCCCTCATATGTAATTAACAACACATATTCAAAAATGGATTCAACAAATTTTCAATTTATTTTCAATTCTCCGAGATCGATATCTTCTTCAGCGCATTCATTTGAAACCTTTTCCCAAATTTTATTTTGTTCGTCCCGAGAGAATGATACTCCTTGTTTAGAGAACCAAATTTGAGCGTGCGGCAAACATTTTTGAATTACGAACGTCTTTTGGTCTTGTGTTAATTCTTTCGGTTTCGATTTCTCTTTTAAATCATAATCTTTTTTTCTTTTGTTTTCGAAGACATGCTAGTTGTTTGTTTGTAATATTATATAAAATCAGTTAAAATAATTACTTTGTTTAATTTAGGGCACTTCATCAAAACTTACGTTGACAATTAAACGGCAATGACAACTTAAATGTAATTTTTCTGTTAAAAAAACAATTCATCTACTTCTATTTATGCACCACAATTGTTCGATGTTTAAATCGAACGCGTTCGCTCTTTAAACGCTCTTTGAACGTTATGTGAATGGGACGGAACGTGTAGTTCTGTGAAAGATGTTCGTTGCCGAACGTATTAGGAATTGCGAACCGTTCAGCTCGTTCGGTGCCGAACACGTTTTGTGAATTAGGCCACTGAACAACTTTATCCGGATAAAGCACTTGAAACGGGCATAAGAAGAGGTTTTTGAAAGTTTTTCCAACAATTTTTTGCTCAAAAATCGATTTTTGTATGTTTGTATTACCATTCATAGCTCAAAAACCGATAAAGCTAATGTTTTGAAATTTTGGAGTATAGTTTAGAATAGAATATCTGAAATACAAATTTTTATTTTTTTGGAATTCGAACACTTTGAGGTACTTTCATTACAAAAATTGCACATTTTCGATCAAAATTCGAAAACTATGGTTACGATTTTGATCAATATCACCAATATTGTGTATTTTCCAATCCTCTACAAGATAGGCCATGCCCATTTGAACTTGTGAGTAGTTCCTCCAGTACAAGATAATGTCAATTTATCGTTTTTCATAAAATTTCGCTTATTTTTGACCAACAGTTGAAACATTTTTTTAAAATGGATTGAATAAAATTTCAAAATCTTAATTTTTTAATTGTTAATACAAAAAACATCAAATCAAATCACCAGCCATAGTTCCAAAGGGGACAAAATCTTCAATTACAATACAATTTCAATGGAATTTTGGATTGACATTATGATTTGCTTTGTACAGTCATCTCTTTCTCCTTCAATAGTGGAACATCTGTTTAGGAGAAATATCGAATTATCAGAAGAAATTGGCTATTAAAGTTTTTCCTCAAAATAACTTTTTTAGTAACTTCGAATTCGTCTATTTATTGAATTTTGTTGTTGTTTTTGTATGGACTCAATTTTGTGAATTTTACCTACAATACATTGAAATAATTCCAATGTAGTAGTTTGCCCATAGAAGAAAGTTCGCAACACATTTGTTTTCCACTATTACGTTTTTAATTTGGCAACCCAAATAACCAATCATATTTTTCTTCTATTTACAGAAAATTTCATATTTTCCAGCCGCATAATAATTTGAATGTCAAAGGGAAGCACTAACTTCGTCGTCACGTTATCTTAAATTGTTCTTGGATAAGGAATAGTTTGGAAATTGATTTGAGAAATCGCATTCAAAGCATCACGAAGCTCCAGAAAAAAAAAACAGAAAATAAAATGAAATTTTAACAATGAAGCTGTACAGTCTATCAGCAGCGAATATGAGTACACAGAAAACTGATACACATGTAAACAATTTATTGGGCTCGTGCTGGCCGTCAATCAACTCAAATCGATCAGTGTGTCAGCCTGAACAATTTTTATTGGATGATCATAAACTAATGCTAGAAGAGAATGAAATTGAAATGGATTCACTACAGTATGATTCAGATGCAGAAAAAGGTGGTTCCGTCGACGTTTTTGATAGCCTCATATTAAGTAACCAAACATTGACCACAGAGCTAGCTGAATTAAAACCATTGCCACCTTTTACCGGCTACACTGGTCACTTATCGATAAATGGAATATCAGGACATCATTATCACGCGATTGCACATAGACACATCTCTTCCGAGGAGAACAACAATTTCTTGGTAAGATTATTGAGAACAGAGTCGTCATAAATTAAAATCGACTTATTAGTGTAGTATGAAATGGAAATATTAGCGAGCTTTGCCACGAATACTGATGTTTAGCAGAATCTGATTTTTAGCAGAATATGTTTCAGTTTTGCCTTTATTTTCTCTTTCTGCGTTATCAACTACTTTGCTTGTATGCGTTCCAAATGTTTACTATGAATTGCACAATGTCCCATAAACTCGAAATGATCCCTTTCGTTTTCTGCTCATGTTGAACGGTGTGTCGTTCTCATCACTAGTTGATATCAAGATATTTGAATCAATAGCCCAAATAGTAATAATATCACCGTCTGGCAGCATAATAACATTGAATTAAAACGCCACCTATTGTATCAATTTTCGAACTAGGTCGAGACGTAGTGTTTTTCGTTTTTTTATATGTCCATTCAATTGGACATATGTATGTGCTATATTTTGCGGTTGAGTTTTTTTTTATGGTTCAGAAAAAAACGCATACACAAATACCAAGTGAAGCATTTTTGCATATTCTTTTGTTTAGCAAAGGAATTGTCCCAGCTCAAAAATGTGAGCTGAGATTTTTCTCAAAAAGTAAACAAACAAAATAATTCCTCGAATCCGATAATATAGCATAAATATTGGTAACGTTTTACTTCGTGCTTGGATGTTTTCGCAGTGAATATGAACACAAAAAAACGAAATGAGTGACTGATTTCAAACAATTTTAATTTTGGCGTTACTTAAAACCAAAATGTATATTCTTTATTTCAAGCATTTTATTGTCGCATAACCAAACTGTGTTCAATTATGAAATTCTATCACATGTCCATCCAAAACGACAAATATTAATGTTTCAGATGAACGTCGTTGGTGTTCATTAGGGTGCATCGATTTCTTAAAATAAAGGTGTATCAAAATCGGCGTAGGGGCGCTCTATACTACACTTCAATACGAACATTTTTTGTACTGGGTGAAGTCTGTAAGTTAATTCCTCTCGCGGCGCTGTCAATTTGAAATTTGGCTGTTTTAGGGCTGATTTTCATAAAAATTCACTCAAAATTTCCTTAGAAATGTCAATAAAACTCCATTTCTTCTCTCTATGTATGGTAAAAAAATGTTTTTCTGGATAAACTACGTCGAATATAATGATTTTTTATAGGTTATTTAAAACAATTTTCAATTTTTTATTAGCCAAACCGGAAAAGTGCCCAAAAACGGTAGTCGAATTGTCGATATACCATAATAAACATGTCGCAAAAATAATTTCAAATGTATTCTGATGTGACCAAAACTACTCAATTTGATGAGAACGATCGATTAAATGCCATAATAAGGCCAAAAATTTAACCAAAGATTGAATTTTATTGGGCTAATCGTCAAATTTGAGCCATTTTCGACCAAATATGTTACAAACACCCATTTATCTATATTTTGCGCTATCAAATTCATTCAGTTTCTCCTGTAAAATTAATTTAGAGTTTCGCAAAATCATCAAACATTCGCTTGATTGTCACAAATCCCTTAGGTTTCTTAAAAATGGCCAAAAATCGCATATTTCCAATCAGTTTAATAGTATAAACAGGGTGTTTCAGAATTAAGTACAGATATTTTTTCCACTGATTCTCGACATCAAGAAGAGAAATATATCCAATGAAACCCATGGGCGCAATGAATGGGTGTTCACTTTTGAGGCTCTCCTGGCCATATTGTTTTTCCGAATCGCGTGGAACCGGTCAAAAAGTAAAAAAAGTCATTTTTTTCGACACTTGGTCTATTATCAGGTACAAAATGCAGTCTTTTTGGGTAAGTGTCTTCAGCGAAATTGTTGGCATTGAGTAGAGCTTCAACGTTGCTGAAGACATCAAAGCAATATTCTCAGTGTTTTTGAAGTTATGGCATTGAAAATGAAGATAAAAGTTCAGATTTCACTGACGAACCTTACAAAAGCCCAAATGTCCATGAAAAAAAACATGAGGATGCTCAAAATTTGCATGTTGGTAAAAAATTATTTGAATTTTCTGATTTTGAAAAAAAATGGGGTTAATAAGACGCTTTTTCGAGTAAAAATAAAATAAATATTTGTTTTCTATTTTCTGAATTGTCTCTATGAAAATCAAATTTTTTACCTCATATGTTTTAGTAAAAGCCGAGGAGGCTTTAATATCTTCCAAATGAAGCCGGTTCCACGCAATTCGAAAAAACAATATGACCAGGAGAGCCTCAAAAGTGAACACTTGCTTATCGGGAAAAAAAATTCAAAATGCAAAAAAAATGGAATATATTTCTCGGCTTGATGTCGAGAATCAGTGGTAAAAATATCAATACTTAATTCTGAAACACCCTGTTTATACTATTGAACTGATTGGAAATATGCGATTTTTGGCCATTTTTAAGAAACCTAAGGGATTTGTGACAATCAAGCGAGTGTTTGATGATTTTGCGAAACTCTAAATTAATTTTACTGGAGAAACTGAATGAATTTGATAGCGCAAAATATAGATAAATGGGTGTTTGTAACATATTCGGTCGAAAATGGCTCAAATTTGACGATTAGCCCAATAAAATTCAATCTTTGGTTAAATTTTTGGCCTTATTATGGCATTTAATCGATCGTTCTCATCAAATTGAGTAGTTTTGGTCACATCAGAATACATTTGAAATTATTTTTGCGACATGTTTATTATGGTATATCGACAATTCGACTACCGTTTTTGGGCACTTTTCCGGTTTGGCTAATAAAAAATTGAAAATTGTTTTAAATAACCTATAAAAAATAATTATATTCGACGTAGTTTATCCAGAAAAACATTTTTTTACCATACATAGAGAGAAGAAATGGAGTTTTATTGACATTTCTAAGGAAATTTTGAGTGAATTTTTATGAAAATCAGCCCTAAAACAGCCAAATTTCAAATTGACAGCGCCGCGAGAGGAATTAACTTACAGACTTCACCCAGTACAAAAAATGTTCGTATTGAAGTGTAGTATAGAGCGCCCCTACGCCGATTTTGATACACCTTTATTTTAAAAATCGATGCACCCTAGTGTTCATCCATACCAAAAATTCGCGTATATATAGTGTTGCACTCAAAAGTGTATTTTTTGGCGCGCCACTGGGAGAACTGCAGTTCTCCGTGATAGACAAAAAGACATTGAATGGCATTTCATTAATTTATTAAATTGAATTACGTTTGTAATCCGTACTTTTCCGCACCTTTTTTCGTTTTAATTAATTTCTAATGATAAAAGTTTATATATATGAAATGACGATTGTAACATTTTCGAATTCATTATTCCAAAATTTAATGTTCGAACAGGTTCTTCGAAAATTAAAAATGTGGGTTATTTGGGACATTTCGAACATTTGGGACATTTGGGAAAAACCATATCCCACTAATCTTGGGTCAAGGAGTCCAAATCTCACCACGAAAAATACGATTTCCATATATTTTATGTTTTAACCCGTGGTAGACCATGATGGCGTGGTCCATTTTGGTCCAAAATTTGATACGTCCAAGAAACTCACTTCCAACATGTCCTGTGAAAATTTCATCGAAAAATCTTCAAACCTCGATGAGACAATGTGTTAACAAATTTGCGTATGGCGACGGATGGGGAACGAACTAACATCTCTTCCCATTTTTTTTGCTTGATTCGTGTTCTGGAGGGTCCAAAACGGATAGAAACAAGTTTTTAGATATTTTTAATTTTTCACTTTAAACCAATACTTTCCCCACTTCGTGCGGAGAAGTAAAAATAGATACGATAGGTGGCGTTTTGAAATAGCATAGTTTACAATTAAAATTGAATTCAATGAAACGTCAAAAATGCTGTCAGACTGTGAAAAATATCGCAAAAGCTATTGATAAGGAGTCATTGGTTTCAAACTTAATCGCAAAACGTTATGTACAATTTTTTATAAAAGAGACTGGTCCCAAGTGCTCCGGCTAAATAAAAATCCATTTTTTTCGGTATTGTGAACACAATTCCAGTTATTTTTTCCGAATTCTAGCTCGAAAAATATTTTTTGTGGTCTGTATTGAAACCTTATGAAATCTCATCGAATTTCTGAGTTTTTAATCTAGACGGAGCCGATATTGTATGTGTCCCAGTGCAGAGTTAACCTCGAGCGAAAAGAGACAGTTGCCACAGGGCCCCAAGGGGCTAGCCGCGTCACAAAATTGATATCAGTAATTTGTGCACCGCTTTCACTTGCGTTACTTAATTTTCGTGAAATCTGAGATTTCACTTTTCCGCACACCACGTGATGCCCAAATTTTGGATTGGCCCAAATTTTGGAAACCCCAAAAATGAGTTTTCTATAAGTTTGGAACCCATAGGAATGCGGCGGAACCGTTTTTAGCTCATTTTGATGTGGGGCTGTGGCACGTTGTCCGTCATCCGTGTCTGTCGTCCGTGTCCGTCGTCCGGTGTCACGTTTTTTGTTACCACGATAGCTCAAAAATGACTCTACTGACCGATTTCAAATTTTCACCATTGTTTGGAAATTATTAGACTTAGATCCCATTACAGCCTACTTAATGTTTTCTGCGAGCCTATATGACTTTCCTGGGACCAAAGCATGAATATGACCTGCAACACCGATCACAGCGCCGTAGTTTCAGCTGACAACCGCTGATTTTGTACCACTTTTGGTACAAAAATGTGCCAATTTTAGCACAATTGATAAAGTTATGTGTTGCTTGCGTTCAGAGCTGCGATTTTCACTATATGCGTGCTCACACCAAATCAGCTGTGCATTCACACATAGTGTGCGGCGGACAGACTGCTTCTATTTTCTATGTGCACGCACACATCAGTATATTTTTTCAAATTTTACATTTCGGTTGACGTTTGTCAAATTTAAAATTCAATGTGCTGTTTTCATTCAAACTATATTGGTTTTCTGAGACAAACTATATTGGTTCTGAGATTCATAAATATAATCATTCCATAAATGTGGTCATTCAATAGATTCGATTCAGAAAATATAGGTGATCAATCGCATGATTGTAGTTTTTTCGTATCTTTTTGGGGAGCCAACGGAATAACAAAGAGAGGTATTCAATTGGCATTTTTGTCCATTTTTAGGGTGTTGTTTCGCTTCCGACCTCAATATCTCGAAAAAACGAATTTTCGCAGGTATAACGCATATGCAGCATTTTTCACCTATTATTACCCTATAATCGTGGAAATCATGAAAATAAAGTTCGGCGGAAATTTTGAGATAGAGGGCGTTATGTGTCAGACCGATTAGCAACTTTTCAGTTTTTGGCAAAAAAAGTCCCAATCACGAATTATTTTACAAATTGCTGACATGCAGTTTGAAAGCTGACCTCAATACCTTTCAAATGATACCCATATCGTTTCTGTATGTGTTGTGATTGAGGCATAGTGACCGCTGGGATGGGGGGTAGTTGTTCAAGTTCGAGGACCCCCCTAGGGCATAGGGGTCCCCAGATCGAAAAAGTGTAAAACGGTCATTGGAGGTCAAATTTCAAAAGTTCGAAACTGCGTGTATATATAGGATTGTGAT
Source organism: Aphidoletes aphidimyza (assembly GCA_030463065.1). Lineage (NCBI taxonomy): Eukaryota > Metazoa > Arthropoda > Insecta > Diptera > Cecidomyiidae > Aphidoletes > Aphidoletes aphidimyza. The sequence continues at coordinate 15,789,165 of CM059998.1, read as the reverse complement.
ATTTGCTCTAATATGCATGCATAGTAGTTGCTTGCGTCACTCAACCACAGTGATTTATTTTCATTATGTTTTAATTATGCTATTACTCTACGATTTTTTAACCGAAAGAATATCAACAATTTCATCTAAATTAAGGGAGTCCAAAATATTGTTTTCAATCGACATTAAAGAGAATGTATTCAATTTTTCGTCAGTCATTGAATTCTGCAGATAGTCTTTTATGTGTTTTAATTTTGAAATTGATCGCTCATCGGGCACATTATTAATGAATAAGCGAAAAAATAGTAATATGATATCAAAATTTGGAAAAATTGCTTGCGATTGATCTTCAATGATTCTTGGATGAATCGATGCATTGGAAACAAATGCATTGCGATCAGCTGAAAAATATTGTTTTGGGAACCATCAACAACTGTTAACTCGGCACTGAATAGCATGTGGTGTAAATATAATAAATCTGAACGAAGGAAAAATCGAGTGAAAAACATAATGAAGAACAAACATTTTGATATATCAAAGTGAATTTGTTGTTCGTAGTATTTATGATGTTAATGGTCTGCACCGTACAGCGTTTCTTCGCCAGAGGTGGTTTATTAATAAATTTATATAAAAAAAGAAAAAAAAATTATATATACATAATGTACAAACTCTTTTATAATCAATGTCTGCTAGCACCGATCAGTAAATCCATTTACCAACCCTAACGGTTACGGAGTAAAATGCTGCGATTAACTGATTGCAAAATTGATTATTATCACATTTCTCTTCTTCAAGTTTTAAAATATTCAATCAAACGCTTTTTTATGGTATCTGTGCTCACGTTGAAATCAACCAGATATTGATCATAATTGAGGATCTTTTTATCAGAAAATTCATTGAATGTATCAAGCATAAAATTCATTGGTTGGTGTTTCTTGTAATTACATTTTTCAAATGGTATTATTAATAGATTACTACTGCGTGTTTGGTAATGTGGTAAACGGAAATTGATATTTTCTAATAAATGACTAGATGATATTTCACCAATGATCAATTTGTGAATAAAAACTACTTGAGCAACTGTTCTCCGCTCTTTCAAGGTGATCAGATGTAGTAACATTAGCCTATTTTCATACTTTGGTAGGTGGAATCCATCCGGCCATTTTAATTTCCGTAGAGCACAAAGTAAGAATTGTTTCTGGATTGATTCTATTCTTTTGGTTGATTATCAAGAATGACTCCCAAGTCTTTGATTTCATTGACTCTCTGGATGACTTCATTTCCAATGATATGGTTATGATTAATTGTTGTACCCATTCGGTGAAACCTCATAATTTTGGTCTTTTTAACATTCAATCTAAGATCGTTACTACTGAAAAAGCCAGAAATGTTTTCCAAGTCGTTTTGTAATATCAAGCAATCGTTTTCAGATTCAATATGTTTGGATAGTCTAACATCATCTGCAAATGAAAGTAATGTAGAATTTTCAACTTAATATGGTAATTCAATGATGAATAATAAAAACAATGTTGAACCAATTGGGTAGCCTTGACCTGTACCAGAAGTAACGTCAATCGGGATTGATTTCGTATTACCGATTTTGACTATTTGTTTCCTACCATTAAGATATGATTCAATCCATCTTAGAATCTCATGCATCAAACCCATAACGTTGAGTTTGTGGATCAGTAGATCAATATTTACCGAATCAAATGCCTTTGCTAGATCAATGTAGATTGCATCCGTTTGAGTGTTCATCGATAAGTTGTTCAATGTGGATGAAGCAAATTCGACCAGATTCGTGATTGTTGATCTTCCCTTTATGAATCCGTGCTGGCTTTCATTAATGATGTTTTTATTGTAAAAATTCAAATGGCATGTTAATATTGAATCTAGTAACTTTGCTATTACGCATTGGAGAGCCACACCTCTGTAATTACTAATGTCATTTCTTGATCCACTTTTGAATATCGGTCTCACAAACGATGTTTTCCAACATTGAGTTACTTGCGCCGTTTTCATGGATTCACTGAGGATTAGCGTAATTGGTTTCACTAATGTTTCTAGACAATTTTTTATGAATAGGTTTGGAATTCCATCCGGGCCTGAAACCAAGTTATTTGGTAGGTTGTTGATTGCTTGCTTGTCACTGTTTCTTCAGTTATATCCACTTTTGGAATGTTACTGCATAGATTAATCAATTCATTTCTATGTTTGTTGTTGGATTCAAACTTATTAACTGCTTCTGGATTATATCCAGAATAAGCAGTAGAGAAGAATTGAGCAAATAAATTCGCGGTTTCTGATTCGTTGTTGGTTTTCTGGCCGTTATATTTCATGACATTCGGTAATTTGTCGTTGCATTTGTTCAAGTATTTTACATGTTTGTAAAAGTTTAATGGATCATCGGTTATCATTTGTTCCATCTCAATTGTATAATCGTTATAGGCCTTTCTGACACTTCGATTATATTCAGTTCGCTTCATCGAAAATTCCATGTTTGCCTCTGTTGACCATTTTCTCTTAGACCGTAATTTATTCAGTCTATTTTTCAAATTAATAAGTTGTGGGTTAAACCATTTGGGGTGTGATGATGATTTATGCGCTTTGGTCTGAACATGTTTCTTGATAACTGAATCAATTTCTTCATAAAACTTATCTACTTTATCATTAAATGGTATCTTTGAAAGTTGAAGTAAAGCATTCCACTCTATGCATGCAAGTGATTCATTGATATTTGCATAGTTGGCTGATTGAAAATCAGGGAATGTATTGGCATCTTCAATTCTATCATTGGTCTTGATGTATTTTAGAATTGTCAGCTGAGTGTCTGGGTGGTGACACTCAATTTTCAATAATTTATCAATACATACATCACATTTTATCAAGTCGGTGTCGTTTGTCCAAACCAAATCCAATAGTCGGTTGTTTGTATTGTAATATTTATTGATTTGATGTAGTCCAAGTTCATGACACGAATCAATAATTGTGGTTTGCTCTTTGCTGGTTGCATTTAGAAGGAAAGCAATTTGTGGATTGTCTACGTCATCAGTCAGCAATGATAAATCTCTCAAGTTAAAGTCACCAGAATGTATAATTGTATCATTTGCTTTAGCTGTAGATGTAAATGATTTCATTGCATTCATATTTGCTTGGTAGACTGCCAATGGTGAGCCTGGTCTGATGTATGATTCTAATAATAATAAATTAAAATCGCCAAGGTTCACCTGAACGCAAATTAATTCTGTACCAAATGCTTCACCATTTCCTATTAGGTTAGAATTAAATGATTCATGAATTGCAATCAAAACTCCACCGCCACTTTTCTTCTTTTTTGATTGATTACTCTCAGTAAGGGTCGACCTATCACATCTGTATACATTAAAATCATTCGGGAATACATTTGATGATGGAATTGTGTCATCAAGATTAGTTTCACATAACATGTAAACCTTAAAAGGAGAAATTAATATATTAGCAAAAAATTCTGGTAATTTGGTACGAAGCCCATTAACATTGTGGCAGTAAATCTTATTGAAACTGTCTAGGCTGTTGCCTCTGATGATGATATTAAAGCCCTCTATACGCATAGGTTCTGACATAGCCTCCAAAGTCTATCAATTTCAAATTTCGTTCGAAATCAATAATGTACTATTTATTTATTTATTTATTTGTCACCGCCAAGTTCTGGCTGAATAATTAGTACAGTTACAGGAAAACAAGTTAGCGAAGCCTCCTTGAAAAAACCTGATTTTTTCGAAACAAGGGATGTAGTCCCGATACATCAATGAAAAACGTATAATACAATATTTGAGCCATTTACTGTCAAAAGGAACAGAAATATAAGAAAACTAAGGCACATATGCATAATCTAAAAGAATTATATAGTCAAAAGGACGCTACGTTAAAGATATATCACAGCTTAAGTAAAATAGTCGAAAAACTATCACAATACGTGACTTGGTCATTTTGAGTAGTTCGAAATTAGTCATCCCATGATTAATGTTTCGTGTGTGAGGACAATTTGTGTCGTGGAAAACCACATCATTAGAGTTTGACTGATGAAGGGGTGTGCCATACTTCGTAGGGGCTAAAAAATTTCCCGAGTCCCGCGTACACACCGGCAAGTCCATGCTTCTACGGAGTCCCGGATTACTATCGACAAACAACAAATCTTAAGCTTTTTAAATTATCATGAATAAAATGCGACAACCTGGAATTGTACTTTCGTTTTTCGATGTCATCAGGCAAGGCATTTATAAAAAGAAAGTACAAGAAAAATTCCCGAGCAGTCCAGATCAGATCGGTCACGATGTACAGTTCACTCTGGCATTCAGGCAAAAAATTACAAGTGCACCGGGGTGAGGGTGCACCTGCACACACCATTTTTTGTCAGAATACGGGCTACTGTTCGCCGTCCAAGTCAAACGACGTAAGGGGATGACAAAGAGTGAGCGGTCTAAGCATGGATCTTGGACAGGCACTGGTATCCCGTCAGCATCGTCTGATTAGCCATCTTATTTTGGTCTGTACCGCTTCCAGTTGTGTTTACCACTCATTCGCATGTGAGGAAAGTGTTTAAGATTAGTGAAGAGCCTGCTATCTCCCCCGCGAGAACAAATACTGTGCAAAATTGAGTTACCTGGGGGGTGCTCATGTAGAGCATATTTTGGGAAGTTGCGATAAAAGGTCCGCCAAAGATCCTATACGAGTGCCGGAGTCTCGAATACTTCGTTCGGTATTTCACGCACAGATGTGATGAAGTTTGAGCGACCGCTGGTATTTTTGAAATTCTCCGACACTGAGTTCGCATATTTGCACATTTGGGCAAGTGGTGCTGCAGGGGTTACTCTCATCTTTTTGTCAGTAATTCGTATGTACTCTGTCCGACGAAGATTACGTTCATTGGGGTTAACCTCGATGTCTGCTCGAACCGATGGGCAGTTCCAATGACCGTTCAGAATGTCGTACAGAGTCGTAATTGCCACGTTTACTCTTCTGCGCTGAAGTGGATGCATCTGCAGTTTTTCCAATCGCTCCACATATGATGAGATGTGGAAGCCATTAGCTGGAGATGGATACTCCTTCAGAGCGAACATAGTGAACTGCTTCAGCACCCTCTCTATTTTATTAATGTGTACTTCAGCATGCGGCATCCATACAATACTGCAATATTCAAGGAGAGACTGGACCAGCGCATAATAAAGCGCTTTCAAGGTTTGTGTATCAGAGATGTCATAACAAAACCTTTTAACAAACCCCAGAGCCGCAGTCGCTTTTGCAGTGATGACTTCAATGTGTTGATTGAAAGTGAGTTTGCTATCAATGAGCACACCCAAATCTCTGTGTTCATCGACTCGTTTGAAAGTGTAGTTGCCATATGTGTAGGTGGTCATAGTGGGCTCTTTTAGCCTGTGTATTGTCAGCACAACACATTTGTCAAGGTTCAAATGAAGCGAGTTCTTGTCACACCACTCCCTGAGTTTATCAATTGCAAGTTGAAGCGTGACGCTGTCTTCCGGTTTTCTAATGATTTTTGCAATTTTTATATCATCAGCATACAATAGAACAACAACATCCTCCATGTCTTTGATTATGTCATTTATGAATAACAGGAACAACGTTGGCCCCAGATGGCTACCCTGAGGTACTCCCGATGTCACGTTGAAATCTGTTGATTCACTTTTCCCATAGTTGACAAATTGAGTTCTGTGTGTCAGGTATGATTGCAGCCAGTTTAGCAAATTTTGAGGCAAGTTGAATTCAATCAGCTTCTGTTGAAGGATTTGATGATCAACCTTGTCAAATACTTTGCTGAAATCAGTATACAGAACGTCAATTTGAGAATGTTCATTCAAACCCCCATGGGCATAATGCACAAAATCGGTCAAGTTTGACGATGTTGATCTGTGCTTCAGGAACCCATGTTGGTTTGGTGATAATTTGTCGCAAATCAGTGCTAGTAATTTGACGTTTACAAGGTGTTCGAAAAATTTTGCAATAGTTTGCAGTTTGGCGATGCATCTGTTATTTTCGATATTCGATCTAGCACCCTTCTTAAAAATCGGTGTGACACTGGACCGCTTCCATTGATCCGGGAAAATGCCAAGAGCTAGAGATTCATTGTAAATTTCCGTTAGCGGTGTTGCCAATGATGCCGCACATCCTTTCAGTAATAGTGGGTGAATCCCATCTGGACCCACACCCACGGCTATGAAGCTACAACAACAATAACATACAATTTTTGCAGTTTGAATGTACACAGTAGATTGTCACGCGCCAAGCGAGCAGAGCTGTAGAACACCCGAACAAGAGAGAAATAAAAAGGCTACTTGATGATTTTTCGAATTGTTCAGCCAAAAATCACATCAACCGAACTTAGTTTATTGTCTTCTGTAACACTTTAGCAGTCTCACCACTGGCGTCGTGACAATCTAACTCGGTACAATGGTATTCATAGCATTGCCCACACCTTTTTTAGTATTGATGTTGGCTAGCTCCTCGCGAACAAATTGAGCTTCAAGTTGGAAGCAACTGGAGTTTGATTGCGCTGGTGATTGTTGAGTTGACGGATTTGGAGTTTTAGTTAGAACTGGATCATAGTTGCTGCAGAAGAATTCAGCAAACATATTCGATTGTGACTTTTCATCTGAAGTTTTGACATTTTTGAAATGAAGTGTTTTCGGCTTATGTTCGGTGGTTTTTTTAGACTGCACAAATGTCCAAAATGATGCTGGACGATGCCTAAGCGAGGACTTCAGTCTATCAACATAGCCGTCGTATAGCTCAGTACTGAGCTTATTAAACTGTTCATAAGCAGCTTCGAAGTTTTGTTTGTTGCCCGTCCTCTTGTATCTCTTCCATTCCTTAGCTTTTTTGTTTTTCAACGCTTGTAGGTGCTTGTTTAACCATGGGCCACAGTGCGATGACAAGGCTCACTTTAAAGGGTTTTTTTTCTGGCAGAGAATGTTGGAGAGAGACGGATAGATACAGATGTATATTTCCATCTCTTTTTGTTCTGTGTTCACATCCAAAAAAAACCCTACAAAGTGAGCCTTGTCATCGCAGTGTGCCATGGGCATTTTTGTTTATCCCTTACCAGTTGTGATGGGATATAGCGCTGAATTGTTGTGTTTGAAACAAGTGATTTGTTTGAAAAAAGCGCTTCAAAATTAATAGCACCTAAATGGCGGTTCATTACATAATAGTTGCCCTTTTTAAAAATGAACTGGCGCTTCGGTTCAGTGTTGGCGCTGCGATGTGCTGCATGCCATTCAAATGACACCAGGATCGGTGGATGGTAAGAGTTCACCTTATCCACATCAACCATAGGCTTCGCTCGATCAATTGAGCAGTTGATGTAGTCATTTGTGAAGAATAGATCGAGTAATTTACCCCTTGAATTTCGGATGGAATTCACTTGATGAAGTCCAGCACCCATTAGTTCCGTGATGAAGTTCTCAGGAATTGCTGAACCAAAATTTGATGGGACTAGCACATTAGCGTAGTCATTATCGATTGCCCAGTCAATCATTGGAAGGTTGAAGTCACCAACAACCAAGATGATGTCCTCTGGTTTCGTTGAAATTGAATTGATTGCGGACGCGTGCTTCCCATAATCATCAGGTGATGAGTTTGGTGGAATGTATGCACTGTAAATAAATAATGTCTGGGATTTAGTGCGAGCTTTTATACATACATATTCCAGTTTGTCAGCTCCCGGGATAACAATTCGCTCGCTGGTGAAGATTTCATTATTCATCGCTATTAAGACGCCTCCTCCTCGTTGTTTGGATCTATCCTTACGATAAACATCGTAGGTGTCGTCAAAAAATTCAGCATCGTAGTGACCGTCATGGAGCCAGGTTTCTGTCAGTATGATGATGCTGTAGTCAAGCGAGGAAGATGAGCGATGAAATGTTTTTTGCTTGTTGTTCAGACTGCGCACATTCTGGTAATAGACGGTAATTTCCGTCTCGTCGTTCTGGTTTGTGTTTGTATGACAGCCCAATTTTACATCATGAGAGATGCAAATGGATTTTGCATCAGAATTGCCAATTGTTGCTGCATATGTAGTTGTTGCAGTGACTGGCTGTATCGGCGATGCAGTTGGTTGGCCACATTGACCGAGCTTTGTTGCGGCCTTTTTTGGCCAGCACGTTGACTGAACCACTCGTTTTTTGAATGGTTATTACGCTCGTTGTTGTTAACGCTGATTTTGCAATTTTTGTTGGTGTTGCGTTCGTTGTTGTTGCGAATATCATTATGGCGATTTTTGGTTTTGCGACCGTTGTTGTTATTTTCGCCCTGGTTTCGCTCGATTTTGTTGCAAAAATTTATCTCTGATCGATTTTTTGTCAATGATCGCTTTGGAGAATTTGGTCGCACCGCGAAAGGGTTAAAAACACCATTTGCTGTTTTTTTTGTGCCATTTCGATCTTGTTTCAAATTATTTGTTCGCTTTTTTGGCACATATTCGCTAGCAATGACATCATTGGGCCATATGGAAGAATCAGCGACAAGGTTGAAATATTGCAAGGGCATTGTCAGTTTGAATGAAACGAATGTCAAACGAGAATAGTTTTGGTTTGGGCGAACCAATTTCGTGACTTGAATTCGATCAGCATACATTTTGGTACTTTCATTTTTCAATAAAAACGCTTCAACATCCGATTCTCGAGTATTAACGTTGAATGGAGTGATGTGAAGAGCGCGATCTAGTTTACTAATCACAACACTAGTACCAGTTGACATTGGCATAGAAACCCCTGTCTTCCCTACGAGAGCAAGTTCATTGGGGTCAGTTGTTGATGGTGTTGTGATTGGTTTTGGGGAAAAAATCATATCAGCTAAGCCCCCTGAGGGTTGAGGTGGCATGGAAATAATCCCATCGGTACCATCCAAACCATTCGTAGTATGAATTTTGCGACGTTTGTTTAAATTAATATGAATCCGGTCGTCCTGATATACCGATTGTGAAAGTGGCAATTGAGACGGAATGGTATTCGAGGCAGCTCCCTCTGAGATTGCCGAATCTTCAAAGTCCATTCGTTCAATTACCACATTGTCATTGGGAATGCCATCATTTAATAATTGTTCCGCGTTGATTTGAGGTAAGATTTGTCCCTTATCGCTTGCCGTAACGTCAGAATGTACAATTTCAGTCTTACGTGAAGCCCCAGTTGAGTGGGTTGTCAAAAAAATTTCAAAGTCATGCTTAAGGGATGACACATTCTGAATGCATTCATTGAATCTCGTTAAAAGACCATTCAAAGTAAATGAAATGCATACGTCACAGTACCATTGAAGGTTTATTATGCTCGATTTCAGTGGTAAAAGTGAGGCTTTGTAGGCTCTGTTATCCGATGATAGACACGATATATGAAATGATGAGGAACAGCAGTCACATTTAAGCATTTCTTTACCACCGGATTCACCGCATTTGTTACATTGAATTGCCATTGTGTTGAGTGAATAAAAATATCAGCAATATAAGAGAATCACGATTTGTTTATTTGAACACAATGTCTTGAATGATGTAGATCCACTGTGTTTGTCTGACTACTAGTTAGTACTAGTTTGAAAAAAATGTGTCAATAGCTCTTCTTCGAATTTTGTTTCAGAAAAAAGTCATTCAAAATATTGAGAATTACATTTACTATATTCAATTTTGGAATCATAATTACTGATTTTTATGTTAATCAAGATTCAAAATCTGGTTGATTTTAAAATTTTTGAGTTTGAGCACAGCATTTGCAAAACTTTGTTTTCGTAGTGTTAAATTTTATAAATACGTAAATATGAGGAAAAAATTTGATTTTGATGCAAATGATTGCATTTCGACTGATATTAACCAAATTTTCCAATATTAAATCCATTCGAAAGCAAAATATTTGATTTAGAGAGCAGGTTTCAGTCTGATTTGATATAAAAATGTGCAATTTTACTTGGTTTTTATGCATACTACAGCAAAATGTAAAAAATGTCTTAACCACCTAACGCACAAAATTCAATTTTACTGAAAATCGCAAACGAACTTATCTTGACAAACAGAATGCTCCATTTGGCCTCTATATTTTCAGCATTTTGAAGGAAAATTTGTTAAATTGAAGCATTTTTTTATTAAAAAATTTGGTCATTTTGCCAACAAAAATGTGTTTCTGAGCAAAAAAATAAATCGATTTGTTTACGTTGGTGTTGTAAAAAAATGATTTTCCAAATATGTTTGACAGATTTACCTGAAAACGGTCAATTTTCACCATTGATCTCTCTACATATTTTACTTAGGTGAGAAACTGAATTGATTTGCTGACATTTATGGTAAATAATTATGATCTTAGCTACAGAGGTGGCATACGGACATAGACGTGCAACCAAATCGTGGATTTCGTCCGTCCGAGCTGAGTCACTTGGATGGACAATTTTTTTTTTCGTATGCCACCTCTATATATTTTATCGATCGGAGTGATTGAGTCGATTTCTTAATTGTGGGATAAATAATGAATAATCGGACATATTTGTAAGCAATATTTGGGATATAGTTCAGCCAATTTTCACATTTTTGTATTTAAAATGTCAAAATGTTAAACCAGAATCTTTTCAAAAGGTGTACAACAGAGCGTTGCCCGTCCTTGTTGTGTCCGTCCGTTTAGTGTGAAAGCACGGACGGACATTTTCCATTTTGTCCGACTTGAGAAGAAGGACGGAAGGACATTTTGAATTTGTCCGACTTGAAAAGAAGGACGGACGGACGGACAAATGCCTCAGGACGGACAGACAAAATTTGTGAGTTTGGACGGACAAACAAGAATTTTTGTCCGACCGTTAGCCATTGTTTTTAAAAAAAAATTAAAAATCAAGTTAAGGTAATCGTACACGATTATACTTCAATCGTATATGATTTTAATACAATATCAATATTACTTTCAGCAAGGCTGCTATGCTCATTGACGGCTGATGTCTCGAAGATTTCATTACTCCTCGATGAATTATGAATTTTGGAGCTTATTTTTTAGGTCCTCAATTTTTAGGTAGAATGGAGTTTGAAAAAATGCTTTCAATTTCCTAGGGTTTTTTGACGAGAATTCAACCAGTCGTCACTTTCATTTTGGAGGAAAGAAAACCCCTTTTCAACTTTTTCGAAGCTGAAGATATGTTTTTCTTTTTTTTCGTTACCCCCCAAGAAATTTTTTCGCTTACCCCCCTGAAGCCCACCTACTTAAGAACCTATGCATAGGCCCACTTTCTGTCGATATCCGAATAAGTTAATGAAATAATACACTGAAAATTGAATATTTCGTTCAAATGCGTTGTGACCATAGCACTGTGTTTTGGACTTTGACAGAAAGTGGGCTTATGCCTATGACATGGAACCAAAAAATGACACATGCCCACTTTCTGTCAATATTTTAATAAGTGGAGCAATATACAAGAGAGTTCTTTGCTCATGGGCATGTTAGTAGATTGTTAAACTGAAAGTGTTGATTAGAAATAAATTATTTTTAACATGCGTTCAATGTTCTGTGTATTATTTCATTTAAATTATTTTTTTGGTTCCAGCTTTAATGAATTCATTTATGGACATAATTCACTTTTTGTGAATCGAGCAGAATTAAATCCACACTTTTGTTTGGAAATAATCCAATGCTTTTTTGTGGAGTTATTTCCGAATTTTCGGACTTAATGGACTTATTTCCCAAAAAATAATTGGAGTTATTTCAATTGGACCTATAACATACACCCACATAAACAAATGTCACCCTAAAAAGACACGAATCCACGAATCCACGGATGTAAATAGAATTGAATGATTTATATGAAAATGTTGAACACGAATGTCAAAGTTGAGGAGCAATTCACCACATAACCATTTTCTATTTACTTCTAGTATGTCTCAACAGATGGCATCGAGTATCGAAATTCCCAAAAATCTAATGGGGACAACAATTCATTGATAGGAAACAGCTGCGGACGTCAATTTGACACATTCGTTTAGTTGATATAGACTTGGTCGCATTATGTGATAAAATAACAAGACAAAACACATTCAAGTACTGTAGTGTCATAATGTTAGTTTTTTTTTTGGTTTTTGATTTGAAACAGACAAAACAACAACAAAATGGATAGCGATGAGGAAAATCTTAGTAGTTTCAGTACTGGTACATCAAATGAAATGGATTCATTGGAATCCATTAATCTTCATAATGGTAGAGATTCATCATTTGAAGCGCTTACGGCAAAAGACATTGTAAAGATGATGCAATGGCACATGTTACCATTCCATCTACAAATCTGCTGCTGGTTCGCTTATCATATCGAAAGATATGAAATTTTTTGAGAAAATCGTCTTGTGTTTATACACAATTCGAGTGACAGAGGCTATTTTTATTACTATAAATGACAAGTACTTTGACCCAATTTGACATTGTTACATTGATATTGTATTGAAATCATATTCGATTGAATTATAATCGTGTACGATTACTTTCACTTGATTTTTTTACATTTTTTAAAACAGTGGCTAACGGACGGACAAATATTCTTGTTTGTCTGTCCGAACTCACAAATTTGTCCGTCCGTCCGTCCGTCCGTCCTTCTTCTCAAGTCGGACAAAATAAAAAATGTCCGTTCATCCTATTGAAAACTAATTGGACGGACTACACTCTGTCCGTTGTACACCTTCAATCCTTTCCTTGACCTAAAATTTTATATACTCACTGGACCTATTGAGTTTCCCATACATTTTGTATGATTCGGATGCATCTATAGGGCACCTCAACCACTCTTTTGTCAATAACTTTGGAACCAGTCACTCGATTCAGAGATGGGCACGCTCATAGGTTCTGACACTGCCGAATAAAGGGGGGGGGGGGTCATGGCCGAAAATGCGACAGGGGTCCCAAAAAAATCTCTAAAAACTTATTTTTATCCGTTTTGGATCCTCTAGAATACGAATCAAGCAAAAAAATGGGTGAGATGTTAGTCCGATACCCGTCCGTCACCGTACGCAAATTTGTTAACACGAGTTTTGAAGATTTCGATGAAATTTTCACAGGGCATGTTGATAGTGAGTTTCTTGAACATATCAAATTTTGGAAAATTTGTCTACGAACAACGAACAAACAATTGAACGAACGAACGAGGGAACTGTGAATATTATAATTTTAGTTTGTTCGTAAACAGCTTTGCTTTGAATAGGCCTAATAGACAGAAATAAAGTAATAGCTACTAGTTTTTGGTACAATTGCTATTACTTTAACAAGAGAAAAAAATAACAGAAATAAATTAAGCGAACAGATGAGGATACTATTCGGGTGAAATTGTTGTTAATGGTCTAACAATACCATTGACAAGAATGCTCAAGAAGAATTCAGTGAATTTATCACCAAATAGTAGTGGGTATAAGCTGAAAACGCATTTGGTTGGCACAAAAGACAAAGTATAAGATCACAAAAAGTCAAGCATTTATGCAGCATTGTGCACTTTTTGCGATTCGGTTTACATCGGACGGAGTTACCGGGCATGTGAAAAATGTTTTTCTGAACAACAAAATATAAGCCATACCATGAAGGGCAATTCGGCAATGGATATTTGTTGGAGATATTTTACTTTTCCGCACATGAAATTTGCTCAGGAAAAGTATTGGTTTTGCCTCGAAAATTCAACTCCATCGCGCTTGAGTGAATAATTACTGATCGGGTCCAAATTTTGATCAGAGTCTCAGTTGGTGAACTGGTGATGAGAACAAATTTGTATCAGCTTGTTTTGATTTGGATACTCGGTTCTGGTACCTTCGGTGCAAAATGACATCGTTGTTGTCGTTGTCTGTGTATGTGCATTATCAATTCCCAAAGTGACAAAAGCAAATTTGTTCAGTATTATTATTGGATGTTCCCTATTTAATTTGAGTCATATTGGTGTAACCGTTCCGGAATGGCGTGAATTTGTACACAAAACTTATTTTCATATTTTTACCCTCCTGGCCGTATTTTTCAATAAACATTCATCTATTTTGCGTCATTCAAGAGATATTCAAGTCCCCTTGGTGTTCTAAATATTCGAATCATTCCCCAAATGTTGGAAAAATGCGCTCAAAAATCATGGAATATGAACAGTTGTGAAAATGAACGAAATTCTTTAAAAAAAGAATTGTGATCTGAATATATCTCAAGAAAGGGGTCTTAGATCGCAAAGTGAAGATGGCCAATTTGTTTTATTGTGTCACACTATGTTTTGTATTGAAAATTATCCATATTGCAGAAGCTATTTCGTAGCCACGTGCACCGAAGTGTACATACCGAGAAAATTAGTTGTTTGGAAAAGATCGTGCACGGCTGCAATCATGGTATTTTAAAAAGCCCTCACACTAGAGCTGTCAACGGACGTCGTTCGTTCGTTCGTAGCATTTTTTTTTAATGTACGAACGAACGAACGAACAAAATAATTTTTACGAAAGAACGAACATTGTTCGCAAAAAAAATTAATTTCAATTTTGTTCGTTCGTTCGTTCGCATGTTCGTTCGTTCGTTCGCAAAATAATAAAAAAATGAAATTATATGCATAAGGTGGCTCACGTCGATTGTTCCATGCAAAATGTTTGGGAACACTCCCCAGTTTTATTTTTTGGGCGAATTTTCAAAATTTCAAATCAATACGAGGCCTCTAAACCGATTTTTCAGAATGTTGGGAAATTTGTCACATTTTTGTGTTTCCAGACGGTTTTTCTCGGTCAAAATGAGTTTTCTGAAGGGAAATTTTTCAGTTCCAATGACCGTCCAGAATGTCGTACAGAGTCGTAACTGCCACATTTACCCTTCTGCGCTGAAGGGGATGCATCTGCAGTTTCTCCAATCGCTCCACATATGATGAGATGTGGAAGCCATTAGCAGGAGATGGATACTCCCTCAGAGCAAACATAGTGAACTGCTTCAGCACTCTCTCTATTTTATTAATATATACTTCAGCATGCGGCATCCATACAATACTGAAATATTCAAGGAGAGACTGGACCAGCGCATAATAAGGCGCTTTCAAGGTTTGTGTATCAGGGATGTCATAACAAAACCTCTTAACAAACTCCAGAGCCGCAGTCGCTTGTGCAGTGATGACTTCAATGTGTTGATTGAAAGTGAGTTTGCCATCAATGAGCACACCCAAATCTCTGTGTTCATCAACTCGTTTGAAAGTGTGGTTGCCATATATGTAAGTGGTCATAGTGGGCTCCCTTAGCCTGTGTATTGTTAGCACAACACATTTGTCAAGGTTCAAATGAAGCGAGTTCTTGTCACACCACTCTCTGAGCTTATCAATTGCAAGTTGAAGCGTGGCGCTGTCTTCCGGTTTTCTAATGATTTTTGCAATTTTGATATCATCAGCATACAATAGAACAATACATCCTCCATGTATTTGATTATGTCATTTATGAATATCAGGAAGAACGTTGGCCCAAGATGGCTTCCCTGAGGTACTCCCGATGTCACGTTGAAATCCGTTGATTCACATTTCCCATAGTTGACAAATTGAGTTCTGTTTGTCAAGTATGATTGCAGCCAGTTTAGCAAATTTTGAGGCAAGTTGAATTCATTCAGCTTCTGTTGAAGGATTTGATGATCAACCTTGTCAAATGCTTTGCTGAAATCAGTATACAGAACGTCAATTTGAGCATGTTCATTCAAACCCCCATGGGCATAATGCACAAATTCGGTCAAGTTTGACGATGTTGATCTGTGCTTCAGGAACCCATGTTGGTTTGGTGATATTTTGTCGCGAACTAGTGCTAGTAGTTTGACGTTTACAAGGTGCTCGAAAAATTTTGCAATAGTTTGCAGTTTGGCGATGCATCTGTAATTTTCGATATTCGATCTAGCACACTTCTTAAAAATCGGTGTGACACTGGATCGCTTCCATTGATTCGGAAAAATGCTAAGAGCTAGAGATTCATTGTAAATTTCCGTTAGCGGCGTTGCCAATGATGCCGCACATTCTTTCAGTAATAGTGAGTGAATCCCATCTGGACCCACACCGTTTTTAGTGTTGATGTTGGCTAGCACTTCACGAACAAATTGAGCTTCAAGATGGAAGCAACTTGAGTTTGATTGCGTTGGTGATTGTTGAGTTGACGGATTTGGAGTTTTAGTTTGAACTGGATCATAGTTGCTGCTGAAGAATTCAGCAAACATATTCGATTGTGACTTCTCATCTGAAGTTTTGACATTATTGAAATGAAGTGTTTTCGGCTTATTGTCGGTGGTTTTTTTAGACTGTACAAATGTCCAAAATGATGCTGGACGATGCCTAAGCGAGGACTTCAGTCTATCAACATAGCTGTCATATAGCTCAGTGTTGAGCTATTTGTTCAATTTTGAACATATCCTTTGATGTTCATTTTTTTTTGAACTTGAATCAAATCCAGTGCCACTTAGGAGTTATTGTGTTCACCACGCTGAACGCACAATGCATAAATAAAAAACCTCTGATGAATATAGTGGCACATTCCGGGTTAGGATCCCTCCCATAAAATGACTGATATCATATTTTTCGTGTAAAATATTTTATTTTGTCCAAATGGTTCTTCAAATATTTCAACAAATGTTCCATGCAATATTATTAGAAATTACAATTTCAAAAATTCTGAAAAACTACTTTTTTGCAGTACACCTCAGAACGAAGGTTTAACAATCAAAATTTGATATCAGTCAATTTGCGAGCAGGATTTTTCCGTACTCAATTCTGTTTAGAGCTCGCCGAGAGATTTTGTCATCAACTAAAAATATGTTTATGCCCGATTAATATTGAGGGAGGTTGTATTCAAAAACAGGGCATTGAGTATCTAAAATGGAAATCCTCTACAAACACAGTATATTTTTACGGAGAAACATTCAAATTTTAATATAAAGCTTTCTTTAATATAATATTTCAGACCACAAATTTGAACCAGACATCTTCGTTCTCAACTCGTGCATTGTCGATGAAACCTATTGCTGGTATTGAGGATCCTGTTGGCATCGAACGTATACTAGAAGAGCAGAATATAGTATCTTCATCCACTTGTTTGCCAGATAGTGCTTTGTATCCTGAAACAACGAATGATAATAATACATCTTGCTATCAAGATGTGAAATTGTTTTCAGAGAACGCAATGGATGGCAAAATGTGCTCGTCTATGGTAGATAGTTGTGCAATGACAATTCCTTGTCCTGATTCAATATCCAGTGTACGTATATACACTGATTCAAAAGAACAAGCAGTAGAATTCGGTGATATGTCGTCAATAGATGACATCGCAGCAATTATTGGTTCAGCTATTGCTGATACAACTGTACCAAATCAAACTGAGGAAAGAGATGGTACAGATAGCCGAGATTCTTGGATGGATCTAGATGCATGGATCGATGGAAATTGCGTGCCGAGTGTATCACAACAGGAATCGCTCAATGAATTTATTTTACCAAATTCTCCAGTGCTCACATCGAGTGAACCGCCAACATCTACACTGCAAAATTTACTAACTAACAACTATATGCCTCTTTTACAAAGTCGCCTTCAAAATGGACCACCTCTAAAAACCGAAGCTCCATCATCTACTTCATATGGCAATGAGTCGATAACGACAACCAATAGCTCACCAGAATCTGTCGTTTCAACCACTGACAATATGACGACCAATGGAGGTGGCCGATGCCTGTCTTCAATGAATCCACATACCCCACAAGTGAGATTTTGTTTAAAGAATCATATATCTAGGATGTTTGATATTAGGGGCGTAAGAGGTGAATCGCCACACCCTGGCAAGAAAACCGATATCTCGAATTTTGGCTGATGTATGACATCGTTTTAATGGTTGTTTTACTACGCAACTTTTGTAGAAGAAACTTTTTGGGCTAGTTTTGAACATGGTTAGGAAATTCCGCAGTTCCGCATCGATCCATCTCCAAGTTGTTTATTTTATATGCAATAGGGTAATATGCCATTGCATGCTTTGAAATTAGTCCAAATTTACTGTAGTTTGACAGAAACTACACCACGCCACTGACAGCAGCAGCAAATTCGGGCTGAGTCAATTTGATATTAGTCAAAGAACTGAATTTAACATTAGCGAATCGGTCAAATTTTGGTAAACAATCAAATTGTGATTTGAAACATATTTTATTATTGTTAACAATCTAAATTGTTTTCTCACAAATAAAATTAATACATTTAATTATCAAGACCATCAACATCTCATACTTCTGTATGGGAAAGAGATTTTTTTGTTTGAGCGAACAACTTATGGCGACGGCCAGAGGAAAAAAATTGGGTGGATAAAAAAAATGTCGAATGTCTCATTTGAAATGCATTTCGATAAATGGATATTCAACTGGATTCAATGTTTTTTTTTTATTTGTTCCAACGAAAATAGTTCTTTTTCTCCTGTTTTTGTAAATGATAAATCGAAAAAAAATTCATTCGAAAAATTTTCTGTCTGACTTTTTTGTCGCCATTTTGTACGAATTTTCCTGCATTTCGTGCATATGTCTGTGTCCTGTCTGTGCGTCACTTTATTTATTGTAGTGTATTTAAAAAAAATATATATATATACAGTCATGGACAAAATTGAGTGACCGACCATATATTTTGATTTTTCAAGCATATTATACATTTTTCACCAAAAGTGTCAAAGAAAAGTTGAAAGTATTAAAAAATTGGGGTCTAATGAGTTTTAGAATTTTCTAGCTCAATGGCTCTTGGCCGAAATACGGCCTTTCGAAAAATCGGCCAAAAATTCAACTTTTTATCCAAAGAACCGATTCAATCGATTTTTATGCCATTTTATGCCAGGCTGAACAACATACAATTTAGTTACAATTTGTTTACGTAATGGTCACTTGAAAATTTTGGCCAACATTTTTTCCAATATTCCAACAGCCATATCTTGGCCAAATTCTGGCCAATTTCAATGTTCATAACCTCTAATCGCATTGAATTTTTGGCCGATTTTTCGAAAGGCCGTATTTCGGCCAAGAGCCATTGAGCTAGAAAATTCCAAAACTCATTAGACCCCAATTTTTTAGTACTTTCAACTTTTGGTGAAAAATGCATAATATGCTTGAAAAATCAAAATATATGGTCGGTCACTCAATTTTGTCCATGACTGTATGAATTTCTGCATCAAACGAGAGAAAAAAAAACGAAACAGTTTGAAAGTAAAGTGTAGAGGCTGCTATTAATGTTAATGGTTTGCACCATACAGCGTTCCTTCGCCAGAGGTGGTTTATTATGAATTTATAAAAAAATATGTATAAAAAATGTACACATTCATTTATAATCAATGTTTGATAGCACCGATCAGTTAACCTATTTGCCAACCCTAACGGTTACGGAGCAAAACGCTGCGATTAACTGATTACAAAATTGATTATTACATTTATTTTCTTGAAGTTTTAAAATATTCAATTAATCTCTTTACTAAAAAGATACTATAAAATCTGTGCTCACATCGAAATCAACTAGATATATATCACAATTGGGAATCTTTTTATCAGAAAATTCATTGATGTATCAAGCATAAAATTCATTGGCTGATATTTTCTGGCCATTTTAATTTTCGAAGAGCATAAAGTAAAAAGTGTTTCTGGATTGATTCTATTCTTCTAGTCTGACCTTCATGTAGGGGTTCCAAACTTTTGAACCATATTATTGGAATAATGTAGTGTATAAGAGCAATCGAATGGTCCACGGGTCCTTGAAATCACGACCAAATCTTTTGATCCAAGCTAGTCTTGATTTGGCTTTTGCTATGATGTATTCAATGTGTGATTTGAAATTGAGTTGACTATCAAGAATACCTCCCAAGTCTTTGATTTCATTGACTCTCTGGATGACTTCGTCTCCAATGATATAGTTATGATCAATCATTGTACCCATTCGGTGAAACCTCATTAATTTGGTCTTCTTAACATTCAATCTAAGATCATTGCGACTGAAAAAGATAGAAATGTTTTCCAAGTCATTTTGTAATATCAAGCAATCGTTCTCAGTCTCAATATGTTTGGACAGTCTAGCATCATCTGCAAATGAAGATAATGTAGAATCTTCAACATAATATGGTAGTTCTATGATAAATAATAAAAATAGTGTGGCTCCAATTGGATAGCCCTGACCTGTACCAGAGGTAACATCAATTGGGATTGACTTCGTATTATCGATTTTTACTATTTGCTTTCTGCCATTCAGATAGGATTCAATTCATCTTAGAATCTCGTGGTTCAGACCCATGACATTGAGTTTGTGGATCAGTAGATCAGTATTTACGGAATCAAAAGCCTTTGCTAGATCAATATAGATTGCATCAGTTTGTATATTCGTCGACAAGTTGTTCAATGTGGACGATGCAATTGTTTGAATATTTTATTTTTTTCGGCGAAAAACACTAGCAAATTGAAAGCATTTTTCCAAAGTCCATTTTATCTAGTGTAAGAAAAAGGGATTTTTGGTTCCACTCAAATCATAAGGTGGAATTCTCGTCAAAAAACCCTAGCGAATTGAAAGAAATTTTTTTAAAGTCCATTCTATATATATTCTTAAAACCTCTGGCGCACTCTAGTTCACATTCATTGTAATATGGAATGGACAAATTGTTGAATTATTTGAGGACTGTGGAACGACTATATATATTTCAAAAGCGCCACGTAAAATTTTATATCCGTCATTTTGTGAGCAGGATCTATTAGTGCGCCACTCTGTTTATACCTAGTTCAGGGGTTTTTCATCTTATATCAGTAGTTTTGTAAGGTCAATTTGTATAAAACACTTGAAAAAAACAACTTTTTGAGATATATCATAAAATTCTGTTCAACTCCATCGACCGAAGTGTAAATTTTGAGTACCTTTGAAGTAAATACGGCGAAGATATGACATAAATTTTGAAATATTGGGTTTGTCGAAGATTGAATTCTTCGAAAATTATTAACTCGAAAATTGCATGTTCGAAAATTTAATGTTCGAAATTTCCTATGTTCGAAAATTCCATCTTCGAGAAATTCGATCTTCGAAAATTACATCTTCGAGGTCTACCACGGTCGCTAAAACATAACTGGCATGATTTGATAGTGTCAACCTGTCAACTCTCACACTCATATAGCCAAAACTGAATTTTTGGGAAAAATGATGATTGAAATTCCAACTTCTATAACTTGAGAACGGTTCATCCAATTTTGATGGTTGAACCCTCGTTGGATAGGTATTGAAGTGTACTACCAAAGTTAATTTTCCAGAATTTTAGGCAATGGGTACGGGGGTTAAAATGACGAAAAACCAAAAAAATCGATTTTCGATTTTAAAGTTTTTTCGATGTGATGACCAAACCTGATTACAGATTTCTTTCATACTGAAAAAATCGACACCCTGACACTCTCTCCCTGCTTAATTTCTTATGAGTAAGGGAATTCGGCCATTTTCGGCCACACACACACACTGATTGCAAAATTGATTATTACTTTCACCTTCTTGAAGTTTTGAAATATTCAATTAATCGCTTTTTTATGGTATCTGTGCTCACATTGAAATCAACTGGATATGTATCACAATTGGGAGTCTTTTTATCAGAAAATTCATTGAATGTATCAAGCATACAATTCATTGGTTGGTATTTTTTGTAGTTACATTTTTCGAATGGTGCTATTAATAGATTACTACTGCGAGTTTGGTAATGAGGTAAACGAAATACGATATATTTCAGTAAATGACTAGATGAGATTTCACCAATGATCAATTCGTGAATAAAAACTACTTGAGCCACCATTCTCCGCCCTTTCAAAGTGATCAGCTGTAGTAACATTAGCCCATTTTCATATTTTGGTAGGTGGAATCTTATTGCCTATTTTAATCTATGCCATGTAGAGCATAGAGTATGAATTGTTTCTGGATTGATTCTATTCTTCTGGTCTATCCCTTCATGTAGGGGTTCCAAACTTGCGTTTTTAACCAAATTCAATCATTGGTAATATTCGTGATTGTTGATCTTCCTCTCCATTGGCTCTATGGATGACTTAATTTCAACTTGCTTAATTTCCAATGCTGTAGTTTTGGTCAATTATTGTACCCATTCGGTGAAACCTCATCATTTGGGTCTTTTCACATTCAATCCGGCGATTGTCTTGCTTCGCTGGCTAATTCTCTTTGTCACTAGTTGGTCTGGTGAGCTGAAATTTATTTAATGAAAATCAGTGATGGCAGATATACATCACATTATACCGACTCTGCACATACTGTATATACAAAATTCGATGTGCAAAGAAGTTTGCACATGCACACAAAGAAGAAATGAAATGACTTTACACAATCTACAGCCTACATTAGAGCTGTCAACGGACGTCGTTCGTTCGTTCGTAGCATTTTTTTTTAATGTACGAACGAACGAACGAACAAAATAATTTTTACGAACGAACGAACATTGTTCGCAAAAAAAATTAATTTCAATTTTGTTCGTTCGTTCGTTCGTTCGCATGTTCGTTCGTTTGTTCGCAAAATAATAAAAAAATGAAATTATATGCATAAGGTGGCTCACGTCGATTGTTCCATGCAAAATGTTTGGGAACACTCCCCAGTTTTATTTTTTGGGCGAATTTTCAAAATTTCAAATCAATACGAGGCCTCTAAACCGATTTTTCAGAATGTTGGGAAATTTGTCACATTTTTGTGTCTCCAGACGGTTTTTCTCGGTCAAAATGAGTTTTCTGAAGGGAATTTGGAAAGTATTTACTCCCTCTTCGTGTTACTTAACCATTAAAAACAAATATTGTGTTTGTGCAAAATTAGGACATTCGGATTTGATTGAAAATGTGAAAATTCAATTATGAGGAATAACAAATTCCTTTTGGAAAACTAATTTGGACCGAGAAATACCGTCTGGAGACACAAAAATGTGACAAATTTCCCAACATTCAGAACAATCGGTTTAGAGCCCTCGTATTGATTTGAAATTTTGAACAAAACCCATGGGCTTGACCCAAAAAGTAAAACTGGGGGTTGTTCTCAAACATTTTGCATGGAACAATCGACGTGAGCCACCTTCATTTTTTAAATTATTTTGCGAACAAACGAACGAACATGCGAACGAACGAACATTTGCTCGCAGAAAAAATGCTACGAACGAACAAAATTAATGAATTTTTACGAACGAACGAAAGAACGTTCGCAAAATTTCTTGTCCGTTGACAGCTCTAGCCCCAGGGGTGTGATGACTTCATTGAAAAATAGAGTTGATGATAACAAAAAAATCCTAACAAATAATAAAAAGCCTGCAATAAAAAATGTCATACATCTATTTACAGCAACAGCAAGGTGAATGGTTTAACAGCCTGCAAAGTACAGCAAAAGTGAAGCGGCGCATAAAGCAAATTCAACAACAGGTGATTATCGATATTTATTTCATCTTCTGTAAACTGGTCTCAGAAAAAGTTGATGACTGAAAAAACAGTTCTTCACTTTAAAAATGTAATTTAACGCCTGGTGAGAGCCTATGATTTTGGCGAATAAAAAAATAACATTTGCTTTTGAGCAGAAAAAGTAGTGACAGACATTCATAAACATCAATTTTGATTAATAAGCTGTATGTCCATAAGCATTTAGGACTAAAATTTATTGCATGGTATTCGAAAGATTTCAATCCCCCTAGTATCTAAATCAGTTGATTTTCGTGAAATTTGTTCGCTAAGTTTTGGCAAGAGAATCACGTTGGTGAGTCTCCAAAAAATGTTTTATAGGGATATCAAAAGTTATGATTTGATGTACAATTTTACTCACTTGTTAGGGGCATAAGTTCTTTGTAATACATTTCTTTTTCAGGAGAATTTACAACTTTTCGGAATATGACATCTCAAAATTTTCAATGGTTTTTGAATCAGTTATTTTTTCTTAAGCAAATTCTAAATATGCCTTGCAGGTATGCATTGTGATATATGGCTACGAATCCAAAAATGTTCTCCGAACAGTTTGATATCAAGTGCATATAGATTTATAGCATCGTGATCTTTTTTAGTGCAGTGTGATTTGGATTTATACGTCACCTGGACCAATCCACAGACTAAAACCTCAATCCAATGCAAAGTGTTGATTTGTTTTTCTTAACAAGATTGCTTGCAAACTAGACGGCCAAAGCAACGAAAACGTCACTATGCACCGGAAGAGCAAAAACTGATAATCCTATTGAAAAAAAAAAATTGCGAGTCCTTGAGAAAAACTATCGGTTTCTACGGAACAAACTTTGTTCCAAATGCAATTCTTTCAAAGCATAAAGCCTAAAGGCAAATCTAGCCAGAGTCCTGAATATATCAGCTTCAGAATAACTGTTAACGCGAGTAAACGGTCACAGATATAAAGTTATACTGACGCCAGTTTGTCTGTTCATCGAAATGATACCGATTTGATATGAAATGTGTGCCGAAAAACACGTTATTTGAATTGTGTAAACAGTTTTTCAGTACATTAGTGCGTTCGGAATTGTGTTTATTTACATTCTCATTGGCTGTCAAAAACATATCGCAACGCAAAAACTGTTTACAAAATTCAAATAACTTGTTTTTCGGCACAAATCTCATATCACAAATTTTGTATTTTTCATTTTGCTTTTGTCACTCGATTTTTACCTCGTACAAGTTTTTTTTTATTTGATATCATAGATTTGGGCAATGCATGCAATTTCAATGTGTGCGCTCATTGAAACTATATGAAATGAAACCACAAACTGAATTTTGACAATGAATGTCTTGCATTTTTTAATTTTTGCTATTATTTTGCATTGTACGTGTGAACATTTACTGAAAATGATTATTTTGGATGAAAATTTAATTTGGCTCTCTCTGATTTGCTGTAAAAATTAAATATTATTACAATATTTGATCCCCATGCATTTTTTGCTTTTTTTAATAACACAACGCTACAGCATTTTTACGCAAATATTCTTCCAATTATTTTCTGTTAGTGTGATGCCTCCTGGTTTCAAAAATGCAAAAATTTTGAATTTCTTAAGCATTGGGGCGTAGCTACAGTCCAAAATGTGAAAAAAGTCATTTTTCGGGTATGACACCGACGTTATGGATCATAAGTCGAGTACCGTTTGAGATATTTTAAAAAGTAGACCCGCGTTTGAAAGGTATAGACGACCCGCAAACTATTTGTGTTCACTTTTTGAAATCGTTGGATAGACGAGGGAGCTACGGGCTCACAAAGGCCCTCTACCCATGATTTTTTTTTCGATGTGACTCACCTTTATCAAGCAATATCTCATATTTGCAGTCCAAACTGGTCATTTGACGAGTATTTGGCCTGTTAATCTTGATCGAGTTGAAGTTTATTATTATTGTTTGCGTCAAAACAGTAGTATCATGACAAATCATGATTTGTATGAAGTGCACACACCTCTTCTGAATATAGGAAACTGAAAAAATCACTTCTAATTAGTTGTTTGGCCTCCAAATATCCAAAAATTACTGTTTTCCTCCTTTTACGGTGTTTTTACGTATAATAACGGATCTGAGGCTCCAAAGATGTGATTTTTTTGGTTTCATATATACGGAAGAGCTGTGTGATTTGTCATGGGCTACTGATTTGACGCAAACAATAATAATAAACTACAACCCGATCAAGATTAATAGGCCAAATACTCGTCAAATGACTAGTTTGGACTGTAAATATGACGATTGGATCCCAAAAATCGATTAGAAAATATTTTTTTTGCGTTCAGACGTTGATCAATGTGGTTGGTTATATCATACTCTACATTTTTGGTGAAACAGAAATAAGAAATCCCCATGATGATCATGATTTTTCAACTGAAAATCCTAGATTCGTGAAAAAACATGATAACCACATAGATGGGTTATGAGCTATGAAAAACCCTCTAAAGCGGTTTTTTGGCTTTGATATGTTCGGATATGTTTTTTGGCTATGTATATTTCCATAGGCTACTGTAATGTGGCCAAAAAAGAACAAACGAACAAAGAAAAGAGACATTTTCGATGAACTTTTGGAGTCGAATGAATAAAATTGTGAAAAGTTGTGAAAAAAACACTATTTGTCTGATTTGCGAGCCCATATCTCCTCCATCTGTTTACCGATTTCGAAAAGTGAACACGAAAAATTTGCAAGCGGTCTATACCTTTCGTAAGGTGAAACGCGTGTCTACTCTTTGGAATATCTTTGCTAGTTTCCGATTTATGGTCATTTGAATGGGATAGCGTTCATTTGTACGGAATTTCTGAATATTTCAGTTTATTTCGAATATCTTCTACATTTATTATTTGATTGAAGTGGTTGATGGCTCAAAATCTTTGTATAGTTGGTGTCAAAAAATCGAGTGTATAAAATTGAAAAAATCTGTAGTGATTCTTGAGATATAGCTTGATAAAGGTGAGTCACATAGAAAAAAATCATGGGTAGAGGGCCTTCGTGAGCCCGTAGCTCCCTCGTCTATCCAACGATTTCAAAAAGTGAACACAAATAGTTTGCGGGTCGTCTATACCTTTCAAACGCGGGTCTACTTTTTAAAATATCTCAAACGGTACTCGACTTATGATCCATAACGTCGGTGTCATACCCGAAAAATAACTTTTTTCAGATTTTGGACTGTGGTTAAGGCCCCAATGCTTAAGAAATTCAAAATTTTTGCATTTTTGGACCTAGGAGGCATCAGACTAACAGAAAATATTTGACAGAAAATTTGCATACAATTTTTTTTATTTTTTAACGTTGTGTAATTATGCCAATATTTCGAAAAAACGAATTTTGTTGGATATATGCGATATGGCTTATAGACCAGGCTTAGGGCCAATAACCCTAAAAACATGAATCAAAAGTCTTGGGCCATTTTCGAGAAACTGGCTAAAAAGTGGCGGGAAAATGGCCAAAAAATGTCTGGTTTTCAGTTTTTGGCCAGAAATGGCCTACCAACTTGAAAATTGAAAATTCAAATGGGTTTCATTTGGAGCTTATCTCAATACCTTTCCAACGATATGCGTATGTCTGAAAAATATCAGGTGGTTGTCACTTTTTGGTCTTTAGAAGCCGGCCACGGCCAAGATGGCGGCCAAATCAAAAACATCCAGAACAAAAGTTGTCTAGTTTTTCATGTACTACAATCCCTGAAAGTTTGAAAAAAATCGGGTGAAGGTACGAACATACCCAAAAAATATTATAAATTAATAGATTGAGGCGCCACGAATAAAATTCAAATGGCCATAACTTTTCAACGTTTAGTCATGAACAAAATTGTGAAAAGTTGAGAAAAATCATTTTTCCGAATTGTGAGCCCGTAGAATCGCTGCCCGATTTTAGAATGAACCCTCAAAATTTGCGGGCTGTTTAAATCTTTCAAACACGGGTCTATTTTTTAAAATCTCTCAAACGGTACCCGACTCATCCATAACGTAGGTGTCATACCCGAAAAATGACTTTTTTCATAATCTTATACCATTTTGGAACCAGACGACATAATACATCAGGTAACCACCTTTTTTTGACGAAATTCCGATACAGAATGAAAAAATTTCGGTACACATTGAGAAAACAGAAAAACTCACATAATTTGTTCTTTTATTAGTATTTTATTTAATCAATTTAATTTGGTTCATTATTGCTTCGCTTTTTGAAAGCATATTTGTCATTTGATCCGATTTGTTCTAATAATTTTGGTTGATTCTTGATGAATTCGAAAAATTCCAAACAAGTCATTTTGATGTTGTATCTGACATACAAAATATCTTTCAAAGTTTGAATGTTCAATCGAGTTTTTTCGACAGACCATATATCATTAATTAATGCGAACAATCTCTCAACAGGAGCCGATGTGCCTGGTAGAGAGAGAATGTATGCGACGATTTTTAACAAGTGATCACATGGGATATCATGGGCGTAGCCAGCTTTTTTTTAGGTAGCGTCAAAACCAAATTTCTGTTCAAAATCGAGGACATTTCTCCTAAAAATTTAGGACGTTCCTGTTATGAATCGAGGACATACTTCTTATATTACTTTTCCGCACTTTAAAACTCAACTCGACCGCACTTGAGTAAATGACCTCCGATCAGGCTCAAATTTTGACCAGAGTCTCAGTTCACCATGGGAACAAATCTGTCTTAGCGCTTTTTTGATTTGGATACTCGGTTCTGGTACCTCCGGTACAAAATGGCGTCGTCGTCGTTTTCGTCTGTGTATGTACGTTAACACAATAACTCTCGAACCGAGTCTCAAATCCCAAAGTGATAAAAGCGAATTTGTTCAGTATTATTACCGGATGTTTCTTATTGAATTTGAGCCATATTGGTATGGCCGTTCCAGAACGGCGTGCTTTTAAGTGCCCATGAGTTGGGTCTTCAGTACATTTTACACAAAAACCAAGTCCATAGTAATCCTCGATTTTTATTGGATTTTCAAAAATCTTTAATTCAAAATCGAGGACAATAAGTAATGTAAAATTATAGTCGATTTTAGAAACTTCTCATTTCTTATTGTCCTCGATTTTTGCATGAATACACTTTTCGATCGAAACACTATGAATACGTGAATTTTCGGATTATGTGTTGCCGACCGATTGAATACATCGAGAACAATTGGCAAAAATCGAGAACAATGTATTTAGGTAGCGGCATTCGCCGCTACCAGCACCCCCCTGGCTACGCCCATGTGGGATATTATGCTCGGCGAAGTGTTTGAAGCATTCTACCCAACGTCGATCAATGGCAACATCATTTTCTTCCCACAATTGAATCTTGTCATCAGTAACATATTTTTTCAAGTATGAAAATTGGTCAAATAATTCACTGTCGTAGGATTCGATGTCAAAGCGTTTCTTTGATGCCATGAATTTGGCGCTGGCTTCGACAAATTCCCACTCTGGTTTTTGATTGAGTGCAGACCAAGCAAAAATCATAACGTGGTCAAATTGAGCAATCCACTTTTGTATGTAATCAATGCAAGTTTCTAAAATTGTATGCAAAAATATTCGTATTTAGAATCAACTGCGATAAGAAAATGATAAATCAACTATGGCTATTGAATTCGGCGTTGCAAATATCGCATTGGACATCACTATCGGTTTTTGTTTTTTTTATGAAAGTATATTTTATAGCATTGGACATCACTATCGGTTTTTGTTTTTTTTATGAAAGTATATTTTTCTTGTAAACTCTCGTTCAGTATATTTACTCCACGTTTTCTCGACATTTTATTCGATTTATTTAGTTTCACAATGATGAAAATGCGCAGCAAAAATCAAATAGGAATGAAAACTAGAATTCAAGCGCGAAAGGCTGTTTACTTTTGACATAAAGAAAGTTTCTTGATGTAACACACTAAGCGCTCAGCGGCAAACTGTGTGTATATGAATACACACACAGCTCGTAACTCTTGGATCTCCACTCTTTCTGTGTGTGAGTGTATTCCACTAATCTGCTTTGCTTTTCTGTTGTCAACTTGACGCATTGAAATACTTTATTTTGTTTTCTAGCGCGGATAATGAAGTATGAAATAGATGATACTCAAAATCGAATAGGAAAATCTAAAAATGGAGATCGGTAACGAATTATCAGTCAAATTGCATGAATTTTCTTGAATTGTATCGAATTTCGGTACAGCTATTTTTATTGTTTAATTTCGGTATATTTACGTGTACCGAAGCTTCGATTCGGTACACGAAATTTTCAATGAAATTTTGGTACTGTACCGGAAATTTCGGTACAGGTGGTCACTTAAATAATACCACTCGTTAGAAGACTAGCGTTAAAATGCTGTAGCATTGTGTAGTGGAAAAAGAAGGTGGCGCCTGTACATATAGAATTTGGCCACTCTGAATTTAAAGCAAAATAAAGCTTGGTGACACAACTAATTGCAATAGATGGCGCTCTATTTCGCCTTAATATTCAGAGTGATTTATATTCATTTAGGAACGCCATGTTAGTTCATTTTATATTCAATACAATTTCCAAACGTCTAGAATTGTGAAAAAATATTTTATTATAATAAAATAATATTGATATGAATTATAATAATATTTTTTTTTTATTCATATTTCCATTGAACTCTCATTGCCAACACACATGAAGTGTGTTGGTATATTTGTGGTGTTGCCAATGACTGACACTGGTGGTGAAACTCATTTCATTGGCAACACCACAAATACACCAATACACTTCATGTGTTTATAGTGATCGTTCACTGGAAATATTTGCGCATTGTTAAACGGCGACGGTCAGGCGCGTTGAGGAGTGTTTAAGTGGTTCGGTCAAGAGTGAATTAAAATGGCTTATTATAAAAAAAATTAGTCTAGATTTGAAAAATGAATTAGTGAGTTCAAACTGTTTGTTGAGAAAATCAAGAATCAAAAGTGAAACAAATCCAAAGCATTTTCGGTACATATAATGTTCGAAAAGCTATATCGTACACAACATTGCTATTTAATCACTTTATCCATATTTATTATTGTTTGTTTATTTCGGCTACAGTTTCATTCAAATGCATTAGTTTTCAATGCAAAAACTCAATAAAAACGAAAATGCAAATATTTGACGAGAATCACTTCTCTTTTCTTTTTGTTATTTCAATTGCAAGTGTTGTTGTTGAGATGATTAAATGAAATTGAGGTTGAAATTGAGGTTAGGTCATCATCATACTTTTTTCATCACAACGTGAACGTCAAATGCCTAGCTAATGTCAAATTGACATTTCCTCTTTGCGTACAAGTTAAAAAAGTAAAGCACATCAGTAACGCCATCTATTAGAAAAATTGTATATTTGAATCATTGAAGTTCAGAAATTATAAGAGCTATTGTGTGGGCCAATGAGAGCCTATCCTCTTTGATGTTTTGAAAATATAGCTACCTTATTTAAGGATTTTTGAACCTTTTCTACAGCAAAAAACATAAAAATCGAAAATCAAGACGAAATTTTATTATTTTCATCACACTTTAGTTTCATGTTAGTGAAAAATAAAAAAATTATTGATTTTGATATAGATGAAAAAGTTTAGGGGGAAATCTTGCAAATATTGCGAAAAGAAAAAATGTTGGAGGTGTATTTGAAAGCATTTACATAGCAGTGCTAAAAAAAAGGCCCTGCATAGCACACACACTGACAACTTGTTTGGACTGTTTGTTAGTATGCGCGCACAACTACGGATGATACCGTGTAAGTACGCTTGCGAATGCGATGCAAATATTTTCAAATGCGAATGGCGAATAGTGATTTCCTCCTAGGAAAAAGTTAATTCCAGGACTTAAGTTAAGTACATTTTCGGGGTTCTCACTTCGGAATTTTTTCAATGATCATAAAATTCAAGATCCATAACTTTGCTGAAGACAGTAAAGTCGAATTCCTTGCCATTTACAAGATATGGCCATGTGAAGTACACAATGTTTCATTCACAGTGTATATTTCCATATTAAGTTATATATACTTTTTATATCACGGAGAACAGAAGTTCCCCCAGAGGCGCACCAAAAAATACGCGAATTTTTGGACTATTTGTTGCTGACTGATGTCATTCGTGAAATAGGTATAAATAGCTTAGGATCAAATTAGACGAAAGCCGTCGTCAAAATAAATTTCTGTCGAACCAAAAATAAAATCCTTGGGTGTGTAGAGTGTTTTTTTAGATTATGTAGCATATCTCCAGGGTAGTGCTCAACCATCAAAATTGGTTGATCCGTTCAAAAGTTGTATACGTTTTCCCCAAAAAGGAGAGTTTCCCCATACGGCAAGTGTCAAACCCGTATTAACATTGGCTCTTATGGGTCCGTGGCGATCATTGAATAAGATATCGCCGTCTCTTACATTTACGACAACTGAATAGCTTTTATACCATGGGCACAAACCATATATCGCCAACAAATATTTTGTGTATAAAAATGCTTAAAAACAACTCAATGAGAATTTAATTTTAAAAATGTTATTTTCGTTATTTTCATCAGTTTTTATGTATTTGGTCGTATTTTAAATGATACCAATTTAGTGGTGAGCATAAGAGTTTTTTTTCTTTTTTGGTTTGTAAACAAGCATTAATTCAGAAAAAGAAAAACTACGTTTTTATTCCCATTGAGTGGAAAAATATGTGAGTGGAAGAAATGCGGTATACGTCCAGGTGGCAACATAGTCAACGTTGTCCCATTGAGACTTGTACGGTGGGTTTCCCCTGAAAATAGCGTTGGTATGTGTGTATGTATGTGTGTGTGACGTACATTCTCTCGATCTCTGTGACACTTATGCGAGAATTTTTCGTCAGGGACATGGGGTCGACATATATACCAATTTATTAGAGGTCAAAACTAGCTCAACGCCATTCTCCGTCTGTCCATATCGGTTAATATAAGAAAATTTTGTTTCCACGCGTTTTGAGCTTCCAAAATCATTTTTTTCCATTTTTACTATTTCAATCTGTTCCGTTTTTAGGCAACAATCTGCATGATTTTTAGCACTATATGAAATGTGGAGCTATTAGAGATTATTATCTTGAGACAATTGTCGCCTGTGCGTTATGCCATATGCATGCGCATGCGTCACATACGGAACGAATTCAATCGGAGGGTTGCATTGAGCATTGTGTGTTATACAAAGGGTCGCACATTGCTTATGTGCCGTTCGTACTTGTGTGCTATTTTTTATATGAGTTTGATTTCATGCATGTTAGAATGTAAACGTCAAATATATTATATACACTATAAAGCAATGTGAATTGATGAGCGCAATTGCATCACAGAATGTGTTTCATCTGTATGCAATGCCGAATCGGTTAGAAAATTTATGAAGCAAAATTTTATTGCTAATCAATTTTGTATTTTTCACAATGAAATCAGTCAAGAGTATCAAAAATAAAATAAAGTGAGCAAACGTATCGAAAATTCCTTTTTTGACAATTTCTGCACCCATTCTAGTAAATTAATAGACAAAATAAATTGAATTGCAGTCGTATTGTTAACGTTAATGGTCTGCACCATACAGCGTTTCTTCGCCAGAGGTGGTTTATTATAAATTTATAAAAAATGTATAAATTCATTTATAATCAATGTTTGATAGCACCGATCAGTTAACCTATTTGCCAACCCTAACGGTTACGGAGCAAAACGCAGCAATTAACTGATTGCAAAATTGATTATTACATTTATTTTCTTGAAGTTTTAAAATATTCAATTAATCTCTTTTTTATAGAATATTTTTTTATTCCTGACTTTTCTGCATTAATATGTAACTTGATTTTTCTCTTGAACAAATAAAAGTATCGAATAGTAGAATAGTCAGGATAAAGATTGGTTTTGCGACGAAAACAAAGAAAATTTTATTTTTCTTACCACACTGCGATGACAAGGCTCACTTTGTAGGGTTTTTTGTAGATGTGAACACAGAACAAAAAGAGATGGAAATATACATCTGTATCTATCCGTCCCTCTCCAACATTCTCTGCCAGAAAAAAACCCTTTAAAGTGAGCCTTGTCATCGCACTGTGTTTCTTACAAAATACTTTAGGCATGGTAAGTGCAGATGTGCACATCGCTACGAAATAGCTACTTCAATATTGCTAATTTTCTACACAAGACATCCTGTGTCACAATGAAACTAATTGGTCATCTTCACTTTGCGATTTGAGACTCCTTTCTTGAGATATATTCATATCAGAATTCGATTTTCCAAGAATTTCGTATATTTCCACAACTGTTCATATTTCATGATTTTTCGGCATAAAGATACATTCGTGTATTATTCGAATGTGTAAAACACCTCTCAAACGACGTAAATTGTATGAATATAGAAAAATATGCCTGAAGGAGTCCAGTGACAATCAGTTTTTTTTGTAAAATGTTCTGGAGACCAACTCATATGCACTTGAATGCACGGCGCTCCGAATTGGCTACACCAATATAGCTTCAAATTCAATACAAAACATCCGGTGATAATACTGAACCAATTTGCTTTTATCACTTTGGGATTTGAGATTCCGTTCAGAACCGAGTATCCAAATCAAAAAGACAGATTTGTTCCCATGGTGAACTGAGACTCTGGCCAAAATTTGAGCCCGATCGGCAATCATTCAGTCCAGCGCGTAGAGCTGTTAACAAACAACGTTCAATTTTTAATTTAAAAATATTTAGTTTTAACCTATATTTTTGGTTCAACGCTTTTCAAATAATTCAACAACCTTTCCATGATAGCATCAATTTAAATTTGAACTAGAGTGCGCCAGTGCGAGTTCCGAACGTAAACGTGAATTTTATCATGGCAGAAAAATAAAGTCGTTTTGTTTACACAAATACTTTGGTAGCCTTTTTCTAATCGAATTGACAGAAAAACGCTTTGCGCGCACTGGCGCACTCTAGTTCAAATTTCAATTGATGCCATCATGGAAAGGTTGTTGAATTATTGAAAAGCGTTGAACCAAAAATATATAATTCACCAGCGCCACGTAAAATTGTATATCAGTCAATTTGTGGGCAGGATCTATTAGTGCGCCACTCTGTTTATACCTCGTTCAGAGGTTTTTCATTATATACTTTACATGTATTCTATAGAATACATTGGTATTTGCTAATCTTATTGGTTAGATAAAAACTGATAAATTCTTCAAATTTGTTGTTTCAATTCTCTTAATCGCGATGAGATGCATTCAAATGTTTTATTTATTGTTATTTATTCAATTTTTTTCAATCTCAGAACATGTGCAGAGATATGTGTCGAATTCGACCCAAGATTTCAGTATTGCTAATTCGAAGTACATGGACAAAACTTGCTTTTATATCTCTCGGGTTCGAAGTTGTGAGCGTTGAAGTGGCACGTTACATATCAGGGCGAATCACTCAAAAAATTAGTTTTGCGATTACTTTCCGATTGATTATTACTTTTCAGTCATTCATTTTTGTTACATAATAATACAATTAGAAGATATGTTTTCATTTTTAGTTGAATAACTATATATAGTTTCGACATATAGGTCTGGAAATATTTGTTTTATTTAACGAGACCATTTCAAAATTGTCTAGACCATTTCATTATTTTACCAAACTCAAATATCAATTTTATTTTATTTTATTCCGTTTTATATTTCAACAGCAACCTCAGAGCGAATCAATTGGCAGTAGCCTGAATTTTCCAAACACGAATGATATAAGCGATTTATTAGGTAAAGAAAAGCCTGTGCATCGTTGTAATATCTGTAATAGGGGATTCTTAAATAAAAGCAACATTAAAGTGCATTTACGGTATGCTTGGAATAATATAAATTCTAACATAGAATCCTATTCATTATGTAATTAAATTCGTCTTTATAACTAGCACTCATACTGGCGAAAAACCATTCCGATGCGAAGTGTGTGCCAAGGCGTTCCGGCAGAAGGCTCATCTTATCAAACACCAGCAGATACATAAACGAATCGGGCGAGATTAATGAGAACAAATAAATGGATGGCAAAATCTCTATTAAAATTAATTGGCAAAAATGATAAGAAATGAAATATTTAATTAAATTATAAGTTCAACATATCCCGAAATTTTGAGAATCATGGCGATCAATTGAATAGATACAAAGAAAATGAAGTCTCATATAAATTTAGTTTATCAAAAAACTCATAAACGAAAAAAGTACCTCATTTAACATGTTAAATCTTGAATGAATCCACAATAGCAATGTTTTAATGATGGATTACGTAAATATAATTGTAAATATATTTTTAAATTTCGAACAGTACACTCACTATCTCAATGGGTCAAAAATTCACATATTAAACAATATAAAAATAAATATATATAAATTAATTTATATTATAATCAAGGAAAAATGTAAATTATTTTACTAATTTATTATCGCTTCTTTGTTTTCTCCTGTCTACTTAATATATACTTGATAAGAATTTTTGATTTGTCACATTATACAGATACATGGTTTTTTTCTGATTTAAATGGTTTTTCAGCAAAGGTAATTTTGAAAATTAATCTTCTTTAATTGTCAGTCATTGTTGCTGACTTCCATACACATTTTTGGTTTTTGAAATTTTTTTCGCTCAGAAACCAAACATTTTGATGAAACGTATCCTCATTTGTAGTTCGAATGACTTAACCTATGGATTTTTGGAAATAGTTTTGAAATTATTATTTTTGTTCAACAAAGTAAGAACATGACATTTCTGCGATGGACAAAATTGAGTAACCGGTGTATTGTTTTCGTTTACGAACTGATACTACGGCTTTGTTTATGTGTCACAGCACTTGTCACCGGTGGATCCCGTTAAGCACGAACAGAAATCTTGAAATTTATTTATTAATAAAAAGCAGCTGTCATAAAAATATGTATAATGAGTCTCGAATAAAATGATCTGTTTGATATGTTTATAATCGATGAATATGAACATGGCTTAATTGAAAATAACTTGTTGTTTTCATGTGTTTGTGTACGCATACAACGAAGTTTCTCCAGCAATGTTTTACGACGTGTTGAATGTTGTCGTCGATGAGCGACAATCGTGCAATTTATAAACGAGACTGAATTTTTGCGCGTTGCTTACCGACGAAAGCAATATTGTCGTTACATACGCAATGACAAAAATGAATAAAATAACATGCCAAATCCAGGATATTTTGTTGTATGCGTTCATAAAAACATTCAGCGTTGTCGTGAATATGAACAGAGATTGTTTGTAGTTGCTATTTTCAGGAATTAGTGAACACAAATTCCGACTCCCTATAGGGAGTCATCATTATAATGATGA
The DNA here is from genome assembly GCA_030463065.1 of Aphidoletes aphidimyza. Classification (NCBI taxonomy): domain Eukaryota; kingdom Metazoa; phylum Arthropoda; class Insecta; order Diptera; family Cecidomyiidae; genus Aphidoletes; species Aphidoletes aphidimyza. The sequence continues at coordinate 15,752,473 of CM059998.1, read as the reverse complement.
TATTGATTTTGTTTCTGGGTTACAACATTGTCACCCGGGAACGACAGCAATATCATCATTCAGTGAAAAAAATGAATATAGTAATATGAAAGAGTAGTTTTGGTTGCATGTGTTCACCATAGCATGAAGATAATGACAGCTGGGCAACCAACGTATACATTCTCACATGGTGCCAAAAATGGCACAATATTGTGCTGAAAATGGAACAATATTGTGCTGAAAATGGCACATTGTTGTTCGAAAAGTGGTACAAAATCAGCGATTGTCGTTAAGCAACACGCACAAATTTAGTCTTGTTAATGAATTGCACGATTGTCGCTCATCGACGACAACATTCAACACGCCGTAAAACATTGTCGTCACTACTGGACGACAGTATTGATGTGGAGAAACTTCATTGTATGCGTACACAAATACATGAAAACACCAAGTTATTTTCAATTAGGCCACGTTCATATTCACCGATTTTAAACATATCAAAAAGATCATTTTATTCGAGACTAGTTATACAAAATTCGAAACAACAAGACAAATCATCCTTGTCAGGCCCCGACCACAAACGAGCCACAACTGTCAGAAAAGATGCGCTCATTGAACGATTCGCCGAAAAAGTTTTTTAGCCGTGTATCCAAAAAATAGCAATGATCACAAAGCGAAACAAACGGGAGCGTTTGGAAATTGTGAAAAAACACATTTATAAGCCAATTTTTCTGGAGGATGTTATTTGGAGCGATGAAAGAAAATTTGAATTGGTTGGTAAAATGAAATGACGTAAAATATACAGAAAAATTGGCAAAGCGTTGCTTGACCAACACACCATAAGAACAGTGAAACATGGTGGCGGCTCCATTATGGTGTGGGGGTGTTTTTCGTAGTTTGGTTTTGCTAATTTACATAAAATCAATGGTATTATGGATGCTCGGTACTAAATATACTAGCACGTAATTTGAAAGAATATGCACGCAAAATGAACAATGCTGATCAATTCATCTTTATGCAAGACGAAGACCCCAAGCCGGCGTAACCAAGCGTTTTTTGAAAATATTGCAATCAATTTGTTGGATTGTCCAGCTCAAAGTGCTGAATTGAATCCAGTCCAAAGAGTTTTTTGCCAAATAACAGTGCTTGCAACAAAAATGCGGTGAAATGATCAGTTGTGTATTTAAATAGAATCGACCAATTTTTTTAACCTTTTTTGTAGGTAAAGTTCATTTTTCGACAAAAAAATAGGCACAAATAAATCACTGTGGACGGTAGTCCACGCAAGTGACGCAAGCAACTACTATGCATGCATATATATATACGAAATTTCAAACTTTTAAACCCGATCACTGATCAAAATGAGCTGAGTACCATTGAAAAGATCTCGGAAAGTAGAGGCGAAAAAAGTATAAAAAAGTATTGAAATTTGACCTCCGATGACCCCTGATAAGGAGATTTGAAAAAGTGACCAACACTTCAGTTTTTCCACCATAACAGATCGAAAATGGATCTAAATCGCTTGCAACTGGCCTTATTTCGGTTTTAATCTTGAATACAAATCTAACAATATCTATATTATCGAAATCGGTTGATCCATTCAAAAGTTATGTCATTTTCAAAATTTTACCCCCACCCTCTCGTTAATGTTTAAAAGGAAATATGTTTGTCTGTTTGTAGTTGTGAGCCATTTCAACGATATTCACTGGAGATGATAGACTGGTAAAACTAAGATTTTTTTGTTCTACAACTTTTCGATCTGGTGACCCCGATGACCTGGAGCAGCCCTCGAACTTGAAAAAATGCTCCCCCTTCCAACGGTCACTATGCCCGAACCACAAAACATGGGTATCATTTGGAAGATATTGAGGTCAGCTTTCAAACTGCATTCAAATAATTCCAAAAAAAATCCTAATTGAGAAGTTTTGAGCCAACAACTGAAAAGTTATATATCGGTCCGACACAAATCTAAAATTGTCTCGAAAAAACTCCCAACGATTTTTTTCAAAATTACCACGATTCTAGCGTAAATATGTGTGAAACATGGTGCATATGTGTTATATCTGGGAAAATTCGTTTTTTCGAGATATTTTGGTTTGAAGTGAGAAAACACAAAAAAATCGACCAAAAATCTATTTTTCACTCCATAACATGAGAACTACCTAAAAAATAAATAAAATAATGCTAAAAATGTCATCAAATGTTTATTTAAATATACTCTGATTCAAAAGAAACAATAGTTCTTCGATGTCAAAACTCTGTAAATTCTGTTTTTGATGTAGACTTTGGTCAAGGAACATTAACTCTAGGACCGAAAATTTCACAAACTACTAAAAAAAGACTCAATACAATTTTTGTATGTAACATAAAGGAATTTTACTTTCATTAAACACCAAATTTTAATTTAGTCGTCACATAGTCATTCCGAAATTTGATTTTGCATTCAATAAAAAATGATTGATATCAAATAAAAAACCACTTTGTACCGATTTTGCTTGCGGCACGAGTATTTACCGCGCCAAGTGGTTTTTTATTTGATTATAATTACATGCATTTCGCTTGTAGTCAACTGCGTGTATTTACATTTCATTTGCGTTCATTTGCAAGCGTATTTCGCATAGTATTTGCATAACATACGCGAGCGCCACCTGTAGACTGCGAATACGCCATATAATATTCTGTGTAAATACAGTCGACTCTCACAAATCTAAAGATTCAGAAATCTAAATCTTACAGAAAACTAAAGATGATTTTGGTTTTCATGCATCTTCCTGAAATCTAAAGATTTTCTTTAGATTTTCGAAAACTTTCCTCATAATTATTCTGTTTGTTTCTATTGCAACTCAAACCAGCGTCGTAGTAACCATTGGAAACGTATATAAGCAATAAATTCTGGTAATTTGGTTCGAAGCCCATTAACATTGTGGCAATAAATTTTATTAAAATTGTCTATTTTATTGCGATATGAACTCTCAGCTGTCGATTTTGTTGTTTCATTTGTCCGTATTTCATTAATTTGCTTCTTCAGTGAGTTCTTAGCCAAATAGCTTCGGTGCTACAAAATCGGAGAGATTTAGTCTTTTTGTGAACACTATGAGTTCCGTTTTGACTGGGTTCATACCGAGTTTAACTTCCCTACACCATCTTTCGATGATATACAGTGCTCTTTGAGTAGTTTCGCATAAACTACGTAGGAACTTCCCTCTATAGATGGCAACAATGTCATCTGCATAGCTTATCACGGAGTATCCCTCAAGTTTTAGTCTCTTCGGGAGTTCGTTAAGTACGAGGATCCAGAGGGTGGGTGATATAACCCATCCCTGTGGTGTTCCCCTTGTGGGTATCACTGATGTGCTTTCGCCGTACGATTCGAAAGTTATTATCCTGCTTTGGAGAAGGCTCATAATCCAATTCCTTAGCAAAACGTTAACCCTACCGGTCAGCGCATTATCCACCGCAGCAAATGGAGTGTTGTCGAAAGCGCCCTCTATGTCCTGAAAGGTGCAGACGGCAAACTCCTTTTGTCCCAGTGACTCTTCAATTTGAGACGTCAGGACATGTAGTGCTGTTTCAGTCGATTTACCCTCCTGAAACGCGTGTTGGTCAGTTGATATTGAGTCCACACTTAAGTACTCCCTCAGGTATCTGTCACATAATCTTTCAAGGCCTTTTCATGAAGGATGTGAGACTGATGGGCCTGAAGAATTTAGGTGAAGTGTAGTCCTCCTTACCCGGTTTCGGAATAAATACCAATTGCCATGCCTTTGGTAAATGTCGCAGTTTAATTGACGCCTCAATGAGGTGGGGGTGTATCAAAGACCATGCTTTTTGCATAAAGACTGGGTAGATATTATCGTACCCAGGAGATTTATACGGTTTGAACGAGGATATGGCCCGATGAGTTCTATCGTATGTGACGTTCTCATCGGCAAGACTGTCCACATGTGGGTGTAGTATCTCCATTAGTATCTGAGTTGCCGCCTTCTGTTGACGTCACATTTCCTGGGTTTTGGTGGCGAAGTATCCCCGGCGAGTTGAGAGGGTCCTTCGCCATTAGCCTGTGAATCTAGCCATAGCAAAAAACCAATGGGACAATATGCCCTATACCATTGTATACATTGGAATTACTCCAAATTTGTAGTTTGGGCCAAACATTACACCACGCGGCGACACTGAAAGCAACAACGAATTCAAAGGTAAAGTCAATACATTCAAATGTCAATACATGCATTTGACATTACCTAACGTGAATTGATTGTCGGCTTGTTATGTGTTAGTGACTTTTTCCTTGCATACACCGTATTACCATATTACAAAAAACCTTTGATTTTCGCTACAGAACGTCCACCAAGCCCTTTTCTTAGATCTGGCGATCTCAGAATTGTACTAATTTCTCTTCGCCCTGTAGGAGTTCCAATTGGATGATTTATCATCCTCAGGACCTCTGCTGTATGCATCTTTCATTGACTGCACAATAAATTTTGAAAAATTTCGGCTCGCTCCGCTCCCGATACACGTATAAACCCTCTGCATCAGTTGGGCATACATTCTGAATATGTCAATGGCGAAAACCATAGCGTATCGTTGAGCTACCAAATTGTTACGAAAATGAATGGGCTGTGGTGTTGTTCATTGTTATGATCGAGCTATTTTTCAGGCGCAAACGAGAAACTCGCACGCGGGCGCCAAAATCCTTGGAAAGGCCCTGGCTGTATCTACGATGTAGCTTTCTACAACTGCCAGCAGTACACCACCAACCCTTTTTGCATCAATATCGGAGTATTTTCTATCCTTCCTGGAGGCATTATATTTGCTGTGAATGTACTTATTATCTCTATGCAAAGGCTGGAGCCACGTTCCATTTATTGAAAAGGCAGTACTGATCGTACATTCTCATGATAGATCGTGAATATCTTTGGTTGACTATTTGACGGAATAGAGCTGGTATTGTTTGTGCAAATTGACGTGTCGTTGCTTATATCGATCGACTCGAAGATAGGCGCATCAGCCGAAAATTCGGCAATGAGGCGACCATATGACCACCCTTCGTGTCGCTTTTTTTTGGGTGTTTTTGAACGAAGTTCTTGATAACACACCTAAATGGTCAAAAATCTCTGCTAGTTATTGTTTGAGTAATTGATTGACTCGTATCGATTTTGTATGATGCAAAGCATAGTGCAGACGTATTCTTTTTAACCAATTTGGTGAGTTTGATGTCATTTGTGTTAGGTATCCCAATACCCGATAGGTAGGAATGTCATCATCAGTAATATCGACCGGTAGCTTTGTTAAATAAAGCTTACAGTTATCAGTGTTATTTGACAATATATTACGGTCCACTGAGCCTGTTGTCTAGGATGTTGTTGCCACAGATGTGATTAACTCTGATTTCATGCATTGAATTATCATTGAGTGACTCGAAACTATGGGAGTACAATACTGGTCGATTAGCATTTGAAGTATGTTCAAAGGGATGTGATGACTCCGCAGAGAGCACCGACATCACATCTAAAACATGATATTCTATTTGTTGTGTTGATAATTCTTCATTACTAGGTCCACCGACTGATAGAGAGGGCTTTAGTCTCTTTTGCATGGTAATATTTGACATTTCTGGATCATTCAATTAGGACATTGCCTTTTTTCTTTGCTTCTCCAAGTCGGTGAATTTCCTAGTAGCGTTGGCAGAGTCCGATTTGTCAAATGTGATATCAGGTTCGTGAGCCGAGCGTGTACTGTAGGTTCGACCCAATATATAGTCATTGGCGGTATTATTGATCGAAATATATACATCATGATCTCATTACAATATGTCAGAATTGCATTGTTGTGTTATGAATAAGTGCGGGGATTAAGTGTAAATTGCAAGTTTTGCTCAAAACAAATATTTATCGAATGCATGCTAAGTGGAACATCGGTAAATATAGTGAAGGACATGCTGCAACGATTTGATATGCTAATCCACGAAGAAAAATGGTATTTTGAGAATGATCATAGCAAAACAGCCATATTCAATGCAGCATTCAACGTCGACTCACCCTTTTCGGTAGCATGTCGATTGTGCAAGAATTTATTTAAGTAAATGAAAGAAAAGGAAAACTCAAAACCTGATGTTAATGTTAATGGTCTGCACCATACAGCGTTTCTTCGCCAGAGGTGGTTTATTATAAATTTACAAAAATGTGTATAAAATTTGTACAAATTTGTTTATAACCAATGTTTGATAGCACCGATCAGTTAACCTATTTGCCAACCCTAACAGTTACGGAGCAAAACGCTGCGATTAACTGATTTCAAAATTGATTATTACATTTATTTTCTTGAAGTTTTAAAATATTCAATTAATCTCTTTTTTATGGTATCTGTGCTCACATTGAAATCGAGTAAATATATATCACAATTGGGAATCTTTTTATCAGGAAATTCATTAAATGTATCAAGCATAAAATTCATTGGCTGATATTTTCTATAATTACACTTTTCCAATGGCACTATTAATAGATTACTACTGCGAGTTTGGTAATGAGGTAGACGAAATACGATATATTTCAGTAAATGACTAGATGATATTTCACCAATGATCAATTTGTGAATAAAAACCACTTGAGCCACCATTCTACGTTCTTCCAAAGTTATCAACTGAAGCAGCATCAGGTTATCTTCATACTTTGGCAGGTGGAATCTATTTGGCCATTTTAATTTTCGAAGAGCATAAAGTAAAAATTGTTTCTGGATTGATTCTATTCTTCTGATCTGACCCTTCATGTAGGGGTTCCAAACTTGTGAACCATATTCAAGTATTGGTAATACATATGTGTAAAAGAGTAATCGAATGGTCCACGGATCCTTGAAATCACGACCAAATCTTTTGATCCAAGCTATTCTTGATTTGCCATTAACAACACGTGCATAGATTGGAGTGCCATACTTCAAATCTCAAAAATAGCCTTTAATGATAAAGTAGACAAGTGTTATGAAAAGATTAATGCAGTTATCAAGAAACATGTTCAGGTTAAAGTACATAAATCATCAACACACCCTAAATGGTTCACTCCACAACTTAATAATTTGAAAACGGAGGCAAACAAAGAATTTTTGATTAAGCGGACTGTATATAATCAAAGTGTCAGAAAGTCATATAACGATTATACCATTGAAATGGAACAAATGATAGCTGATGAGCCATAAAACTTTTACAAACACGTAAAAGATAAAATAAATTCACAATGACATATTTATAGATAAAATAAATTCACTTCAGATGCAAGTGAATAAAATCCAGAAAGATACCGCAAAACCAACAACAAAATTAACAGCTAAGAGTTCATATTGCAGAGGCAACAGCCTAGACAGTTTCAATAAGATTTACTGCCACCATGTTAATGGGCTTCGTACCAAATTACCAGATTTTTTTGCTAATATATTAATTTGTCCTTTTAAGGTTTACATGTTATGTGAAACTAACCTTGATGACACAATTCCATAATTAAATGTATTCCCGAATGATTTTAATGTATACAGATGTGATAGGTCGACCCTTACTGAGAGTAATCAATCAAAAAAGAAGAAAAGTGGCGGTGGAGTTTTGATTGCAATTCATGAATCATTAAATTCTAACCTAATAGGAAATGGTGAAGCATTTGGTACAGAATTAATTTGCGTTCAGGTGAACCTTGGAGATTTTAATTTATTATTATTAGAATCATACATCAGACCAGGCTCACCATTGGCAGTCTACCAAGCAAATATGAATGCAATGAAATCATTTACATCTACAGCTAAAGCAAATGATACAATTATACATTCTGGTGACTTTAACTTGAGAGATTTATCATGGCTGACTGATGACGTAGACAATCCGCAAATTGCTTTCCCTCTAAATGCAACCAGCAAAGAGCAAACCACAATTATTGATTCGTGTCACGAACTTGGACTACATCAAATCAATAAATATTACAATACAAACAACCGACTATTGGATTTGGTTTGGACAAACGACACCGACTTGATAAAATGTGATGTATGTATTGATCAATTATTGAAAATTGAGTGTCACCACCCAGCCACTCAGCTGACAATTCTAAAATACATCAAGACCAATGATAGAATTGAAGATGCCAATACATTCCTTGATTTTCAATCAGCCAACTATGCAAACATCAATGAATCACTTGCATGCATAGAGTGGAATGCTTTACTTCAACTTTCAAAGATACCATTTAATGATAAAGTAGATAAGTTTTATGAAGAAATTGATTCAGTTATCAAGAAACATGTTCAGACCAAAGCGCATAAATCATCATCACACCCCAAATGGTTCAACCCACAACTTATTAATTTGAAAAATAGACTGAATAAATTACGGTCTAAGAGAAAATGGTCAACAGAGGCAAACATGGAATTTTCGATGAATCAATTTCGTCACCCATCAGCGAAACCATCAACTGACTTCAGTCATTCGTTCACAACCGTCTGGCCATTCACAGCACCGTCCACATCCTCCAGACAACACGCATTACCAACGATCATCAACCCAGCAACGCCAGCCGTACCCGAAACGTAATAACCGTCACGTCAGTTCACTCGAAAACCGTTCACAACAACCATTCAATAAAAAAAGCAAACACTCAACCAATCCAAATTCGAATGAAACACCTGAATACGGCACACGGGAATTTAGAGACTATCGTCGACAATATCAAAACAGACTACGTAACTTCACCAGATAATTAATCTCAATATGTCTATTAATGATAATAAAAATCTCCCAAAGGTAACCCATAAAATAAATTCATGTAAACTTGATCATTTTAACTTGAAATATTGGAATATAAATTCGATTAGAAACAAAATCTTTGAAATTGAGAATGAAACCAGTGTTAATGGCAAGTTAATTCATTTTTTAGCACTAACTGAAACACGTATCTCTTCGAATGAAATTGACTTTTTCAATATACCTAATTACAAAGCTTATTATAGTTGTAGAGATGACGGTCACGGTGGAGCAGCCCTGTATGTTCACGATTCACTAGATAGCAGTTTGGTCGAAAGCGATGTTATATTCAAAATAAATTATGTTATTGTTAAAATACCGGCCCTCAAGTCAAGCATAGCTGTTTTGTATAAAAAGCCGACTGTCTCAAATAACAAATTTTTTGCCGCGCTTGCACAAATTCTCAGCAAATCGAACAAAATAATTCTGATTGGTGACACCAACGTAAATATCCAAAAGCATAGCTCCTACATTACAGAGTATTACTCAATATTTGAATCGCTTGGTTGTCGACTGCTTAATAGCAAAGAAAAAAAATTTGCTACGCGTATAAACAAACACGTAAACGCTCGCCAAACAAAATCATCGACTATTGACCATATAATAACAAACTGCCTCAATTTTAAATTCAACGTTGGTGTCAATGATTCCCATTTATCCGATCATCAGGAAATTTTTGTATCCTTCAACGACACATCCAACAAAACAATAAAATTTAATAAAATTGAGAGTTCTTTTACCACTAAAACTATCAATATCAACAATTTTAGGCGCCTCCTATCTAGAGAACTATCGCTGTATGCCCCAACCAATATTTCCTCCTTACTTCATTTAATTGAGACCACAAAACTCAGATGCACTCGAACTCGAACAGTTTGCAAAAAAATTAATCCAAACAAACAGTGGGTCAATGCTGATTTAATGCATGTCATAGCTGAGCGAAATCGCTACCATAGTTTATTCAAAAAATTTCCATCCAATGACTACATGAAAACCAAATATACTGAATACAGAAATCTTGCCAAATCGCTGAACAATCGAGCCCGTCGAACACATAACTCTGTGCAACTAAACAAACACATTTCAAGGCCGCGTCAATTATGGAAATGTTTTAATGAAATCATTCATAATAAACCGAATACACAAAGCGAAATTAAATCGATTACCGATGCCAATGGATCGACGACACATGACCCGATTGTCATTGCCAATACTATCAACAACTACTTCTGTAATATTGGCCGTGAATTGTTTCTTAAAATCCCCCACACTGAACCGTCAATAGAATCACTCATTCCCAACAATTCTCGAACCATGGCGCTCTTTCCTATTACACCCGATGAAATCCAGAAGATTATCTATACCACAAAACCAAACTCCAATCTCAACAACATCCTACCTATAAATTATATCAAACAATGTCTGGATATTTTGATCGACCCCTTGACTCATCTTGTCAATCAATGCTTTGTTAATGGCTCTTTCCCTAGCATACTAAAAACGGCTCGTGTTGTTCCAATTTTTAAAAGTGGTGACTGTCTTTCGCCCGCAAACTATCGCCCAATCAGTATCCTCGACGATTTCTCTAAAATAATCGAACAGTGCATATTTGATAGAATTTATGATTTTGTAAATAAATTCAATCTAATTAGTAATTCCCAATTTGGATTTCAAAAACAATCTGGCACACTGTCAGCAGCGGTTTGCCTGCTTGACACCATTCGCTCTTCGCTCGATGCATCAAACAAAAATATTTGCGCTGGTATTTTCATTGATGTCACCAAAGCATTTGACTCCATATCACATGATTTATTATTAAAAAAATTATTCCGCATTGGTTTCAGGGGTAGATCACATGATTTAATTCAAAGCTATCTCTCTAATAGAACCCAATTCATATCTACATCAAATGCCATGAGTGACCCCCTTAATATTGACTTTGGAACACCACAAGGTAGTACACTTGGCCCGATCCTTTTCATTCTATTCATAAATGACATCACAAACCTTAAACTTCATGGCAAAATTATATTATTTGCCGATGATGCGGTCATTGTCTACTGTGATACTGACACGTCTCGTATCAGCCAAATGATGCATGAAGACATAGAAACAATATCTCGTTGGTTTGAATCGAACAAACTAACAATGAATAGGAAAAAAACAAAATGTATGATCTTCCATCCGCAACAACACTTAAAAAACTACAAACTCGATATTCACTCAGACGGTGACCGAATTGAACAAGTCGCATCGTTTGAATATCTGGGCCTTACGTTACAAGAAAACCTTCGCTGGGATCTGCATATTGATAAAATTGCGGCAAAAATAAACCGTATAACAGGAGTCATCCATAGGATTGGGAATTCGGTTGACCCTACCACACTCACATCTATTTATTACGCACACATTCACAGCCACCTCTCTTACATGTCACCGATATGGGGAAAATCAGCGCCTGAATCTCTCCTCAACACAATTCAAACATGTCAAAACAGTGCCATCCGTTCAATATTCCGTAGAGAGTATTATGCTTTCGGATTAACCACCAACCAGATTAGAATCAATTATAAGATACTTAATGTGCGTCAGGTTTCTAAAAATGAAACAGCTATGCTAGCTTATAAAATCCAAAAAAAATTAATTAAGACCGATATTAGTACAACACAAATAAATAGTAGACACAACTACGAAACACGAAATTCAAACCAGCTTCAACAAAACAAATTTAGAACAAATGCTGGTAAATTCCAGATCGCTCGCCTTATTGCTGTTGAGTGGAATGTACTACCTACTGCGCTGCAAAACCTTCCATCACTCAATCAATACAAAAAAAAACTCAAAGATTTTATTTTAACTATCATTTAATAATGCTCAACTGTCTTACTGAAAATGCCTATTTTACCGAAAAATTTACGAAAATTTGGGTTCCGAATTTGTATATATATAGGAATCGTATGGGAGTTTAGTAAATCATCACTACATTGTACTTAATAATACCAGATAATAAATAAATGAATGAATGAATGAATATCTTAATGGTAGGAAACAAATAGTCAAAATCGGTAATACGAAATCAATCCCGATTGACGTTACTTCTGGTACAGGTCAAGGCTACCCAATTGGTGCAACATTGTTTTTATTATTCATCATTGAATTACCATATTATGTTGAAAATTCTACATTACTTTCATTTGCAGATGATGTTAGACTATCCAAACATATTGAATCTGAAAACGATTGCTTGATATTACAAAACGACTTGGAAAACATTTCTGGCTTTTTCAGTAGTAACGATCTTAGATTGAATGTTAAAAAGACCAAAATTATGAGGTTTCACCGAATGGGTACAACAATTAATCATAACTATATCATTGGAAATGAAGTCATCCAGAGAGTCAATGAAATCAAAGACTTGGGAGTCATTCTTGATAATCAACTCAATTTCAAATCACACATTGAATACATCATAGCAAAAGCCAAATCAAGACTAGCTTGGATTAAAAGATTTGGTCGTGATTTCAAGGATCCGTGGACTATCCGATTGCTCTTTTATACCTTTGTATTACCAATAATTGAATACGGATCGCAAGTTTGGAACCCATACATGAAAGGACAGACCAAAAGAATAGAATCAATCCAGAAACAATTCTTACTTTATGCTCTACGGAAATTAAAATGGCCGGATAGATTCCACCTACCAAAGTATGAAAATAGGCTAATGTTACTACATCTGATCACCTTGAAAGAGCGGAGAACAGTTGCTCAAGTAGTTTTTATTCACAAATTGATCTGTGGTGAAATATCATCTAGTCATTTATTAGAAAATATCAATTTCCGTTTACCACATTACCAAACACGCAGTAGTAATCTATTAATAATACCATTTGAAAAATGTAATTACAAGAAACACCAACCAATGAATTTTATGCTTGATACATTCAATGAATTTTCTGACAAAATTTGATCAATATCTGGTTGATTTCAACGTGAGCACAGATACCATAAAAAAGCGTTTGATTGAATATTTTAAAACTTTAAGAAGAGAAATGTGATAATAATCAATTTTGCAATCAGTTAATCGCAGCATTTTACTCCGTAACCGTTAGGGTTGGTAAATGGATTTACTGATCGGTGCTAGCAGACATTGATTATAAGAGAGTTTGTACATTATGTATATATAATTTTTTTTTTCTTTTTTTATATAAATTTATTAATAAACCACCTCTGGCGAAGAAACGCTGTACGGTGCAGACCATTAACATCAACATTAAAAATACTTAAACAAATCAAATGATAAATTACTAAATACCATGGAATATAATGGACAGAAATCCAACAACGAATCGGGAATCGCTAATTTATTTGCTTATTAATGCGTAATAGCAAAGTTACTGGATTCAATATTGACAGGTCATTTGAATTTTCATATTAAAAACATCATTAATGATAATCAGCACGGATTCATAAAGGGAAGATCAACAATCACGAATCTGGTTGAACTTGCTTCATCAACATCGAAAAACTTGTCGATGAATACTCAAACTGATGCAATCTACATTGATCTAGCAAAGGCTTTTGATTGAATCCTATCTGAATGGCAGAAAGCAAATAGTAAAAATCGAAAATACGAAGTCAATCCAAATTGACGTTACCTCTGGTACAGGTCAAAGCTAGAGCTTTCAACGGACGTCGTTCGTTCGTTCGTAGCATTTTTTTTAAATGTAACAAAATAATTTTAACGAACGAACGAACATTGTTCGCAAAAAAAATTATTTTCAATTTCGTTCGTTCGTTTGTTCGCATTTTCGTTCATTTGTTCGCAAAATAATAAAAAAATGAAATTATATAGATAAGGTGGCTCACATCGATTGTTCCATGCAAAAAGTTTGGAAACACCCCCCAGTTTTATTTTTAGGCGATTTTTTTCTCGGTCAAAATGAGTTTTCTGAAGGGAATTTGGAAAGTATTTACTCCCTCTTCGTGTTTACTTAACCATTAAAAACCAATATTGTGTTTGTGCAAAATTAAGACATTCGGATTTGATTGAAAATGTGAAAATTCATGAAAAATCATGTATTCTTGATATATCAAATTATGAGGAATAACAAATAAGATGAAAAACCTCTGAACGAGGTATAAACAGAGTGGCGCACTAATAGATCCTGCCCACAAAATGACTGATATAAAATTTTACGTGGCGCTTGTGAAAATATATTGTCGTTCCACAGTCCTCAAATCATTCAACAATTTGTCCATGCCATATTACAATGAATGTGAACTAGAGTGCGCCAGTGCGAGTCCTGAACGTTTTCACTTTCATTATCTTTGAATAACACTGGCTATAATCAAAACTGGAATACAACTGATTTACAACCGCAATTTGGATTGCAGGCTCACCGTGAGTGTGTAAATCGTAGCCTAACTCTAATCGAATTGATAGGAAAACGCCTCGCTCGCACTGGCGCACTCTAGTTCACATTCATTGTAATATGGCATGGACAAATTGTTGAATGATTTGAGGACTGTGGAACGACAATATATTTTCACAAGCGCCACGTAAAATTTTATATCAGTCATTTTGTGGGCAGGATCTATTAGTGCGCCACTCTGTTTATACCTCGTTCAGAGGTTTTTCATCTTATATCAGTAGTTTTGTAAGGTCAGTTTGTAAAAAACACTTAAAAATAACAACTTTTTGAGATATATCATCAAATTCTGTTCAACTCAATCGACCGAAGTGTAATTTTTTAGTACCTTTGAAGTAAATACAGCGAAGATATGAGAAAATGAGCCAAAAGTTAAATTTTGAAATTTTGGATTGTTTGAAAATTAATAGTTCGAAAGATCCAACTTCGAAAATTACATGTCCGAAAATTAATGTTCGAAAATTACATGTCCGAAAATTAATGTTCGAAAATTCAATCTTCGAAAAATTCCATATTCGAAAATTATATGTTCGAACGATTTATTTTCGAAAATTCCGTCTTCGAAATTAAAACTTCGAAAATTCCATCTTCGAAAATTGCCATCATGGTCGACAATGGTCCATTGAGGTCTACCACGGTCGCCAAAACATTACGGGCATGATTTGATAGTGCCAACCTGTCAACTTTGACACACATATAGCCAAAACTGCATTTTTGGGAAAAATGATGATTGAAATTCCAACTTCTATAACTTGAGAACGGTTGATCCGAGTTTGATGGTTGGACCCTCGTTGGATAGTTATTGAGGTGTACTACCAAAGTGTAATTTTTCAGAATTTACGGTAATGGGTACGGGTGTCAAAATGACGAAAAACCAAAAAAATCGAATTTCGAATTTTCAGTTTTTTTTCGATGTGGTGACCAAACCTGATTACAGATTTCTTTCATACCGAGAACATATTTGTAGCTTAGCTCAATACCTTTCATTTGCGGTACCTGCCTATGTTGTGTATTAGCGGAGCTATGGAATTTTGAAAAAAATCGACACCCCGACACTCTCCCCCTGCTTAATTTCTTATGAGTAAGGGAATTCGGTCATTTTCGACGGTTTTGAACTGCCCCCCAGACCCCCTAAAAATAATGTCATACATCACAGAGATCGAGAGAAGGTACGTCACACACACACACACACACACACACACACACACACACACACACACACACACACACACACACACACACACACACACACACACACAATCACCCTTCTGCCCTCACTGTGAGCAAACCGAAGAAACGGTCGACCACGTAGTCTTTTCCTGCCCCCGATTTGAATCGGAACGAGCGGAAATACTGACCCTGGCGGGGCAAAACACAATAGCGGAGAACGTGGTACAGAGAATGTGCGCAGACGAGAACATATGGAACGCAGTGGGAAACGCAGTTTCCAAAATTATGTCCAGACTAAGGACAAAATGGAACGAAGATCAAGCAGCAGAAGAACAAGAAACAGAAACGACGGGCGCGTGAGCGCAGCAGGCCCCCCCGAAGTAATACCTAACGGTGGTCCCGGGGAGGATCAGCAGGAGACCGGGAGGCGGGTTTTAGTCGGTAAGAATCCGGCACACTGTCGCGTAGCTACGACGAACTCAGTGTCTATGCAAGATTTCCCCCTCCTAACCAAAAAAAAAAAACACACACACACACACACACATACCAACGCTATTTTCAGGGGAAACCCCCCTCTCTAGGAAAACGTATACAACTTTTGAACGGGTCAACCGATTTTGATGGTTGAGCACTCGTTGGAAAGGTATTGAGGAGTACTATCGATTGGTCACTCAACGACAGTGGTCAAGATTACCTCCTAGGAGGTATGCTATATAATCTGAAAAAAACACCCCCATACGTCCCTTAAGCAAAAAAATTTGTGGTTCCACAAAAATTCATTTTGACGACGGCTTTCGTCTAGTTTGGTCCTAAGCTACACGCCAATGCCTATTTCACGAGTTACATCGGTCGGCAACACATAGTCCAAAAATTCGCGTATATATAGTGTTGCACTCAAAAGTGTATTTTTTGGTGCGCCACTGGGAGAACTGCCGTTCTTCGTGATTAATTGAGAAACCTCTTGGCGCGGTAAAAACTCGTGTCACAAGCGAAAGCGATACACAAAATTGTTGATATCAATTTTGTGACGTGGCTAGCGGGTTATTGAAAATGTAAAGCTATTGAATGCATTAAATGTTAACAAAAAAATACAAATAACCCGCTAGCCGCGTCACAAAATTGTCAAGTTTTTGCGTCTCAAATTCGATTTATTGCAGAATTTGCTTTCGATCGTACTGCAACATGAAAGATAATCTTGTATTTCAAATTGGATAGCTTTAAAATTGCAATTTAAATGCATTTTTGCTTAAAGTTTGAGCATAAATTGAGAGAAAGGTCCATTTTTGGCCATTTTTAGGGCGCATTTTCACTTCCGACCTCAATAGCTCGAAAAAACGAATTTTCCCAGATATGACGTATATGCAGCATTTTTCATCTATTATTACTCTATGATCGTGGAAATTATGAAAAAAAAGTTCGGCGGAAATTTTGAGATAGAGGGCGTTATGTGTCAGACCGATTAGCATCTTTTCAGTTTTTGGCGAAAAAATTCCCAATAACGAATTATTTTTCAAGACATGCAGTTTGAAAGCTGACCTCAATACTTTTCAAATGATACCCATACTGTTTCTCTATGTGTTGTGGTTGAGGCTCAGTGACCGTTGGGAGGGGGGTTAGTTTTTTTAGGGCATAGGGGTCCACAGATCGAAAAAGTGTAGAACAAAAATTTCTTAGTTTTACCATCTTTATAACTTCCGCGAGTTTTGGCAATGTACATTGGAGCGTTTCTCATAGTTATAAAATAAAAAATGTCCAGTCTTAATTTAAAGAGTACTAAATTCTGTGTAAATTGACAGCATTCATAAAACCATTTCATCATTATCGAGGGGGTGGGGGTAAAATGTTGATAATGTCATAACTTTTGACCTGGTCAACCGTTAGATTTGTAATTGGAATTAGAATCGAACTTATGCGTATTACAAGAGGTTAAGATGAGTTTTCGACCCTTTATGGTGGAAAAACTGAAATGTTGGTCACTTTTTCAAACCTTCATATCAGGTCATCAAATTTCAAGTTTTTATACTCTTTTCGCCTCTACTTTCTAAGAAGTTTCCAATTATACTCAGCTCATTTTGATCGGTAATATGGTTTAGAAGTTCGAAATTTCGTGTATATATAGGCTTGTGGCATTGCACTAATATGCATGCATAGTAGTTGCTTGCGTCACTCGAATGGACTACCGTCCACAGTGACCTTTTTGAAAACTAATTTGGACCGAGAAATACCGTCTGGAGACACAAACATGAGATAAATTTCCCAAAATTCTGAATAATCGGTTAAGAGTCCTCGTATCGATCTGAAATTTTGAACATATGTTTGGCTTGACCCAAAAAGTAAAACTGGGGGTTGTTCTCAAACATTTTGCATGGAACAATCGACGTGAGCCACCTTATGCATATACCTTCATTTTTTAAATTATTTTGCGAACAAATGAACAAACATGCGAACGAACGAACATTGTTCGCAGAAAAAATGCTACGAACGACCGAACAAAATTGATGAATTTTTACGAACGAACGTTCGCAAAATTTCTTGTCTGTTGACAGCTCTAGTCAAGGCTACCCAATTGGAGCCACATTATTTTTATTATTTATCATAGAACTACCATATTATGTTGTAGATTCTACATTACTTTCATTTGAAGATGATGCTAAACTGTCCATGAGTCTCAGAACGATTGCATGAAATTGCAAATTCAAGGATCCGTGGACCATTCGATTGCTCTTTTACACAAATGTATTACCAATACTTGAATATGGATCACAATTTTGAAACCCCTACATGAAGGGTCAGACCAGAAGAATAGAATCAGTCCAGAAACAATTTTTACTTTATGCTCTTCGAAAACCAAACTCGCAGTATTAATCTATTAATAGTGCCATTGGAAAAATGTAACTATAGAAAATATCAGCCAATGAATTTTCTGATGAAAAGATTCCAAATTGTGATATATATCTAGTTGATTTCAATGTGAGGACAGATACTATAAAAAAGAGATTAATTGAATATTTTAAACCTTCAAGAAAATAAATGTAATAATCAATTTTGCAATCAGTTAATCGCAACGTTTTGCTCCGTAACCGTTAGGGTTGGCAAATAATTAACTGATCGGTGCTATCAAAAATTGATTACAAATGAATGTGTGCATTTTTTTATAAAACCACCTCTGGCGAAGATACGCTGCATGGTGCAGACCATTAACATTAACAGTAATGAGCGAATTATGACTCGAGTGTTTATTATATGTAATGTCTTTATGGCAAATATGATCTAATTTCTGGTTTTGCTCATCAATTTTTTTAACGGATAACATCCAGATTTTTTTCTGGATCTTTTTAACATCCAGGCTCTTGTTTTCAATTTCGATTGTGTGCAGCTTGTTTACCTTGTCATCGAGCTTGAGAATCACCTTGCATATATTGTCGAAGGAAGAGCAAACTGATGAAATGGAAATCGCACTCTGCTCCGATTGAGGATCAATATTCGAATTGTCCTTAGGTACATGCGCTGATTCATGAGTTATTCGAAGCTTGACCAATGGATGCCAATGCGGAGAAATGACTATTTTTTGAAATACCAAATTTCTTCGCAACAAGAATACTTTTCCTTTTCAATAGTTGATATATCAAAAATATTTCTATTCTGGCAATTGTCATTTGTATAACATTTCAACATTTGAATAAGTGGATATTTTTAGTGTGAGTGCAATTATGATGATTATTTGTTTTCTTATGCTTGTGTGTTATTCATTTGCTTTTTTTTTTAGTTTGGCGAAATCAATAATGTTAATGGTCTGCACCATACAGCGTTTCTTCGCCAGAGGTGGTTTATTATAAATTTACAAAAATGTGTATAAAATTTGTACAAATTTATTTATAACCAATGTTTGATAGCACCGATCAGTTAACCTATTTGCCAACCCTAACGGTTACGGAGCAAAACGCTGCGATTAACTGATTTCAAAATTGATTATTACATTTATTTTCTTGAAGTTTTAAAATATTCAATTAATCTCTTTTTTTATGGTATCTGTGCTCACATTGAAATCAACTAGATATATATCACAATTGGGAATCTTTTTATCAGAAAATTCATTAAATGTATCAAGCATAAAATTCATTGGCTGATATTTTCTATAATTACACTTTTCCATTGGCACTATTAATAGATTATTACTGCGAGTTTGGTAATGAGGTAAACGAAATACGATATATTCCAGTAAATGACTAGATGATATTTCACCAATGATCAATTTGTGAATAAAAATCACTTGAGCCACCATTCTACGTTCTTCCAAAGTTATCAACTGAAGCAGCATCAGCCTATCTTCATACTTTGGTAGGTGGAATCTATCCGGCCATTTTAATTTCCGTAGAGCATAAAGTAAAAATTGTTTCTGGATTGATTCGATTCTTCTGGTCTGACCCTTCATGTAGGGGTTCCAAACTTGTGAACCATATTCAAGTATTGGTAATACATATGTGTAAAAGAGCAATCGAATGGTCCACGGATCCTTGAAATCACGACCAAATCTTTTGATCCAAGCTAGTCTTGATTTGGCTCTTGCTATGTTGTATTCAATGTGTGATTTGAAATTGAGTTGACTATCAAGAATAACTCCTAAGTCTTTGATTTCGTTGACTCTCTGGATGATTTCGTCTCCAATGATATACATAATAAATAAATAAATAAATAAATAAATAGATAGGATTTAATCCATCTTAGAATCTCGTGGTTCAGACCCATGACATTGAGTATGTGGATCAGTAGATCAGTATTTACGGAATCAAAAGCCTTTGCTAGATCAATATAGATTGCATCAGTTTGTGTATTTGTCGACAAGTTGTTCAATGTGGACGATGCAAATTCAACTAGATTTGTAATTGTTGATCTTCCTTTTATGAACCCGTGCTGACTATCATTAATGATGTTCTTAATGTAAAAATTCAAATGACCTGTTAATATTGAATCCAATATTTTTGCTGTTACGCATTGGAGTGCCACTCCTCTGTAATTACTAATATCATTTCTTGATCCACTTTTGAATATTGGCCTTACAAACGATGTTTTCCAACATTGTGGTACTTGCGCCGTTTTCATGGATTCACTGAGAATTAGTGTGATAGGTTTCACTAATGATTCTACACAATTTTTTATGAATAAGTTCGGAATTCCATCCGGGCCTGAAACCAAGTTATTTGGTAGGTTGCTGATTGCTTGCGTCACTGTTTCTTCAGTTATATCAACTTTTGGCATAGATTCATCAATTCGTTTCTGTGTTTGTTATTGGATTCAAACGTACGCACTGCATCTGGATTATATCTAGAGTAGGCAGTAGAGAAGAATTGAGCAAATAAATTAGCGATTTCTGATTCGTTGTTGGATTTCTGTCCATTATATTCCATGGTATTTGGTAATTTATCATTTGATTTGTTCAAGTATTTTACGTGTTTGTAAAAGTTTAATGGCTCATCAGTTATCATTTGTTCCATTTCAATGGTATAATCGTTGTATGACTTTCTGACACTTCGATTATATTCAGTCCGCTTAAATAAAAATTCTTTGTTTGCCTCCGTTGACCATTTTCTCCTGGATCGCAATTTATTCAGCCTATTTTTCAAATTAATAAGTTGTGGAGTGAACCATTTAGGGTGTGTTGAAGATTTGAGCTTCTTAACCTGAACATGTTTCTTGATAACTGCATTAATCTGTTCATAAAACGTGTTTATTTTATCATTAAAGGCTATTTTTGAGATTTGAAGTGTGGCATTCCAATCTATGCATGTAAGCGATTCATTGATATCTGCATAGTTTGCTGATTGAAAATCAAGGAATGTTTTTACATTTTCAACTCTATCATATTTCTTAATGCATTTCAATATTGTTAGTTCAATGGCTGGGTGGTGGACTTCAATTTTCAATAATTGATCAATACATACATCACATTTTATTAAATTGGTGTCGTTTGTCCAAACCAAATCCAACAATCGGTTGTTCATGTTGAAATTTTTATTGATTTGATGTAAGCCAAGCTCATGGCACGAATCAACAATTGTGATTTCTTTCCTGGTGATAGCATTTAATGGGAAAGCGATTTGTGGATCATCAACATCATCAGTTAGCCACAATAGATCGCTTAGGTTGAAGTCACCAGAATTTATAATTGTATCACTCGCTTTGGCTGTAGATGTGAATGATTTTATTGCATCCATATTTGCTTCTGGATTTCATTCACTTGCATCTGAAGTGAATTTATTTTATCTATAAATATGTCAATTGTTGAATCATTGATCGGCAACTCATCTAAATTTTTCATTTCTAGTAGCATCATGTATTCCAAAACCTCAATTGCATCTGTTTTGTTGTTTATTGAGTAAACTGGTGGTGAAATGGTTGTCTTTGATATGTTGGATGATATTGTGGTTGCCACTGGTTCTGGATTGGTGGTTGAAGTGGTAATTGAAAATGCTGTCCAACAATGTTTGAGAGCTATTGGGTATTGCCTTTTGTAAATTGTTTATTGCAACGTGAGTAAACTGTGTAAATCAACGAACTATTGAATTTGTTTTTGAGAGGTAGATAAATCGTCATTTTGCTGACAGTAAAAAAAATGGTAAGTGAAATGTCAATTTACCTACAGCGTTCAAACCAATTTGGTAATTCGTCGATTTACACTATTTACTTTTTGATTTTTTGTTTTAAATTTTAGTGAGTATATGCGAAAACTTCAGTAAAAAAAACTTCTATACGTGTATACTTTTTTTATCATATTCATTTTATTGTACAGGCGATTATACTTTACATTACATTATTATTCATCTGCACGCGCAGTGCAAAACGATAAAAAATTATTCTTAAAATAAATCTTTAAAACAATATCCTGTTTTCATAATTCACAAACATGTGAACCTTTAGACTTAACTTTTTAACAGAAAAGAAACAATTCTATGCATTGGATTGGAAGTTTTTATCTTGCTACTCAATATAAAGTCAGTCAAACGAATTTATTATCTATACTAAAAAATTTTCTACGTATTTTGTGTCTTTCATTTTTTTTCATTTACTACACTTACGCACAACATTTTTGTTCAACAACTAGCTATTCGTATGTTTCACTTTGTAACGATTATACGGGGCATATGGTGTTTTCGAAAGATCGTTCTCCTGGGCCTTGATGGTGACAATATTTGGAATCTGATCAGCTTGTTTGCCCATGAACCAGTCGTTGCATTGCTTATGCTGTACATCGCTTACATTCTCATCATGCCATTTTTGGACGAATTTATGGAACTTGAGAGCCCTTGTCTCTGTGATTTTCTGATGTGTCTTTAAAAATGGAAATAGATATAATTTTGAACATTAATAAAAAATATAAACTGACAAATATACGCAAGGGTAAAATCTGTGAGATAACGAACTGTTTAAATGCTGTAACTAGGGACAGAGAAGAGAAACGTTATGCGATTTTGCACGTGAAACCAAAAGAAACCGATACATGCTTTTCGTTACGATTGATGGTCAAACTCAACGAAACGAGAGAAACGGTATTTATTCCTTATGGTAATTTGTCACAATGTAATTCTAATGAAGAGCAACCCGAATATTCACCGTTATAAAAATTGCGGTTGAAATAATGTTGTCTCAATAAAAAATGTTTATAAAAAAAATATTTTACTAATAATTTCAGAATGCCTTATGTTTGTCACATGTCACTCAGCGAGGGTCATTGAGACTTCAGTGAGAGTCATTGAGACTTCAGTCAGTCTCAGAGGCTCAAGTCTCAGCCCGGAATCTGTTTTTCGGATGATTTCAGCCCACAAATCATTCCGTATCGATTATTAACCGATTTTTTGGATCATATATTGGAGATTCTTTGAGTTTTGGGCCGTCCTGTGGATGAGACTCCCAATATAGCCCCTACCCGAGTTTGCATTTTAGGCGCTTGAAAGCCTATAGGCGCTCCGTATAAAATCAGTGTATTAATATAGGACGCTAATTTAGGCGCTCATCCAAATACAATGCGTTATCACACAACAAAGAGTCTTGGCGCTCGCAATTCACTAGAACTTGAATACTTTCGTGTTGTTTTTAATGAGCGCCTAGGCTTTCGTCCCATATTAATATAATGATTTTGTATTAAGCGCCTAGACGAGCGCCTGTAGACGCTTTGAAGCGCCTAAAATGCCACACTGAAAATAAATATTCGTAAATTGTCGATGAAATTTTTCGTAGATCTTTTTTTCGTACATTGTACGAATATTTGTTAATTGAACGAAACATTCGTACATTGGTTTTGCACAAAATATTCTTCATTACGAATTTTTCGTGGAATACACGAAGACACATTCGTAACGCTTGAAACCACTCGTTTATTTACTGAATTTAGCGAATTGTACGAAAGGAGTTGTACATTTCAGGAATATGATGTGTAAACAGCGGAGGTGCATTTTATACTTGAAAAAATACGAATGATTCGTACAATGTACTAGCTATTTGTTTGCATATGCGCATGATTTCAATTCATTAGTATTATTTACAAAATGCTTTGTACATATTACGCATGCTGCCTTGTCATGTTTTGCATTCGTATAAACAAATTGAAACCAGACGCAGTGCAAACTCTTAAACGAATTATTCGTACATTGTACGAATGAAAAATATCACAAAGCGGAATGCGTACCATCTACGAACACATGTTGTAGAACTATCTACGAATAAACATGAAGAAATTGAATTTTGCGCATGCGCACTCTCATGCGATTTATTCGTACATTGTACGAATATTTGTAAATTGAAAGAATCATTCGTATGTAATTTTTGCATAAAATATTCGTCACTACGAATTTTTCGTGGAATATACAAAGACATTCGTAACGCAAAATATCATGTAATTTCAACATGAATTTAGTGCATTGTACGAATGATATCGTACATTTTACCTAGTTGTATGTGAAGAGATGGACGCGCATTTTATATTCCAAAAACTACGAATCATTCGTGAAATGTACAAAACAAATTTTAGATGCACGTGCATGTTTTAACTTCGTCTTCGTACTATTTACGAATGGGTTTCGTAGCGCACAAAATTGCTCATCTTGAACGACGCCATATTTGTTTATTGTATTGAAACCTATTTTAGTTTGAAAAATAATCGTTAATTTTGTGAATTTATTAATTTATGGCAAAACATTGATTTTTCCAAAGGTAATCAAGGAACTTGCAATAATAGGAATTTACAAGCTATTTTTACAGCGAAAAAGATTCAAATTAATGTTGAAATAATCATTTGAAAATATCAAGTGTCTTTTTTCTAAATTTTCTAAATTATGAATTATTTCGGAGGCGCGTGAAGATTGAGGGGGGTAGCATATCCGATTTCATCATAAATTTTCATTTGTTTTTAGTTTTCATCGTGAGAAAATCAGCAAATCAATTTCTCAAAGTCACATATTTTCATATTGAATATCTAACAATCGACATTTTTTAAGTTTGACAACTCGATTAATAAAAGTCGTTAGGAATAAAAGAGATCGAAGTCTTCGATTTTTCATGATATAGTTTATTTTGTGTGCCAAAAGAGGACAGAAATAAATAAAATCGATTTGAAATGCATGCTTGAATCGTTCTCTAGACATGCGTCTTCCTCGTAAACAACATGCATACATTCGTAGTATTTACGAATCATTCGTACGTCCTACGAAAATATCGTATTTTATCAAAATAATGAAGTACGAACATTTCGTAGAATGTACGATTGATTCGTAAATATTTAATGCACGGACTCGTTTTATTTACGAAACAGTCGTACATTTCACGAAAATTTCGTATTTTATCAATTTGATCATTTTACGTGTTCATCGTGATATGTACGAATCAACATTGTATAATTTACGAAAGACATTCGTGGTTCAAAATAACGAATGTTTTCGCTGTATGGACGAGCGTTTTCGTTCAATATACCAATTATTTTTTTCAGTGCAACTCGGGTAACATACAGTGGCCGTTTTTTTCCAAATGTTCACTATGTTCGCAACTACAATCCCATAGTGGAACTATGCCACCACTTTAGTGTATTGTCACTGGTAGGCCGTTGCCATTGATATCAATGGAATCATTGCAAGCACTCCATTTTACGTGTACATTCGATTGCCTGGCAGATTTTGACCCAGACCATATTCCATTAATTCGGTTTAAATACGAGTGGAAATTCGCTGAGAAAAATTTCTAGCACCGTCGGGTTTCGAACTCACATTTATAACCCTGGCACTCTAACCGATAGTCTACAGCTGAATATAATAGCTTGTTGGGAACTAGTGCGTTTTTCGACTATAGCTTTGGACGCCTATAACTGCCAAAATTTTCATCGTAGAAATATCATCTGCACATCAAATCGGATTAATTTGAAACAAGTAAACTGGACATGCCATTAAAAGATGTAAAATATACTTTGGCCTCAGAACGCCGATTTTCGAAATTTTTTGCTCTGTAAGTATATGACAAAGTGTACCAATTACTCCTAAACTCTGCATAAGAAGTGTACAAAAAGAACTGAACACAATCGGACTATTATTACCTGTATAGATCGACAAAATAGTGGAATTTTCCCTCAAAATCGTTAATTTCCGAGTTTGGAAATCCTAGGGCTCAGTCGGCGTCACTAAACGTCTACCGATTGAACCCAACCTCCATGGAAAATGCATCAGGCCAAGCTCCAGCTTCCAAGTGGTGCATTCCCTCCCACCCCAGAGTCCCGCAATTACATGTCAATATAAATTCCTCAGACCATGAGGAGAAAAAAAGTCTACTGGCAAAAATGTCTAGGATTCGTTTTTGATATTTACTGCCAATATTCTCTAATGGTCAAACTAATCGGAAAAATCGATGAAAATAGCGATTTTTCTAAAAAAAAGTGTCTCTTTACTTTTCCGCACACCACGTGATGCGTAAAAGTATTGCGATTGGCCCAAATTTTGGAAACCCCAAAAATAAATTTTCTATAAGTTTGGAACCCATAGGAATGCGGTGGAACCGTTTTTTTTTAGTGACTCCAGCGATCGATTTCAAATTTTCACCATTGTTTGGAAATTATTAGACTTAGATCCCATTAAATTTTGAGCAATATCAGTATAGCCGTTTTGGCATGCCATGCTCTCAAGTGAATATACGTTTATTGACCTTAAAAATGCCATTTTTGAACAAAATTACCACAAATAAGCCTACTGCATGTTTTTCGCGAGCCCATATGACTTTACTGGGCCAAACTATATTAGTTCTAAGATTCCTAAATACAATCATTCCATATTTTATGTGAAATTTCTCAAATTTGCAGCTAAAATAGACGAAATTCATAAAATTAGTACGGTGTACGCCATACGCAAAATTGTTAATCAATTTGCGCTCAAATCCAATCTTTGACTCGTGGACAACTATTAAAAATGGTTTAATTTTCATAGCACTAAGATTCCATCGAATTTTGAGTAGTATTGTAGTAGTCGTTCAGGCGCATGACCGACTCAAGCGGATGTGGCTGTTTTACTTGAAAATTCAATTTAATATTTTAAAAGTACCGCAAATATTCGTACTAAATGTATTCCGCGGATTATTTTGTGGAATAAATGGTCTAGATAGAATTTGAGAACGATTGTATGCGGTTTTCTTGTAATTTTACTATGTTTACATTCACATTAAAACTGATTTTACAAATCACTTGATGGTTAAATGTTCGGAAAAGTAAGCCTTACGCATGTAAGCCCACTTATTTTTATTTCAGAAATCGGAAGTGCATAAAATTCTGAGCCTGTATACAAATTACAAAACATCGTGTAATTGTGCTACATAGTGGCTCTTGCTGTATGATAGAAATTTGAGATATATTGTTACTTTGTACCGTGGTGTGTGTTTTAATATAACTTTTTTCTAATAATTAGTAATGAGTGCGTTCAGTGTTATGGATTTTGCATCTCTTTTCATTGAAAATTGATTTTTCACGAAATATTACGAGAAAAAATAAATTGAAATTAAAGCTTTTGGTTGTGATTCTTGAAAAATATCAACATGACACAAGCAAGGTCGATGATATATGTGCTCACAAAAATAATAATTCGTTTGCATAACACTAAACGCACATATGCTAGCGATGCATGTCTGGGAACAATTATCTTCTAAGCAGTACTCACTTTTCGTGCCTGTCGTAGAGCGCATTTCTTATAGAAAACCGCATCTTTATTTACCACAAAAACCATTCGATATTTTTGGAAATTAATATTTATCTCGGACCTATCGTCAATGAAGTAACCTTCATTACATCCGGCTCCCACTCGCTGTGAAGGGCGATGCTTGGTTCCATGAAATGATTTATTGTTGATGGTTTCATTGGTTGTTTGTCGATCATTTTGTGAATCATTTGATGAATCTGCTACTTTACTGGGGATCTGATCACTAGTATTACAGCTAAAAATAAAGAAATAATGAATATAACACGGGTAACAAAAGTTTCAACACAATATTCAAACGCTCACCAAACACTACTAATTAATCATATAAGAATTTCGAATATATATTCATATGTCATTAATATGCCTTTCTCTTCGACTAACACACCTCTGGATAACTTTCAGACGCAATGTCTCGAAAACCGATATGTGCTAGACTATTAAGTCTTTTTGGCCATAAACCAACTATTTATCGTATCATAAAAGACTGGCGTGAATAGAGAAGTTGTGTCAACGAACAGGTTGGCAAATCAACAAGGCGTTTATCGCAATTTGTACATAGAAAATGACGTGAGGTTACGTGTTTTTCAACTGACTTCCAACTTTTTCTGAAATTCAACAAATTCAAAAAAGTTGAAATTTGTCCAACCGTCAAAAAATTCACTGAATTTCAACTGTCAGTTGAGAAACACGTAACCTCATTATTTTCTGTGTAGTTTCACGCATAATACACAAAGCTGAATTTTTGACAGTTGACGTACTGATTCCATACAAAATACGGGAACGGTTGATTCCAGTACAATATGTATACTCAAATCGGCTCATTTATGTGCGAATACACACAATTATTATGGAAAAAAGTGAAAAATGGCCGAAAAAGGGATTTGTTTTTCAAATTTTGCCTACAAATATGTCCGATTAGTCATTTTATATATCCCATAATGAAGTAAATCCACTCAATTTATCTCGTAGAATAATATATATATTATTCTATATACACACACAAGCCGTGATCTGTTTTTTTCGCAATCAATGAGTAGAGAACACAGTTCTACGCAACTTGGCATTCGTTGCGTAGAATGTGGTGGTCTCAACGTTGGTCGACCGAATTTCGACTCGAAGTTTTTCGTTGAGTCAACGTTTTTCGTTGGGTCGAAATTCAATCGACCAACGTTGAGACCACCACATTCCACACAACGAATGCCAAGTTGCGTAGAACTGTGTTCTCTATTCATTGATTGCGAAAAAAACAGATCACGGCATTTTCAGTACATTTTTACACAAAAACGGATTTTCACATTTTTGACCCTCCTGGCCGTATTTACCAATAAAAATTCATGCAGTTTGCGTCATTTGAAAGATATTCTAGTCCTTTTGATGTAAAGATCATTCAAATAATGCACAAAATGTATCTTTATGCTGAAAAATCATGGAATATGAACAGTTGTGAAAATGTACGAAATTCTTAGAAAATCGAATTGTGATGTGAATTATTGAGATATGAAAGCAGTCTCAGATTGCAAAGTGAAGATGAATAATTTATTGTGTCACAAGATGTTTTGTGTTAAAATTTGGACATATTGCAATTTCATGGGGACGTGCACTGAAGTGCCTAAATATATTACATTGTATAACAAAAAAGAACATTTTCCCCGTTTTCATGACAGAACCAATACTTTCTCTCTTGACTGGTCGACGAATTAAATTGTTAAAGAGAAAAACCAAATTTCATATCAATGCGGAAAAGTCAGGATTACGAATGTAATTCAGTTTATTTCCAATTGGGAAATGAGTGGAAAAATCGATTTGAAAAAAATATGCCTCACTTACGAGGCTTTCTTGAGGAACTTCCCAACTTTCCCTGGAAGTATGAAAATTAATGGAAAATTCTTTTGAGTAATCAAAAAAAAAATCTATTTGGAACCTAATTTCCACACTTGATTTGCGAACTGTTTGCTAACATATTCACGAATATGTTCTGTTTGCGAATATTTCAAATACAAATCACAATTTTTTTCGCGGTTCGGGATAGTAGGTTTTCGAATAGAATTTGTTCGCGGACAATTCTTTTGCAAATGATGAACTGTTCGTGTTAAAAATCGTTTGTGATAAAACGTTCGCAAACATCACAAACTCGTTCGATGACTACGACCATTCATTCGATGTTTATGCGTTAAACCAACAGATGACGAATTTGAACGGTTAAACGTTGAACGATTTAGATTTGTACTTTGTAGTATTACACCCCTGTCTTTTTGTGTACTGACAATACGAACAAAACGAACAGTTCGCGAATATCGCCTCAGTGTGCCAATTTTTGAGATTTGATGTACTAAAAGCACATGACAAAGTCTATAAATTGCTCCCAAACTCTGCGTAGGGGTACGCATGGGTATAAGCAAAGTACAAAAGAAAGTCTGAACACATATTACATGTACAGAAAAAGAGAGTTTTCCCCAAGATACTCGACTTTCTATCTTCGAAACACGAGGGCCGCTGAGCCGTCACTTAAAGTGACCGGAACTTGCTGAAATTTTTGGCGGCTAATTTTTTACCTATGAAAATGCATCGAGAGAGTCAAAATGCGAAAAATTCTGTTTTTTGAATAACCGTTGATGAAGCTGCTATATCGTATGGCATTGATGCAAGAGAACTAAGACTTCAAAGTGGATAAATGTGCAAGAGTGAAAAGGGACAATGGGTCGAGTCTATTCTACTCACTCTCGCGCACTGCTTGAATAAAACATTGAGACAAAGAATCAATGTGCGCATGTATCGTTCCACTCTTGCACATTCTACTATGCAATCTCGGTTTGTTTGCACCAATACAATCAAATCTATGACTCAAACCCTTGCTGTATTGTTTCTTTGTTTTAACAATGTAATCACACGTACTCAAAACTGTCCATGAGACGGCACTAGTGACTCACTAGTAGTGTAAATAGCTTGAAACAAAACTCATCGTCGCGATAGTCAAAAACCAATTTTAATAAATTGGATTAAAAATTCAAAATAATTTTTTTCAGGATAATCACAAAAATTCATCACTATAATATACAAGTTATATATACCTGATACTTGAGGTTGAAGGAAATTTATCGCCTAAGGAAACTGTATTTTCTTCAACAGTAGTTTTGACAACATTATTAGATTCGTCTATATTTAGGGCCTCGTCATCATTCATTGATTCAGATTCTACCGCTCTACCTGATGGAGGTACAGGGGATGTTCCCTTTGAAATATCATTTGAATTCTTCAATGCAATTTCTTCAGGTGAATCTGGCATATCAGGTGTAGTTGGCTTTGTCAATACGTTTCGTGATTTAAACTTCCGAATATTTCTATATAGAAACAGCTGCCTTCGCGGTAAATTCATTGTCTGCAAATAAAAAAATATTTTTTGATAAATTTGTGTGCCGAAAAAAAGTTATTTGAAAAGTTTGCTCTGCATGGGATGACTAATTCCGAACTACTCAAAATGACCAAGTCACGTATTGTGATAGTTTTTCGACTACTTTACTTAAGCTGTGATATATCTTTAACGTAGCGTCCTTTTGACTATATAATTCTTTTAGATTATGCATATGTGCCTTAGTTTTCTTATATTTCTGTGCATTTTGACAGTAAATGGCTCAAATATTGTATTATACGTTTTTCATTGATGTATCAGGACTAAATCCCTTGTTTCGAACAAATCATGATTTTTCAAGGAGGCTTCGCTAACTTGTTTTCTTGTAACTGTACTAATTATTCAGCCAGAACTTGGCGGTGACAAATAAATAAATAAATTATAAACCATTTTTCAGTGCATACTTTGAGAAATTCAAAGCAAAGAAGTGGAAAATGGAATGAGAAAACCAGTGACTATTTTAAGCTGCAGTTCTTATCTTTTTTTGCAGTTCTGAATCATAAAAAATGCAGTTTTGAAGCGGGTTCCAAGTGTAACTGTGGTTCCATGCTAAAAAACATTTAAACTGTTTTTTTTTTCATTGTCGGGATTGAATTTTTGGGGGTCAACCTCTGCGACAAAGCTTTGTCATACAAAAACAAAATTTTCCAAAAATGTTTTCACGAAAATGTAAACTCAAAAATTGCTATTTTCCGGCTAAATTTCTGCTGTATTTAAACTTTAGGCCTGTACTGTAGGCATCTCTTAATTAATTTATCGGATGAATATCCGTAAACCTACCCATAGATGTGTCTCCCAATTTTACAAGATTACAGAATTTATAAATGTACTTTATAGCAGACAGTGTTTGGTGGAGATTAAATTGAGTTGAATTGAATTGAATACTCTCTCAACTCAAGCGGATATCTCATAAAAAATCATGTAAACGCAATCAGAGGTTGAAAAGAACCAATTTCTCCTTTGAATTTCGGTCTGAGATTCTAAATTGTCCGAAACCTTCTCAAAACAAATCTCAGACAGAAATTCTGAAAAATGTGTTCGAAATTTGTTCATTGCCGTTCTGGACGCAATCTTGTGTATTTTTACTGCTCACAAAATGGGAATGTAAAATGCTCTCTTAATAACACGATAATAATATCATCACGATAATCACTTTTTTGGCAAAATTTCTGTACACAAAGAGAAAACGGTACACATTGAGAATACAGAAAAACTTGAACATTTGTTCTTTTATTAGTATTTTATTCAATCAATTTTATTCATCATGAACCAATTTTTCCAATTTTTGATAGCATATTACTTTTCCGTACGAAGTGGGGAAAGTATTGGTTTATTGGTTTATATTGAAAAATTGAATTTCTTGGACGCATCAAATTTTGCACCAAATTGGACCACACTCATC
Organism: Aphidoletes aphidimyza; assembly: GCA_030463065.1. Taxonomy (NCBI): domain Eukaryota; kingdom Metazoa; phylum Arthropoda; class Insecta; order Diptera; family Cecidomyiidae; genus Aphidoletes; species Aphidoletes aphidimyza. The sequence goes on along the minus strand of CM059998.1, from coordinate 15,720,099 downwards.
GACCCAAAATTAGTGTTATATGGTTTTGTCTTAAATGTCACAAATGTCCAAATATCACAAATGTGACGAATGTGACAAATGTCGAAGATGTCCCAAATAAACCACAAATAACCCAAATATCACAAATATTTCAAACGTCACAATGAACTTTGGAATACCGAATTGTCGATGAACAATTTTCGAACAGCATAATTTTCAACTAATTTTCGAAGAACCAAATGGGTTCTCCTCTAAATGTTTGAATGTAAGGATACGAGCGCCAAGAAAGCATTAATATCGAATGTGTCTAATTTATCAATTTGCGAATCATATGGCCCAATTGATTAGCTCAAATTTGCTAAATTTTGGTTCTATGCCATCGAAACTTTCAGATGTTACATCAGAAAAAGCTGCCATTTTATTATGGTGTATTATTGACATTCAAACCATTTGAAAGTGTATTTTTGGTATTTCATTTAATTTTTCGTTGTATTCTCTCCACATTTTAGAGCATTTGAAGATGTCAAAGTATTAAAACACGATCCGATTCACGGGATTGTGATGAGGAATTTTATGAAGCTGATGAATGCCAAATTATTGCATTTGCCATTACCTTTCAAAGGATACACACCATCACAAAATTTCTTTTTGTTATAAAAATATGTTGGAAAAACCAAACTATGTGTATTTGAAAAATGATCAAAATCAATATTTCCCAATATTTCAAATTTTGATTAAAAGGAAATAAATTCATAGATGTGTGGAGAAAAACATAAATCAAATCAAATTTACGTATTACAGTTAATAATAATTAATAACGCATGTACGTTAAATTGAATTGCAATTGCCAAGTGGGTAAATCTAAATGACCGATTTTTACATTTCGAAAATGAACCACCATATACCTTCATACTGTTAGTGAATCAATTTTTGATCGATCTTCATTTGGGGATTGACGCGTAAGTCGTTCAAAACACTTCGATGTCGGAAACAAATGTGTGTCCAAAAGGAGAGTGTTAAAATGGATCACTTCTATAGAGCATGAAACTTTGGGCAAAGATATCATCAAAGTGATCAATAAGTAAAAAATGACAAATGTTTACCTGTACTTTTTACCTGTGGTTTTACCATATAAAGGTACTATATGGTTTACTATATTTGGGATATTTTTTACTAGTTTTCTTATTTTGATGCTGATGATTACAGTTCGATTAATCAATCATTGTGGAATAAAAACAGCTTAACAAAGGAACAACAAACTATCAAAACCTGCGAAAACTCATCCTTATTTTTGGAGACGCAAAAATTCAAAATTCCATGTAATGATACATATGCTCAAATGTTTGGTCCATGTAAGAACTTCTTTGAAACCAAATATATTTCAAGCAGTTTTTGACTAACTTGATGTTTTAGCCAAGCAAGAACAATCGTAAATTACCATTTCGTTGGTAACTTGGTATAATATTTTTTATATAGATTTATAATAAACCACCTTTGGCGAAGAAACCCTGTATGGTGCAGATCATTAATTAATTAATTAACTGTTCGACTATAAATTCTACTATTTCATGTACTTAAGACAAATATTGGTTTTGCCACGAAAATTCAAATCCACCGTGCTCGAGTAAATGAATTCCAATCGGGCTCAAATGTTCACCAAAATCTCAGTCGACTATGAGAACAAATTTGTCTTAGCACTTTTTTGATTTGGATACTCGCTTCTGGTACCTCCGGTGCAAAATAGTGTCTTCGTCGTAGTTGTATGTACGTTAAAACGATAACTCTCGAACATGGTCTCAAATTCCAAAGTGATCAAAGCAAAGTTCCAGAGCGGCGTACATTCAAGTGCACATGAGTTTCGTCTCCAGTACATTTTACGTAAAAACTGAATTTTCACATCAAATTCCCTGGACGTATTTTCCTATGAAATTTCATACAATTTTTGTCGTTTGAAATTTATTGAAGTCCTCTTGATGTTCTTCTAACAATGCACATAATGTATCTTTATGCCAAAAAATCATGAAATGTGAAAAGTTGTAAAAATGTACGAAATTCTTCGAAAATAGAATTGTGAAATGAATATATTACATCTTATGTTAATAGTTATTTTTTTTGAATTTCTTGGAATTTATTGGAAGTTCTTGAAAGTTAATAGTATTTTTTAGTTCTATTGGGAATCAATCTAAAATAACTTCTATTAACATCAATTTGATACCAAAGCAAACATTCTATTAAGTAGTAAGCTATATCTTATATAAAACAAATTTGATATAATACCAATTTGTTAATATAAATGATAATACCATTACTTTAGTTAATAGCTATTTTTGACAAGAGTCAATTTAACATGTCAATGCATAATTTTCAACTTCAAACTTTGATATTACTAATATCATGTTAGCGATATTTTTGGTGATATTTTATTGAGACTTTGTCACTTGGAGTTATGGCACAACCCATTTTGAGTGAAAAAAAAATCAAATCATTTGAAAGGAATACCAAAAATGTTATCGCAGCAAAAAAGAGCCATGTTCACAGTTTCAATTTTATGCTACATTTCATTTGAAAAGAATCCATTCTGAAGAATTGAACCAAAATTGGTGACAATTTCTAATTCCTCATAATAATTTAGACCCTTTATTTTGTATTGTGGCAAATTGATGAAGGTACACTAACTTTCGATATTTTGAAGATATTTTAGGAGGGTTAACGAATCAAACTTTTTACGAAACAGCAAGGTGAAGATAGATTGAACGATTTGGCACTTTTGAGCATCCATGGAGATGTACGAAGTGTAAAGCTATATTTGCCATATGATAATGATATCACATGTGAAGATTTAAAGTTGAAAATAGAAAAGAATCGGTAATACGATCATAATAGAGTTTCATTGAGCACGGTTGATTCCACAATTCACATGCTGTGGTGTTGTGTGTGTGAGATTTCAACTAATAACAGGCGCGTACCGTCATACTATCGTCATAAATCCACAGTCTATATTTCGATTTGTTTTTCGTTTTTACAATGGAATTGTGTTTTTTGAAGAAAAAAAACCTCCGAACCTGGAGTCACCGTACGCCACTGACTAAAAAATAACAAAATGTAACGAATGGCAGTTCGCAAACGAAAAGGTGATTCTTGGAATTTACCACCATAATGTTAAAAAATTGTCAATGCTTCATTGAAACGGAATGATAGCCTAAAACATTCACAGAAGTCGAATTTTCTAAATAGTCCTAGTCGAGATTGCGTATTTTCTAAATACAAACAACAATGGACTTGACTTTGAATGCAAAACAATAAATATTGAATTTCAATTGATCGATAACACTGGGCAGAATTCATCTCTCGATAGAATCAAACTTTGTGTGGATTTGGAAGAGTTTATTGGAACATGTCTTTGTCAACATAGTTTATAAAAAAGGATATTTTGTTGTGTTATTTTCAGTCAAAGCGAATCATAATAATGTGGTGGCCTTGATTTTCAATCATTTGCTGATGTTTTCATCAACCGATTTTGGGAACACGGTTAACGAATGTCAATATTATGCTGACATTGCGAATTTACCATTTCGATCGGTAGCACATCATCATGGAATCTGTAATTTTGCATTCAGATTGAGCTAAATATACTCAGAGGTAAGCAGTGATTTTCTGATATTTTTTATTAATTTTCAAATAATTTGAAAAATCATTTTTCTCAGCGTTTTGAGTTATCTGATTAGAGAACCCCTGAATGAAAGAAACCCTAAAATAAAGGAAAAGATTTCCGCACGGATGGTTATTAGTATAAAATGGAAAATTCTAAATAGTGGAAAATCTGGCCGATCCAAAATTATTTTTTTTCCAAAACTGCATGCAAATGAAGATTTTCTTTCTCTTTCTCCCAAAATCAGTTGATCTCACAAACACTTGAGGTTGTAAGCGATAAAATTTCTTGGGGGGTAACGAAAAAAGTCAATTCTATTTAGTGTAAACTGAGTCTGAGAAAAAAATGAGGACCTAAAAAAAGGTCCTCAGCACCGAAAAGGGGCTTTTGATTCCACTCGAAAAAATTTCCTCGAAAATCGTGTCAATAGCTAGCAAATCTGCCTGAGTCATCGTGATTGAACTTTTTCTCGTCGGAAAAAACAGATTTTGCGCCACTAGTTGTCCCAAAACAAATGTTTATCAGCGAATTCACTTCTGACCTTGATATTCAATTTTATCAAATTCGGATTGGACTTCATTTTTTTGTATTAAGTCGATTCTAATTTATAAAAATTTGTTGAATACGTCCCAGTTGATTTTCAGACTTCAGTTCAGCTGCAGACTTCAAACTATTGGCTGCATTTCGAATGAGTCGACGTTTGTTAGCCGCTGAGATGGTCGCTATCTTTCAAATGATTGCGAACTACTTTTTCACTTCGATTGATTTTTTAAGAATTATACATTGGAAGATTGGTGATGTCATTTGAAGCTGATATTTTGGCTTTTTCGACCTCGCTCAACCGTTTGCCAAGTGGCATTGTTACTTGCGCTTCTGTTGTACATGGAATGAGCCAATTTCAATTTGAATTGGTATGCATTTGATTGTCAAGGGTAAATTTTGCTAGTGCGAATTATATTCTGACATAAAAAGAACATTCATATTGCGAACTGACATCAGAGGCATTGAAATGCGAAATTTGGCTATAATTATTTCGCGCCAGTTCTTCGAAAAAGTCGATAAATTGAGAAATAAAGAGATTAAATCGACCTGATTTTTGCAAAAAAGTATTTGGGTGTTTGTATTTTTTATTTCAAAAAATATCATCAAACTTTATGTGGATTTAAGTTAAGGCTGCTCACGAACCCGAACTGTTCATTTTCGTTCGCGTTCGTTCGCGAAGAAACTAACACTAACAAAACACAAACACTATATTAGCAAAAACGAACAAACAAATATGTTCGTGAATGTTCCTGATATTTTTTTCAATTTTCTCGATGTATTATAGTATAAAAATAAGAAAATTCGCTGTTGTTAAGGTTATTTAAAATTCGAAACATGATTTTATGTTCTCATATGAGACATTTACAGGTGCCTCCATCGTTTATTTAATTTTCGATCTCTCGAAAATTATGTAATATGTATTGGAAAAAGTTTATGTTATGCGGCTCTATCATATATGCTTTGTATGTAAGTGGAATTCATCAATCAAAACGTTCACTCAATGAAAAATGAATTATTGATAAAAGAGACAAAATATAATATTAATATTGCTTCAATACAACTTAAAATAAATACATATATGTATTTTAGTGGTCAACATGTAATTTAAAATATTAATTTGTAAATTATTTTGAAAATCGGTACGTGTTCGTACGAACATTCACTTGACGAACCGAACGCATACTCGAATTTCATAAAATTTTCTGTTCGCGAACGTTCGTGAACAGTACGTGAGCAGCCTTAATTTAAGGGGTTTTGTGAAAAACAGTGGCTATTTTAAGCTGAAGCTCTTATCTTTTTTTGCCGTTCTGATTTCAGAAATCAAAAATGCAGTTTTTAAGCTGGTTCCAAGTGCCAGCTAAAAAAAATTTAGCATGCAAACTTTTTAAATTTTTTTTTTTTTTTTCATTTTTCCTCGTGATTGAGTTTTTGGGGTCAACCTCTGGGACAAAGCTTTGTCGAATATGGGGTCCAAAAAATACAAAAACAAAATTTCTAAAAATGTTTTCACTAAAAATCGAAAAAGGTGCGAAAAATGATATTCAAACGGCATGAATCACGGTTTTTTAGCCTCAATAGCTGAACCACTAACTTGATTATAATGAAAAATAAACAGTTTGAAAAAATTTAGCAAGCTGGGTATGTATGTATGATGATGATTCGCAAAGTGTTATGCAGCATTCCCATTCACATTGTGGCGGTTTTTAAATATCTATCGACACAGTTGACCAGAGATGACTGAACGCACGCTCAGTTATATATTCTACGTTGGAAATTGAGTAGTGTTTGACTCGCGTGCGCTCAACCGCACTCTGTAGGTGCGCGCACCAACTATTATATATAATTTTTCGATTTTGATTATTTCCGTGTAATGATTGAAAAAATGAAAGACATTTTTACAGTTTATGTTACGATGAATATAAAATGAAAAAAAAAATATTCTGCTGGCCGAAAATATAAGTTGGAAATAATGACAAAGCCAAGAAAACAATAAAGCGCGTCAGTGCGCTCAAGCGAACTCTTGAAAAAATCACTCAATTTCGATCGCTTTACAAGCAATGAGCATGTTGAGCGCACTCAAACACAGAGGCGGTGCGGCCGTTGCTCGTATACTCAGTGCGCTTCAGTCATCTCTGCAGTTGACAATGTTCAACAGTGAACGCACACTATCGTAATCACTTTATACACACTTTTAAAATGTTTAAGAAACTGCAGTTCTGATTTTTCCTTAAAATAGTCAGTGGTTGACCATTCCATTTTTCCTTAAAATAGTCAGTGGTTGACCATTCCATTTTTCCTTAAAATAGTCAGTGGTTCGATTAGTTTAGTTCCAATCAAGAAAAACCCGGGGTCGGTTGGTCGAAATTTTCAACTTTTTGCAAAAGTAAGCGTAAATTTTGCCGATCGATATCTCAACCATTTCGAGAGGTAAAAAAACCGCATGGATCTCGTTTGAAAGGTATTGCAGCTTACTTCATTTTGTATTTTTAACATTTTTGAAAAAAGTTATTTTTGAAATAGAAATCGACTTTTGAATCTTTAAACGCGATTATCTCGAAAACACGCACACACATTTTTTGAGTTAGAGTCTTTTTCGGATAGCTGGCCTCAAGCCCTTTCATCTGGCTGTATCAAAAATATGGACACTTTTTTACCCATCCCAATATTTGGGTTCGAATGCAGGGGTGTCCGTTTTCCATTTTTTTCACTTTTAGGTTAAACTTAAAAAAGTAAATATTTTGGCGTTCTGGGGGTCAATTACTATCCAACGGTGTATAATGCATATTTTGACATATTCTATACATAACTATCAACATTGATGAAAATCTTCTCTGCCATCCACATCGCCATGTTATTTATAAATTTACATGCGGTTCCTTGATGTAGAAGTGATAGAAATGCATTTATTTAATCATATTATTTAATCTGTAGGATGGCTGACATTCTTTATTTTCAATGATTTTGTGAAAGTCTGGACTAGCCCAGAGTTCACAGCGGATTTCGGATTCTAAACTATTTTGTGATAACTTAGCACGATATTTTGCGAGAGACTTGAAAAGGTAGATTCGCAAACATAGGTAGAACCAAATAGGAACAAAAAAATTATTTTATGTAAAAGCAAAAAAGAATGATATAAACGATGTTGGCAAAAGTATGATCGACACGATTATCAAACGACACCAACACAAAAAACTACGAAACGAATGCACGATATTGGGAGATGAAGAAGAGAAAAGATGGTGCGCAATGACTTTTGATTCACACACCCTCAAATCTCTAACACTTTCAAACGCGAAAATATTGCTTTGGCTCCAAAGTGCAAAACAAAGCTAAAATCTCTACTGCATTCCACCAAAGACAAACGCAATGATATTATATAAGCCGGGTGTTTACATCGCAACTTATTCACTGTACTGTACAGCCGTTGTGACATCGGACAAACACGTCCGTCTGTACATGTAAGAAAGAGAGAGCATAATTTGTATAAACGGAACAACGAACCGTATCGAAGCGGATTAGCCGAACACATAATCAATTGCCGACACTCGCTCAACGATGACAGCTTCAAATTAACTGAAAATGAAATTAATCCAAATAGATTAAATATCTTAGAATCCAAGCACATTTTTATAATCTCTAATAATTTAAATCGCGACATTGGACCGCATTTTTCAACTTTATTTAGCTTGCTAAAATAAGCAAAAAATAAATTTTGTTGGCTTATTTGTTGCACTTTTCATACAAAAATTTAATTTTCAAGCAAAAAGCTACATTCACTTGAGACGAAGGTGCGCCGCAACGACTACTAGCATAGCGCGGAGAAAATGACAGATGGGCAACGCAAGCAGCGCTGCGATTTTCACTGTATGCGTGCTCGCACTAATTCAGCTGTGCATTCACACACAGCACAGTGGTACAAAATCAGCGGTTGTCAGCTGAAACTACGGCGCTGTGATCGGTGTTGCAGGTCATAGTCATATTCATGCTTTGGTCCCAGGAAAGTCATATAGGCTCGCAGAAAACATTAAGTAGGCTGTAATGGGATCTAAGTCTAATAATTTCCAAACAATGGTGAAAATTTGAAATCGTTCAGTAGAGTCATTTTTGAGCTATCGTGGTAACAAAAAACGTGACACCGGACGACGGACACGGACGACAGACACGGATGACGGACAACGTGCCACAGCCCCACATCAAAATGAGCTAAAAACGGTTCCGCCGCATTCCTATGGGTTCCGAACTTATAGAAAACTCATTTTTGGGGTTTCCAAAATTTGGGCCAATCGCAATACTTTTACGCATCACGTGGTGTGCGGAAAAGTAATACCCTCTATATGATTTTGATTTTGTTGTGTTGAAACACTATCTTAATATTTGTAAATATTGTAACATTAGTGCCAAACACTTTCTTATTTCAATGTGTTTTAGTTCACATTTATTTTGGTGTTTTTTCTTTTGTGCCAATCTTCCAGTAGCATAGAACATTCATTTAATTTGCATTTAGTTGATAAACGCGACTTAAGATGCTAATTTGTTGTTAGCGAAACAATTGTCTCACAATTGATCTTTCATTAAAAAAGTGACAAAAAGGTCTCAATTAAAACAAATAAAAGCTTGTTTGCGGTTTATTTTTCCCAAAGAAAAATGATCAATCGGCTCCACATTCCATCAGTCAATTCATTTTTGGCTTGAGCGTCTTCCGCTAGCATTAAAATGTCATATGTTAAATAGGTTTTCTTTACTTCGAAAGATTCAAATAACAATTCTTTACTCTCGTCAAAAATGATCACAAAATTAAACAAAATGAAAACATAAAGGCCGATATTCAAAAGTGGATCAAGAAATGATATTAGTAATTACAGAGTGCCACTCCTCTGTGCGTAATAGCAAAGTTATTGGATTCAATATTAACAGGTCATTTGAATTTTCACATTAAAAACATCATTAATGATAGTCAGCACGGGTTCATAAAAGGAAGATCAACAATTACAAATCTAGTTGAATTTGCATCGTCCACATTGAACAACTTGTCGACAAATACACAAACTGATGCAATCTATATTGATCTAGCAAAGGCTTTTGATTCCGTAAATACTGATCTACTGATCCACAAACTCAATGTCATGGTTCTGAACCACGAGATTCTAAGATGGATTGAAGCCTATCTGAATGGCAGAAAGCAAATAGTAAAAATCGATTATACGGAGTCAATCCCAATTGATGTTACCTCTGGTACAGATCAGGGCTACCCGATTGGAGCCACATTATTTTTATTATTTATCATAGAACTACCATATTATGTTGAAGATTCTACATTACTTTCATTTGCAGATGATGCTAGACTGTCCAAACATATTGAGTCTGAGAACGATTGCTTGAAATTGCAAAATGACTTCGAAAACATTTCTATCTTTTTCAGTCGTAATGATCTTAGATTGAATGTTAAGAAGACCAAATTGATGAGGTTTCACCGAATCACACATTGAATACATCATAGCAAAAGCCAAATCAAGACTAGCTTGGATCAAAAGATTTGGTCGTGATTTCAAGGATCCGTGGACCATTCGATTGCTCTTTTACACATATGTATTACCAATACTTGAATATGGTTCACAAGTTTGGAACCCCTACATGAAGGGTCAGATCAGAAGAATAGAATCAATCCAGAAACAATTTTTACATTATGCTCTTCGAAAATTAAAATGGCCATATAGGTTTCACCTACCAAAGTATGAAGATAGGCTGATGCTGCTTCAGTTGATAACTTTGAAAGAACGTAGAATGGTGGCTCAAGTGATTTTTATTCACAAATTGATCATTGGTGAAATATCATCTAGTCATTTACTGAAATATATCGTATTTCGTCAACCTCATTACCAAACTCGCAGTAGTAATCTATTAATAGTGCCATTGGAAAAGCGTAACTATAAAATATCAGCCAATGAATTTTATGCTTGATACATTTAATGAATTTTCTGATAAAAAGATTCCCAATTGTGATATATATCTAGTTGATTTCAATATGAGCACAGATACTATAAAAAAGAGAATAATTGAATATTTTAATACTTCAAGAGGATGAATGTGATAATCAATTTTGAAATCAGTTAATCGCAACGTTTTGCTCCGTAACCGTTAGGGTTGGCAAATGGGTTGACTGATCGGTGCTATCAAACATTGGTTATAAATAGATTTGTACAAATTTTATACATATTTTTGTAAATTATTAATAAACCACCTCTGGCGAAGAAACGCTGTATGGTGCAGACCATTAACATTAACATAAACATTAACATAAATAATTAACAATCGGTAGAAAGTAACTCACTGCGCTGTATAACGACAGATTGTTCAGTGTTCAATCAAACGAAGAGCGCAATTATAAACAAACGAGAATTGTGCGACACACACAAAAAAATTTGATGAAATAACATTTTAGATATTTGATGTAAATTACAATTGCAAAATATGATAAAATAAATTCATTTTTGAATTCATTTTTTTTTTGATTCTCAAGTCGTTCGTGAGCCACTATTAAGGTGCCACTGATGGCTCAATGGCTCGCGGTTGGAAACCCCTGGTTTAAGGCAAAGCATTATACAACTTGGATTTATGCCATCAATTTGGCAAAATAAAGGCACACGCACGACTCACAGAGAAGAAACGAGAAATAGGGGAATAGATTGTTGTCGATTCGCATTCACACAAACACAACTGAGATCGCTAAAACACAGTGCAAAGGAACCGTCACTACAGTATGTTCGAAGACCGGAGTGTATAGAACATTCGAAACTGGAGTGATTCATATACATGCAAACAACACTGACCTCGAACGTGCTGTAGATGTTTGCTTTGAGCTATATTTTAGCGAAGTGCGAGTGATCCGGTTCTCCGCTGTGTGAAGGCGAATCTTTGTTAAATCTCAATAGACGATACTTCTGGTACAGATCAAGGCTACCCAATTGGTGCCACATTGTTTTTATTATTTATCATGGAATTACCATATTATGTTGAAGATTCTACATTACTTTCATTTGCAGATGATGTTAGACTGTCCAAACATATTGAGTCTGAAAACGATTGCTTGAAATTGCAAAATGACATTGACAACATTTCTGGCTTTTTCAGTCGTAATGATCTTAGAAATGTATGGCAATAAAGAGACAAACTGCACACAATCGTCGAAATATAACTGTGTGTGTGAATGTATACGTATCGCTGATGCTGACAACAATCGATTCCCCTCTTTCCCAAGTTAAAATATCACCACTTTCAAAGTGGTCAGACCGCTTCACTTGACCACTTCGTTTTGATGGTGTATTCGTATCGTTGCTGCTTGCGAATACAAAACAAAAGAAATGTCTCGTTCTTTCTTTTGTTTTATATTCGCTAGCGGTATCGATACGAATACAGACAGCATCAAAGTGAAGTGGTCAAGTGAAGCGGTCTGACCACTCTGAAAGTGGTGATATTTTGGCTTGGGTTCTCGTTGCTTCTCCGTGAGTCTTGCTTGTGCCTTTATTTCCTCAAATTTAGGGCATAAATTCAATATTGATGATAAGTCGAAGTTGCATTGGTTTTAGAATTTGTAACCAAAATTTTCGGGAAAAGTAAAAACAGAACATTTTGTGCTTAAAAGTAAAAACAGTGAAATAATTAAATATATTTTTTATTCACAATTGATAAATGTCAATGGTTAATTGAAGAGCATATAATAAGTTAACACAGATCTAAACGCTTGGATTTGTTATTTATGATAAATCTAAGTTATTATATGCTCTGTTTAATTGCTCTTTGGTAAAAGATTCGATAAAATCGTACTTAATCGTATTTTTTTTGAACTAAACGCTAAAATTGCCCAAAAATATCCAAACCGTCCAAAATATTAGAAAAATGTAATAAACGTGGACAAGAAGATATACTATTTGAAGACATCAGTAAAAAGGGTTTAAGTCAAAAATCGAATAAATCGATTTAATTCATTTAAACATAAATTTTCATAAAAAATACATCTCATCACAATTTGATGAATATAAACATGCATTTTGCCTCGATAAAATAACGCACGAAACAAATGAGTCTTGCGTATTATGCGAAAAGGCGACAAATCAATTTGTACACGATCAAATGGTGCGACGCGTTTATGCGAAATGAGACGTATGCGTTTATTTTGTATAAAAGAGTTATGAGTAGTTGCTTCACACTGTTGGCATTGTGTAGCATGCTCATCTTCCAATGCTGTGAGCTAATGCTATGCTCGCGTATTATCAAAAGATATGTAAGTTTCTCGATACTGCAACGATATTGTTTTTGTATTTGCTACTTAAATCGTTTATACAAATTAATGTCACTCGTTCCGTTTCATGCGGTTATTTCCAACGTCACTAGCGACGAAGAAGCGCTCAATATTTTGGGTAACGCATATATTCGTGCCTTTTATTTAAAAAAAATGTGAACAAGAACAAAAGTGTTGTGTATAATTTCAAAGTCAATATTCTCCAAATGACATTTACAGTACATAACTCCTTTTTCTCCTGATGCCTTCCTTTCACTCGTTTTTAAATGTGATTTACGTCAATGAGTATTATTTTTACACCGTGCAACAAATTTGTAACTTTTCTCTCACACATGAAAAATTCCGAATGGGCATTCTTCTGGGAATAGAATATGATCCCACGGTACCTTTGGTTTAGATCTAGCACGTCTGAATTTTTGTTTTTTTTTTTAAATTCCACATATTTTTTCCGGGCTACATTTTTTTCCTGGGATTATACCAAAGATGCCCAAGAAAAAAAGTTTTTTTTCATTTTCCGAATTGAAAACTCTGTGGAAACAAAAAATACCGTCGAATATGACCATTCGACCCTCAGAAGAACGCCCATCCGAAATTTCTGATGTGTGAGAGTGTGTGTTGCACGGTGTTATATGGGATAGTTACGAGTTTTGCAAAAGTTATGACACGTCAATATTCATATATCCTATAACAATTTATTCTTTTCAATTTGAGATATTGAACTAGTTGACGAATTGTCAACGAATTTCTGACTTAGATTCCCTCTTATATATTTTTCGCAATTTCAGTGCAAATATTCTGTTAACATATTAATATTCTCAAATCTTAACCACAGATTAATGATGCAAATTATTTGCATCCCAAAAAACAAGGTATTTGGTTCTATCATCCTCATGTTGTTTATGTACATTTATATGCGGGTCTCAAGGCGAATTTCTCAGTCCTATTGAAATACACAGAGAACAAAATCCAAGATGGTATCTTGAATTTCATTCACTGCATAATTCAATAGTACTGAACAATTGGCTTTGAAATGGCACTTCTGTGCAGTGTTAATAGATGTAATACATTGACGGGTTATATTCAAGTGGTCAATGCACAATATCAAGCACTGCATTCACGATGGCTTCAATTTATATAAACCATTGAGAAAAGGTATTTGCATACATATTAAAGGGAATTCTAAACAATTGATTAAAGCTTCGTGTTAACCGATTTATTCGTCAAAAATATTGATTCAAAGACCGTTTCACACAAAATAAATATTACATTCATAAGAGTATAATGATTTATTAATCCTATCGAATTGGTTATGAATAATATTTCTACATGATTTTATTACTTTTTTCTTTAATATAATTTGTACAATTTTTTTCCTTCTTTACGCATATAGTACAAGAGTTTCATGTTTTCTCATCAAGTATTCAGATATAAAAAGATTCCATGCTTTTAGAAGAAACGATAAAAAACACTTTGCATCAAGCGGACTTTAAAGAGTTTGAAGTATCAACATTTGATGAATATTTATTTTTCTTAATTTGATAATATATTTTCAATATCATTTTTATTCCTCCTTTTGTAATACTAGGCATGAGACGAAGTTCATTCGGCAATTTGTGTGAAAACTTATTCGTTCATCATAGTTATTTTAGTTTTTCATTATTCTACGTGCATTTCATTTTTTTACACCTCTTGTTTGACCTAGTACGAGAAAATTGTCAAAGAAAAGCAATCAATTAGTACCGCAAAAGTTATAGGATTATATTATATAAAATTAGATTATTATCAACATTTATCCACGCTATTATAACTAATTCCGTTAGTATTCTGTTTTTATGAGAATAATTGAACGAAGTTGAACAATTGAGGTGCCACAATTTGGGGCCACAAAATAAGCATTGAGTTTTCTAATTTGGTTGTTTTCCATAGTGTCAATATACTCTGTCAAAACTCCTCGCCACGATAAATTCCTCGTCACTCACTTTGAATTCAAGTCGATTAAATTTCGCTGTCAACGGACAAGAAATTTTGTGAATGTTCGTTCGTTCATTCGTAAAAATTTATTAATTTTGTTCGTTCGTTCGTAGCATTTTTTCTGCGAACAATGTTCGTTCGTTGTTAAAAAAATGAAGGTATATGAATAAGGTGGCTCACGTCGATTGTTCCATGCAAAATATTTGAGAACAACCTCCAGTTTTACTTTTTGGGTCAAGCCAAACATATGTTCAAAATTTCAGATCGACACGACGACTTTAAACCGATTATTCAGAATTTTGGGAAATTTGGGAAATTTGTCACATGTTTGTGACTCCAGACGGTATTTCTCGGTCCAAATTAGTTTTCTAAACAGAATTTGTTATTCCTCATAATTTGTTATATCAAGAATACATGATTTTTCATGAATTTTCACATTTTCAATCAAATCCGAATGTCTCAATATTGCACAAACACAATATTTGTTTTTAATGGCTAAGTAAACACGAAGAGGGAGTAAATTCTTCCCAAATTCCCTTCAGAAAACTCATTTTGACCGAGAAAAACCGTCTGGAGACACAAAAATGTGACAAATTTCCCAACATTCAGAAAAATCGGTTTAGAGCCCTCGTATCGATTTGAAATTTTGAAAATTCGCCCAAAAAATAAAACTGGGGGGTATTCCCAAACATTTTGCATGGAAGGTTCATCTACATGGTCAAAGTGATAACATCAAATACAGTATAGCTCAGTGAAATTATTTATTTAAAAATAGTTAATTTATGTTTATAAATCCAATTTGTCGTTATTTGGATTTTTTAATATTGTCTAGACAATAATAATCTAAAATTCAAGTGTTTACATTATTGTTGTTATTATTGTTGATGCAAAATGCCTGAACCACATTGTTGTGTAAAAAAAAATTGCAGAGGTGAAAGATATGCAGAACTCAAACTTAATTGCATGTATTGTGGAAATTCAGTTTATATCCAATGCATGAGAGAGAGGAAAAATAATGAAAAAATCGTGAAAAATTTACTGAAAATTTTTGGTCTGGCAACATCAGCTCATGATGGAACATTTATAGTAAATACAAGTGACAATGAAATGTTAACAAAATTCAATGACACATTCATAATAGATTCACCGTTTGCCATAACTTGTGAAGTATGTTCAGACAATTTCAAGAAAATGTTTAATACAAATATTCAACAACAACATCAACAAAACGCATCGTCATCACCCCATTCAGAGCCATTGTTATCAGTAATGGCATTATCTCATCCTCATCCTGAGCCATTGTTGTCAGAAATTGCATTAGCCAACAACATAACCAACAATCAGACTGACAATAAATTTGCTATATATGTTTCGAAATTCAAACCAACGACTACATGTGATAAATTAGCTGCATATATCACACATAAAACATCTTTAGTATACGATACCAATTTTTCAATTGAAATGTTAACTAAGAAAAGTAAAAAACAACATAAACTCAATTTTGTGTCGTTCAAAATTAATACATCAAACAAAGATGACTATGATGTTATTATGAACAGTGAATTATGGGGATCTGTTGTTGATGCTAAGCCCTTTGTACCACCTCAAAAACCACCAAAACCATCAAACAAAAAAATTAACGTGAATTCAAAACAAAAACCAAAACAGAAAAAAGTCCAACAGCAACAACAACAACAACAGCATAGATTTTCATCACAAAACTATAAACTTGAAAATAATCGTAACAAATTTCAAAACATGCATCAAAAACGAAAATCTAAATACCAAGTACATTCTCGTGATGAACATGTCAAATATAATCATCAATTCAATGGCATGCCTTTTAATATGAATACACGAAATGGACATAGTTTGATGGATCACAATCATATACCTATGTATAGTCAAAAATACCAACATCGTGATTTGGGTCCAACTCATAACTGGCAATACAGTTCTCAACAACCTTCATTTGCAGATCCTTTTTGGAATCTGAATCAATTTCAACAGCCACCCATACAACATTTCATGCCACATTACGATGCTCAACACTTCCAGACGAGCAATCTCCCATTTCAAATCAAACCATATCACCAAGGACCGTACTTTCACCACCAATAAATTCAATAAACAACAGCTCAAATGCAATCCAGATCCTTGAATATGAGATGCTATTGGAAATGCAAAATTTTGACAAGGGGCTGATCAATGATTCAACAGTAGATATGTTCATCAACAAAATTAATTCACTGAAGGAGCAAGTGAATGAAATATGGACAAATACAACAACAAAATCAACAGCTAAGAGTTCCTTACCAACATTTGCAATGCAATCATCCGAACCAGAAAATTTCAATACAATTTACTGCCACAATGTTAATGGGCTTCGTACCAAATTACCAGAATTTTTTGCTAATATATTGATTTCATCTTTTAAGGTCTACATGTTATGTGAAACCAACCTCGATGACACTATTCAATCTTCAAATGTATTCCCGAATGATTTTAATGTATACAGATGTGATAGGTCGACCCTTACTGAGAGTAATCAATCAAAAAAGAAGAAAAGTGGAAGTGGAGTTCTGATTGCGGTTCATGAATCATTAAATTCTCACCTAATAGGAAATTGTGAAGCATTTGGTACAGAATTAATTTGTGTACAGGTGAACCTTGGCGATTTTAACTTATTCTTAATAGAATCATACATCAGACCAGACTCACCATTGGCAGTATACGAAGCAAATATGAATGCAATGAAATCATTCACATCTACAGCCAAAGCAAATGATACTATAATAAATTCTGGTGACTTCAACTTAAGCGATCTATTATGGCTAACTGATGATGCTGATGATCCACAAATCGCATTCCCATTAAATGCTGCCACCAAGAAAGAAATCACAATTGTTGATTCGTGCCATGAGCTTGGCTTACATCAAATCAATAAAAATTTCAATATAAACAACCGACTGTTGGATTTGGTTTGGACAAACGATACCAATTTAATAAAATGTGATGTATGTATTGATCAATTATTGAAAATTGAAGGTCACCACCCTGCTTCTGAGCTAACAATTTTGAAATGCATTAAGAAAAATGATAGAGTTGAAAATGTCAAAATGTTCCTTGATTTTCAATCAGCCAACTATGCAAATATCAATGAATCACTTGCATGCATAGAGTGGAATGCTTTACTTCAACTTTCAAAGATACCATTTAATGATAAAGTAGATAAGTTTTATGAAGAAATTGATTCAGTTATCAAGAAACATGTTCAGACCAAAGCGCATAAATCAACATCACACCCCAAATGGTTCAACCCACAACTTATTAATTTGAAAAATAGGCTGAATAAACTACGGTCTAAGAGAAAATGGTCAACGGAGGCAAACAAAGAATTTTTGATTAAGCGAACTGAATATAATCGAAGTGTCAGAAAGTCATATAACGATTATACCATTGAAATGGAACAAATGATAACTGATGAGCCATTAAACTTTTACAAACACGTAAAATACTTGAACAAATCAAATGATAAATTACCAAATACCATGGAATATAATGGACAAAAATCCAACAACGAATCAGAAATCGCTAATTTATTTGCCCAATTCTTCTCTACTGCCTACTCTAGATATAATCCAGATGCAGTGCATAATTTTGAATCCAATAACAAACACAGAAACGAATTGATTAATCTATGCAGTAACATTCCAAAAATTGATATAACTGAAGAAACAGTGACGCAAGCAATCAACAACCTACCAAATAACCTTGTTTCAGGCCCTGATGGAATTCCGAACTTATTCATAAAAAATTGTATAGAATCATTAGTGAAACCTATCACACTAATTCTCAGTGAATCCATGAAAACGGCGCAAGTACCTCAATGTTGGAAAACATCGTTTGTAAGGCCGATATTCAAAAGTGGATCAAGAAATGATATTAGTAATTACAGAGGAGTGGCACTCCAATGCGTAACAGCAAAAATATTGGATTCAATATTAACAGGTCATTTGAACTTTCACATTAAGAACATCATTAATGATAGCCAACACGGATTTATAAAAGGAAGATCAACAATTACGAATCTAGTTGAATTTACATCGTCCACATTGAACAACTTGTCGACGAATACACAAACTGATGCAATCTATATTGATCTAGCAAAGGCTTTTGATTCCGTAAATACTGATCTACTGATCCACAAACTCAATGTCATGGGTATGAACCACGAGATTCTAAGATGGATTGAATCCTATCTGAATGGCAGAAAGCAAATAGTAAAAATCGATAACACGAAGTCAATCCCAATTAACGTTACCTCTGGTACAGGTCAGGGCTATCCAATTGGAGCCACATTGTTTTTATTATTTATCATAGAATTACCATATTATGTTGAAGACTCTACATTACTTTCATTTGCAGATGATGCTAGACTGTCCAAACATATTGAGTCTGTAAACGATTGCTTGAAATTACAAAATGACTTAGAAATCATTTCTATCTTTTTCAGTTGTAATGATCTTAGATTGAATGTTAAGAAGACCAAATTGATGAGGTTTCACCGAATGGGTACAATAATTGATCATATCTATATCATTGGAGATGAAGTCATCCAGAGAGTGAACGAAATCAAAGACTTGGGAGTCATTCTTGATAGTCAACTCAATTTCAAATCACACATTGAATACATCATAGCAAAAGCCAAATCAAGACTAGCTTGGATCAAAAGATTTGGTCGTGATTTCAAGGATCCGTGGACCATTCGATTGCTCTTTTACACATATGTATTACCACTACTTGAATATGGTTCACAAGTTTGGAACCCCTATATGAAGGGTCAGACCAGAAGAATCGAATCAATCCAGAAACAATTTTTACTTTATGCTCTTCGAAAATTAAAATGGCCAAATAGATTCCACCTACCAAAGTATGAAGATAGGCTAATTCTGCTTCAGTTGATAACTTTGGAAGAACGTAGAATGGTGGCTCAAGTAGTTTTTATTCACAAATTGATCATTGGTGAAATATCGTCTAGTCATTTACTGGAAAATATTATATTTCGTTTACCTCATTACCAAACTCGCAGTAGCAATCTATTAATAGTGCCAATGGAAAAGTGTAATTATAGAAAATATCAGCCAATGAATTTTATGCTTGATACATTCAATGAATTTTCTGATAAAAAGATTCCCAATTGTGATATATATCTAGTTGATTTCAATACGAGCACAGATACTATAAAAAAGAGATTGATTGAATATTTTAAAACTTCAAGAAAATAAATGTAATAATCAATTTTGCAATCAGTTAATCGCAGCGTTTTGCTCCGTAACCGTTAGGGTTGGCAAATAGGTTAACTGATCGGTGCTATCAAACATTGGTTATAAATGAATTTGTACATTTTTTATAAAAAATTTTATAAAATTTATAATAAACCACCTCTGGCGAAGAAACGCTGTATGGTGCAGACCATTAACATTACATTCGACGTGAGCCACCTTATGCATATAATTTCATTTTTTTATTATTTTGCGAACAAACGAACGAAAATGCGAACGAACGAACGAACAAAATTGAAATTAATTTTTTTGCGAACAATGTTCGTTCCATAGCTGTTACGAACGTTCGTTCGTAGAGTTTTTTTTTCCAACTTGTTTTCGTTCGTTCGTATAAATTTTTCAACGAACGAACGAACAAACAAAAATTATAATATTCTAAGAACGAACGAACGAACGAGCGAACAGTTCGCTTGTTTGTTCGTTCGTTCGTTTAATTGTTTGTTCGCTGTTCGTAGACAAATTTTATGCATTTTTTCGGATTTTCCGAGTTTTTCTGCAACAATTTCAACTTTGTGTGAATTATACTGCTATGTTTCAGTCTCATTCGAAATGAACATTTAAAAAGACATATTCTGATGTTCAACATTCTGCTGTATCTGAGCGCTCACACAAAAGTCTCAATGGGACAACGTTGACTATGTTGCCACCTGGACGTTTACGACCGCGTTTCTTTTTATGCTTTCTGATATTCTGGATACAAACCATATATCGTAAACAAATATTCCATGTTTACAAACTGATTAAAACCAGCGAATATTCGATTGATAGAAGAAAATAAAATATTTGTGATTTTATTTTGCAATGAGAATTTAATTTTGATCAATTTTAAAAAATTTAATGTTATTTTCATCAATTTTTATCTACTTGGTCGTATTTTGTATATCAATCAGAAAATTTGTTTTTTTTACGTAATACGTAAAATATCAATTAACGTCTAATGTTATTGCATGTAAACAAATAACATAACCTCAATTGTGTGTGTTCTTTGTATTGAAATATTTTTGTGCTAAACATGTTTAGCGTAAATGCATTTACGCTATAAATATTGACAAAAATTGTAATGATTAGTGTGACGGCCTTCGCAAGTGCTTAAATCCGGTTTTCGTAAAGCCGGCTTTATAAACCATAAGGCCGGCTTTTTAACCGTTACGGTTTATAAAGCCGGCTTTACGGCCATAAAGCCGGCTTTACGAAAACCGGATTTAAGCACTTGTGGTGGCCGTGAAAGACACAAAAAAACAAATAAGAAATGTCGAAACCTCCTAGATCTCCATTTTTACAGGAATCAATAATTGTTTGTAGATAGAAAAAATCCATTTCGCATTGTAAATTCTCATTTCGCAAGCCAATGAAAACAAATACGCAGTTGTGCATTCAACGTATAAACATACGGTAGACCACTGGCATTTCACCATCCCGCGTTCAATCCCCATTATCATATTTATTTATTTTTTTTCAATTCATTCTATTGGGATTTTTGGTAGAAAATGATTGATATCAATTTAGTGGCGAGCATAAGAATTTTTTTCTTTTTTTGGTTTGTAAACATACGAAAAACTTAGGTAATAATTCAGAAAAAGAAAAACTACGACTTTATTCCCATTGAGTTGAAAAAGATCTAAAAACACATTCGAGGGCATTTTTTCCATCATTGCCTAAGAGTTTTTTTTTTGGTTTGTAAACAAACGAAAATTTTAAGCAATGATTTAAAATGGAAAGAATGCCCTGAAATGTGTTCCTAGATCTTTTTCCACTCAATGGGAATAAAAATGAATTCTGAATTATTAAGTTTTTCGTATGTTTACAAACCAAAAAAAATAAAAAAACTCTTATGCTCGCCACTAAATTGATATCAATCATTTTTTACCAAAAAAAAATAATAGAATGAACTGAAAAAATAAATAAATATGATAATGGGAATCGAACGCAGGACGGTGAAATGCCAGTGGTCTACCGTATGTTTATACGTTGAATGCACAACAATTCAATTCAATACAAAGAACACACACAATTGAGGTTATGTTATTTGTTTACATGCAATTACATTAGACGTAAATTGATATTTTACGTATTACGTAAAAAAACAAGATTTTCAATGTGATATACAAAATACGACCAAATACATAAAAATTGATGAAAATAACGAAAATAATATTTTTAAAATTATATTCTCATTGCAAAATAAAATCACAAACATTTTATTGTCTTCAGTCAATGTAAATTTTGAGTTGTTTTTAAGCATTCTTATACAGAAAATATTTGTTGGCGATATATGGTTTGTGCCCATGGTATAAAAGCTTGAGAAAGTTTGTTCCAGTGTCGTAAAAGAAAGAGACGGTGATATCGTATTCAATGGTTGCCACGGACCCATAAGAGGCAAAGTTAATACGAGTTTGAGACTTGCCGTATGTGAGCGCTGCGTACTGTACAGTGTATTTAATTATAAAATACACTGCCAACTTTTACTTGGAACTTATGATTTCATTGATTTTTTGTATTGTTAAAAATGTTAAAATTAAGATTTTGGGATTTGATTCAATCCATGTTAATTCAAAAAAATCGTAGAGTTGGTTTCCGACTTTTGGTTTGAAATGTGCGAAATTTTATGCAAATAAACGTCAAAAGTTGAAAAACCTTTGTACTGGACGTACCATTCACAAAATCTTACCATGTTCACTCGAATCATCTTGTAGGGGATTAACAAAATACACAAACTGGGTGAATTTGATCAAAATTGTATATATTTCAGATATTCCAGTCTAGAATATACTCCCAAAATTTCAAACAACGGTTTTTGAGCTATGAATGGTACAAACATACGAAACAGCTCAAAATATCAACAAATGCGAAAAATTTGTCTACGAACAGCGAACAAACAATTAAACGACCGAACAAACAAGCGAACTGTTCGTTCGTAGAATATAATAATTTTTGTTTGTTCGTTCGTTCGTAGAATATTATAATTTTTGTTCGTTCAAACATTCATATTTTTAATTTACAGAACATTCATATTTTCTCTGTTCGTAAACAGAACATTCATATTTTTTCTGTTCGGTTCGTTCGTTCGTAAAAATTATTTTGTTCGTTCGTTCGTTCGTTCGTACATTACAAAAAAATGCTACGAACGAACGAACGACATCCGTTGACAGCTCTAGGTGGAACCAATCTGGAATATCTTTTGAAGTTGACAATTTTTGATTTCATTTTTTTTTCAGGACTGTCCCTAGAGCTGTTAACGGACGTCATTCGTTCGTCTGTAGCATTTTTTTTAAATGTGCGAACGAACGAACGAACGAACGAACGAACGAACGAACAAAATAATTTTTACGGTTTGTTCGCAAAATAATTAAATATATGAAAGTATATGCATAAAGTGGCTCACGTCGATTGTTCCAATCAAAATGTTTGGGAACACCCCTCGGTTTGTTTTGGGTCATGCCAAAACATATGTTCAAAATTTCAGATCCTCGTATCGATCTAATCTGATTTTTCAGAATTTTAGGAAATTTTCACATTTTTGTGTCTCCACACCGTGTTTTTCGGTACAAATTAGTTTTCTTAGAGAAATTTGTTATTCCACATGATTTGTTATATCAAGAATACATGATTTTTCATGAATTTTCACATTTTCAATAAAATCCGAATGTCCAAATTTTGCACAATATTTGTTTTCAATGGTTATGCAAACACCATTTACTCCCTAATACTTTCCAAATTCCCATTCATACCAAATTATTTTGTTCGTTTAAACACATTTTGAATAAATGCTACGAACGAACGAACGATGTCCGTTGACACCTCACCTGTCTGAAAGATTTGTCGATTGACACCTTTATCCCCAATCGATCGTATTGCATTTAAACACCACACAAATGCAACTCATTATATATAAAGAGACACGAATATAACAATAAGTAAATCATTGAAAATCTACGACAGACTATCTATGTTAATATAATTTTTAAATTGTATTT
This sequence comes from Aphidoletes aphidimyza, assembly GCA_030463065.1. NCBI lineage: Eukaryota > Metazoa > Arthropoda > Insecta > Diptera > Cecidomyiidae > Aphidoletes > Aphidoletes aphidimyza. Next base: position 15,696,339 of record CM059998.1, on the reverse strand, counting down.
AATTGCCTTATTTGGTTTGTTTCCGTGTGAAAAACGTAAAAATTTTCACTTCCTTTATGCATAAATTCTAACATTTCAGAGGACTTTATCTCGGCGTAACTGACACATGTAGCAAAACATGTACTCAAAATTTTACATTTGAGAGAAACACGATATTTTCTGACAAATATGGCTATTTCGATGAAAAACGTTTATTGTGTGTATAAACCGTAAATCTTAAACAAATAATTTCTACCTTCTCATTGAAGATTGAAAATATATCATTACAATTAATTCCTAAACATTTCAGTGACTTCTTCGGTCTTTGAGTTGCTTTGCAATATAACGCATTTGTATATATTTAAGATAAATGATTTGAAAATGATATCATTATTCGATGATTATATCTGTCAGACTCTGACTTTAAACTCAATTATCCCATAGGATAATAACTGTTATACTTAGCAAAATGTGAAATACAAAATTTTTGATATGAAAGTTGTGTCGAAAAAGAGCTATTTGAATTTTGTTAAGTATTTCAGTGAATAAGTGCGTTCAGTGCGTTGCGATTTACAAAATTCAAACGACTCTTTTTCGGCACAACTTTCATATCACAAATTTATTTTGCATTTTGCTGTTGTCACTCGATTTTTACCTCGTTCAGAGGTTTTATATTTAATATCATAGATTTTGACAATTACCAATGCGCTCATTGAAATTATATGGAATGAAACCACAAACTGAATATTGACAATGAATGTCATTTTTTAATTTTTGCTATTATTTTGCATTGTGGGAGTGAAATTTTTTTGAAAATACTTTGGATGAGAATTTAATTTGTCTCTCTTTAATTTGCTGTAAAAATCAAATTAAATATTATTGCAAGGGTGTAAATGTGCCGAAAAATGAATTTTTCCGATGTTTTTTGGGTGATTTTTGAATAATTATGCCAATAGATGAAAAAACGAATGTTGTGGGATACATGCGATATGGCTTATTTTAGTCCAGCGTTAGGGTCAATAACCCTGAAAATATGAATCAAAAGTCTTGGGCCATTTTCGAGCAAATGGCCAAAAAGTGGCCCAACTTAAAAAATGGGTGTCATTTGGAAGCTTATTTCAATACATTTTCAACGAAATGCGCATGTCTGAGAAATGTCAGGTGGTTTGGCCACAGTGGCTGTTGCTGTGGTGGTCACTTTTCGGCAACTACTATGCTCTTGCATATTGATGCAAGGTCACACGCCTATATATACACACAGCTTCGAACATTTAAACCATATTCCCGATCAAAACTGAGTATCATTGGAAAGTTCTTGGAAAGTAGAGGCGAAAAGAGTATAAAAATCGAAATTTGACCTCCGATGACCCCTATTATGAAGGTTTGAAAGAGTGACCGAAATATCAGTTTTTCCAACATAAAGGATCGAAAACTCATCTTAACCTCTTTTAATACGCATCCGTTCGATTCTAATTCGAAATACAAATCCAACGATACCCATATCATCAAAATCGGTTGACCAGATCAAAAGTTATGACATTATCAAAAAAATTACCCCCATCACCCCAAAATGATGAAAAGGGGCGTTTGTTTGTACCAGTGAGATATCTCAACTATATTCGCTGGAGATATTAGGATTGTAAAACTAAGCATTTTTTGTTCCACAACTTTTCGATCTGGGGGCCCCTATGACCAGAGGGGGTTTGTAAACTTGAAAAACTGTCCTCCTCCCAACGGCCACAACGGTTTTATCGCAAAAACTCCCCACGATTTTTTTCATAATTTCCATGATTCTAGCGTAAAAATGTGTGAAACATGGTGCATATGCGCTATAAAAATTAATTTTTTCGAGATATTTCGGTTTGAAATAAAAAAAAAACATAATAGTATATTCTGATTCAAAGGAGACTATAGTTCTTCAGAAGCCAGGGGGGTTAAATTGACAAAATCGTCTAGATCAAGAGGGGGGTCTTGCTAATTTCAAGAAAATCACTTGGGGGGGGGGGGGGTAAATCGGGATGTACTAGAAAACGATAAACACAAAAAAAAATTATTTTGTTCATTATAACGATAATTCAAGTATTTCAATGGGTACAATATAATGTCGAAGAATTATTTGTTGTATGACAATCGCATTTGACTGATAATTATCAGAACTTGAAAGAATGTGGCATTCATCGCAGTTTTATTACCACCAATTTGAAGAAATCAACGGTGCGATGGGGGGGGGGGGGTGCGGTTTGCAAAGTCGGAGAATAACCCGGTGCCAAATCAATATTCCAGTGGGAAGTTAAAATCCAGCTCAGAGATGCTCAGGGGGGGCTTGGTCTTCAAGAACAATAACTCTAAGACTGAGAAGACTGAGAATTTCACAAATGACTAAAAAGTTATTTATGCAAAATGATTGATATCAAATAAAAAACCACTTGGTGCGGTAAAAACTCGTGCCGCAAGCGAAAATGGGACACAAAATAACTGATATCAATTTTGTGACGCGGCTAGCGAATTATTTTCATTATTATGCCAATATCTTGAAAAAACAAATTTTGTGGGATATATGCGATATGGCTTATTTTGGGGTTTGAGCCAATAATCTAGAAAATAGGAATCAAAAGTCTTGGGTCATTTTAGCAAATGGCTAAAAGTGGAGAGAAAATGGGCAAAATGTGGCCGTTTTTCAGTTTTTGGCTAAGGATAGCCTCTAAACTTAAAATTTAAAATTGAAATTGGTGTCATTTGAAAGCTTATCTGAGTTCCTTTCGAACGATATGCGTATGTCTGAGAAATATCAGGTGATTCGGCCACAGTGGCTGTGGCCGTGGTGGTCACTTTAGAGGCGGCCAAATCAAAAACTTTCAGAACAAAAGTTGCTTAGTGTTTCATGTACTACAAAGTAAAAAAAGGGATAAGTAAAAAAGGGATATTGCACTTTGATATTCAGCTTAGACAGAATTTCTCAAAAAATTTCGGTCGCTCCGCTCGCCATGAAAAATTTACTTCGCTTGTTGAATGCTGTTTGTCAATTTCTTAAAAAATATATAATAGAATTCAACTGTTATAAACGATTAGTGCATAGCTGTTTACGAACAGAAAAAATACGAATGTTCGTTCGTTCGTTCGTAGGAAATGCCCTACGAACGAACGAACGAACAAAAATTATAATATTCTACGAACGAACGAACAAACAAAAATTATAATATTCTACGAACGAACGAACGAACGAGCGAACAGTTCGCTTGTTTGTTCGTTCGTTCGTTTAATTGTTTGTTCACTGTTCGTAGACAAATTTTTCGCATTTTTTAATATTAAGAGCTGTTTTGATCGAGAATATGAAAATAAATGTATTTGAAATCGTAAACATCAAGCTCTAAAATCGTTTTTCGTATGTTTGTACCATTCATAGCTCAAAAACCGTTGTAGTTAATGTTTTGAAATTTTGGAAGTATATTCTAGACTGGAATATCTGAAAGATATATTTTTATTTTCTCAGTACATTTTGAGGTACCCAACATTACAAGGGTCAAAAACAATCGCTACAATTTTGATCAAATTCACCCAGTTTGTGTATTTTTTCAACTTTTGACGTTTTTCATAAAATTTCGCACATTTCAAACCAAAAGTCGAAAACCAACTCTACGATTTTTTTGAATTAACATCGATTGAATCAAATCCCAAAATCTTAATTTTAAAATTTTTCACAATACAAAAAATCAATGAAATCATAAGTTCCAAGTAAAAGTTGGCAGTGTATTTTATAATTATATAAACTGTACACTACGCAGCGATCAGATACAGCAGTGTTGAATATCAGAATGTGTCTTTTTAAATGTTCATTTCGAATGAGACTGAAACATAGCAATATAATTCACACAAAGTTGAATTTATTGCAGAAAAATCCCATAAAATGCATAAAATGTGTCTACGAACAGCGAACAAACAATTAAACGAACGAACGAACAAACAAGCGAACTGTTCGCTCGTTCGTTCGTTCGTTCGTTCGTTCGTTCGTTCGTTCGTTTGTTCGTTCGTAGAATATTATAATTTTTGTTTGTTCATTCGTTCGTTGAAAAATTTATACGAACGAACGAACGAACACAAGTTGGAAAAAAAAACTCTACGAACGAACGAACGAACGTTCGTAAACAGCTATGGATTAGTGTTCAAAACATTAACCTTAGAGAACAGTATGGTCATTTCCACTTGATTTATTTGTTTGGGGTACTTAGTGTCCGTAGTGTTTGTCTGGAAAATTGACATTTTTTGAAGAAAAAAAAACGAATTTTTGAAACATTTCAAAAACTAACTTACTAAAATATTCAAAAGCAATGATATGTATGTGAGCGTCCGTCAGACTCGCAGCTATATTCAACACCTTTGCTGACAAAATAAACCCAAAGATTACAAAAGTTTTCCATATAAAATACATGGAATTTTCTAAAGGCACTGAGAGCCCCGAACGGTTATTGCTTTTTTTCCATAGCATAAATCAATGTTTTTGTATCTGTTTCGGATTTGTGGCGACCGTGTTTGATTTTCATTTGAAATTTGTCTCGGGCACTGAGTGCCCAATACTGTCCTCTAAGGTTAATAAGTCCTTAACAAAGATTTCATTTATTAAATCTGAAATCTCGAGTGCCCAAAATGAAACATTTTTTCGTCATGGAGCTATAGTTTGGTTGAATATTGCTACATGCTACCGGGTTTGGAAACTTTTCCTATCGTTTGTTTCTATAGAATAATCTGAATTTACTGTTCTTTTACTATGTTACAGCAATTGTTCCATGAGCCCGAAGCAGATCGTGTATTCATATATGTCATACTTTTTCCAAACTTTATCCTTCAAATTTTGATTTTCCTAATTGTACAATAGGGTGATTCAAAAAACTAACTTTTTCGAATTTTGACTGTCTCGATGTATTTTCATATGAGGTTGGGTAAAAAAATAAGCCTCCCGAAATTTCAGCAATATCCGGACACTCTAAGTGACAGCTCAGCGGCCCCCGTGTTTCGAAGGTTGAAAATCCATATATTTTGAAGGAAAACTTCACTTTTTAGCCGAACCGTACACGTATTAGTAGTCCGATTGTGTTCAAACTTTCTCAGAGTTACTTTTGTAATGGGCTATGCAGTATATATGTCTGCATAATATTGACGATTGAAAAAATTACGAATTTTTTACAAAACGTGTCCCGCAACTGCCTACAATCCCTTATACATACTGAGTAGACTTTCCGCACTAGAGGTGATTTCGTCACTCGTGTAGACTGGGGATCTGACGATTTTGATTTGACTTGAACCGATCGGACGGTGGGAAATCGTTGGAATATCTGATGATTTTCATACAAAAAAATGAACACAAAATTTGTCATTTTTCGGCTAAGTTTCTTGAACCGAAATATCAAAACCTTTAGTAATATGGTTACATTTGTTTTCGGTATAATTATGAATTGTTAAAAGAAAATATTCTTCGTTCATGGAAATGGCCAAAATATAGTACAATTGTGTATCTATATATATAAAAATCAATGTAAATCCGTGACGTTCGCTTACTCCTCGAGAACGACTGATCCGATCCAAACCAAATTTCACCACACTTTGGGGACCTCCTGGAGATGGTTTTAGGCTATTAAAATCCGAAATCGGTCGAGTCGTTCCCGAGATATGCCACTTCAAAGATGACCCCTTCCAGTTCCATACAAATACAAAAAAACAACAAATACACAAAAACGCATGGCGTGGTGAGAAAATTCAAACGCTTCTGTTTACCGTATGTTCTTTGTTGTGCTATTCATTCAGCTACGTTGAGAAAGTAAGAAAAAAAAATCTGGAAGTGGGTTTTGGTCGACCCAAGGATTGACCAGAACTGCTCTCAGTTCTGGAAGTGGGTTTTGGTGGATTTTCAGGATTGGCCAGATCAAATGTCTCAAATTTCCCAAATATCCCAAATGTCCCAAATGTCTTAAATATCCCAAATTTCCTAAATATCCCAAATGTCCTAAATATCTCGAATGTCCCAAATGTCCCAAATATCCCAAATGTCCCGAATGAATGTGGTGTTTGAAGGAGACGATGCATAGGTCAAATAACATAACGTTGCTGGATGATAATGGCCATACAGCAACAATCAGAATGCAAAATCAAGACATAGCCATTGATAATCGTTGGGTAGTGCCATACAACCAAGGGGCAGATCACTAAAAAGTAATTCATTTTTGGTCGGTAATTTCCAGAAAACAGAAGTAATTCCAGTAATTCTAATAATTCAAATAATTCACTCATAATTCAAAGTAATTCCTATAAACTGAAGTAATGCCATTACCCAAAACTGACGAAAACGTCAAAATTTGGCAGGTCAGTGCTTGACATTTGTCTCAGTTTTGGATATGGAATTACTTCAGATTATAGGAATTACTTTGAATTATGGGAGAATTACTTGAATTACTAAAACTATTGGAATTACTTCTGTTTTCTGGGGAATTACCGACAAAAATGAATAACTTCCAGTTAACTAAAAGAGTTATTTTACAATGCGATGACATCATAATTCCTCGAAATGTAATTCGTACAAATAGTGTAATTCCGAGTAATTCCGTGGAATTCAATTTAATTCTTATGCCCGAAAAAGTAATTCCTTGAGTTATTTACCCCTTGCATACAACCCATTGCTGTCAAAGACATTTCAGGCTCATCTCAACGTAGAAATGTGCAATTCAGTGAAGTCAATAAAATACATCTGCAAGTATGTCAACAAAGGCAGTAATATGGCTGTATTTGGAGTAGCTGATGCCAACACAAACGATGACATTGCACAATACCGAATGGGCCGCTACATCGGCACAAACAGATTTTTTTCATTTCCAATTCATGAGCGATATCCAGCAGTTGTACATTTGGCTGTTTATCTCAAAAATGGTCAACGTGTTTATTTCACGGATCGAAATGTACTGCAGAGAGCTGCACAACCACCAGAAACAACATTGACTGCATTCTTTAAATTGTGCGAAAGTGATGAATTTGCAAGAACATTGCTCTATTCAGATGTACCGCATTACTTGCGGTAGTATCTTAAAATTTCTTAACACCAATGCTAGGAGTTTTCATTATGTTTTCTTAATTTTTTTATGGGTGTGGCGAAGCGCACCGGGAATTAGCTAGTATATTTATAAATTGTTTTATCTAAGATTCTTGTCTCAAAGTGTTAGTTTAGATTTCGGTCACAAAGGAGCTGAAAATTGTATATTGAATCTGAGAACCGTTCCGTAAACAAATCTGTTTGTTTGCATCACACACACACTCTTATTTTCACTCTAACATGACGTAAAAATGCCGGTCAATGATATTTTTATAAAAGAGTGCGATTCAGAATTTTTCATATTGTTCTGGAATATCTACCTCCTATATTAGATTAAGCTCTTCTAATCTATTACTACAAATAGCAATATTACTCCTGAACCCATACTCCATTATCAGCTTGGTCACCAATTCAAATTGCTTGACTGTTGCCAAACAGAAATGTTGAATAGAATAATTTATGTTTGATAGATTTTGATGAATATAAAATACCGAAGTCGTCTTCCATTTCCTCTTATCACGGTCATTGAAAAGGCGTAATCTGCCCAATTCAGAGCAGTGTTTCACAAAATGAACAATATATGAGATCTTCTCAAATATCTTTTGAATAACTATGTGCAAGAAAGAGACGCCTAAAAGCCATTAAAGCACTAGGAGTTAATTACATTGTTAATAGCTCATTTACCCTTGAGACTCGGACAGTTTTGCATATCATAATGAAGCATAAGTGGGGTCATACACAAAATCACCCAACAAGCATCCGCAAATAGTTATTAAATTATTTTTAAAAACTCCGACAATTTTCTTTTTTAACTATAACAAAAGTGGTCGTTATTTTAACTCAAGAGTTCGAAACATGCATTTCGTCTCTTTTGGAAACTATCACTTTAGTCAGTTGCTCATAATGTTTCCATACTATTAACAACTGAAAAAGTCGGTCCTCAAATGTCAAATATTGTGTTTATTTCTCCAATAAATTTATTAGCTTGAATATTTTTAAAATATAGATTTATTAATAAATTTGATGCGTCCACCGTATCGATCCGACGCTCACAAATGAGTCCCGGATATATGACGCAATCATGTTTATTCACAGTGCACAATGGAACTGAGCGGTGCACTGACAAGACTACGCTATGCAAACCACACGACGTAGCCTGGAAATACGACTGGCGTGTTTGTATGGTTAGTGCACCGCTCCGCAATGGAATCCATTGATAGTCACACTGAATCTTTAAGATCAGAGTCACTTTTTATGATCTGTTTAAAATATCCGCAAATCATCAAACTTATTAGATAAATTTATATTTTAAAAATATTCAAGCTAATAAATTTATTGGAAATAAATCGTAATTGCATCATCGCATAAATTTGTTCGAAAAAAAGCGCATCCTTTCAGTTATACGCCCAATAAAACAAGACTACAATTTACAGAGAAGTCAAAAATGGAAAAGAATTTAAGAGGCTTATCCTCTGGTTTTAGTTGAATTTGGTCGAATCTAATGTTTGAATGCTTAATAGTAAATTTTTTAAATTTTAATTCAACTGAGTCTATGATAGTGCTTCCACAATGTAAATAACGTACCATATACAATGTAAATAATCATATTTATTTTATCTTATGATCCTATAGGATCATGATTGGGAACACTGCTAGAGCTGTTCATGTTTATTGAGCATAACATATACTTCGTTTGTATTTTTTTTTTTTTTTTTGGTATCGTAGAGCCTAATAAGTGCAGAATCCTATTTTATATGCGAAGCACACCAATCTGGTAATTGATTTTGTTACCCATCGCACTGTGTAGTTTTCTCAAATCTTTACCATATTGTTTTACATCTTTTTTCTTATGAGGTGGTATCAATTTATGGGAATACATTCAGTATGCAAACAATATTTTTACTTACCGAATCGTCATCTAATTTTTCCACCTTTATTGACAATGCAGGTTCGTCACTTGTACTTTTGGTCGATCTGGTTGCTAGCTCAGCTGTTTGATTTGATGAATTTATGGCGTTAGTGGCAACTGGACTTGTTAGGCGATCAACATAATTGCTCCAGGTCTTAGCATTTTGTGAATTTTTTTCATTGTCTTCGGTTTCTGTATCAAGCAACTCAATTGTGACTCTGCAATCGATTTTATACTAAAATATTGGAACAGTTGGTGAAATTATTTATATTATGTGATATATTATTGCAAATAGGGAGAAGAAATAGAGAAAAACACATTACAATTGTTCAATCTACACAAAAAGTGTACTAACTCATAGAAACTCATAATCCATTGAAATATCCAAATAGTATCTAAACTACCCTGAAAATGTTTGTGAAAAAGCTTAAACACCCTTAAAATGTCTTTATTTTTAATGAAATGATTATTTTGTATTTCCCACTTTAACCACCTCAATAAAACGAAACGTAATTTTACTAGTCAACTGATATTTCGATACATACTTTAACAAAATTAAACTTTACCTTTCCCTTAAAACAAAAATAAAAAAATTGACACATCTCCATAAATGATTACAATAAGCAAATATATACCCAATCTGGTGTAAAATTGTAAAATTAAGTTCATAAAGTGTTTTTCTACGTAAAACCGTAAGTACAATTTTAAATTTTCGACGATATTATTTGAGTACTTACAATATATACTTTGAAACAGTTTTCATCTTGCAATATTGCTTCTGCTCGACGTTGATATGCCATTTCAACTGCTATGCGTTTGTTTGCCGTCTTGCAATATCCACCTGCACCATTTTTCTTCTGTTCCTGATGAAATAAATCCACCACTTCGATTGCACTTCGTTCAGTTACACAATGCTGTAACTGGCGTACAGCATTTTGAACAACCTAAAATAAAGCAAATGGTAGAACTCAAATGGTTTTGTCGATGTCAAATGATGCGAAGAAAAACAAAATGATAAAAACCAACCCGATCTAGAGTGAACGCCGTGTATGCATGAATGCCAAACATTTCACGTAATGAATCTTCATAATGGTTTGAATCCATATTACCGTCCAGTACGCTTTTCAACATATCAAGAAATGTTGGATAATAATCCTCTACAAGTACCTCAGACATAGGCTTTAAACGCAGCGCCACAGCTGTTGATTCTCGCCTGTTGCTTCGATAACTTTGTTCCTCAGCTGCCAACTTTTGAGCTCGTTCATACATATTGCGAAGACGTTCACATAATATTGCATGTAACCGCAGAAATAAGTACCAATTCGTGTTAGCGAAGAAGAGGGTATATGCTTCCTCCTATAGGCGAATATGAATAATTGACTTACAATCATTGATGAGTGATTTAAAAAATCAATATATACTATATAAAATGTTAATATTTGCTTGAAATCAAAATATATTCGGTAAACATTTGGACGCATCGCAAGGACCTCTGAATGATTTAAACGAATGTTTATTTTTAAAATGGAAATAGCAATAAACAGAGTTTCGATTGGATAATGGATATTTGATAAATTATTCCCGTTCCAAGTGCTCAATCCAAAAATTTTTAGGGCACCGAGAACTTTGGGTTGAGCACTTGGAACGGGTGTTAAACCCACGAAAAGTTCGGAATATGAACAGAGTGCTTAGATCTAATTTCTAAACTGCCGTTGGCATCTTAATAGATACTTCAATATGTTGATAGCCCGACAAGTATACTTAATAGATATTTTTCAATGTTTTCATGTACTCATCCAAAACCTACTACCCATACTAACACATCACATAATGTAAATACCAATGAAAAGATGTAGGTTTTAATGGTGATACTTTCAACTATACCTTTTCCCTACCAAACTAATTGTATAAATATTGAACGATAAATAAATAGAATATTTTATTAACTTCGATGAAATTAATAGCCGATATTGTAATCGAACACTGTTAATTAATGTTCACAAGTTCACCCGATCCTGAGACCCAACCGACTCTCGCCCGAAACCTCCCCGACAGTGTAGGGAACAGATAATCCCGACAAAGCCCCCTATAAAACCCCGACAAAAGAATTGAATTGGACACTTTAGGCCAATTTTTTTTAGTTTTGATGGTTCAAAAGATTTCAAAAAGTTCAGTGTCATCACATCATAACTGTTTAAAATGACAGATTTCGAATAATCGTCAAAAAAAAATCTTCGAATCAGAATGTGTCCAATCGACTGTTGAGATTTTTTTTATTTCAATGCTACTAGTAGATTCCACACATGCCGATTCCACCCATTGAAAGGCCTCATAATTTTTGTATTGTGAAAATTTTAAAATTGATTATTTTGAGAAAATGATGCTCCAAACTTTTTGAATGCATTTGAGGCACTAAAATATCAAAACGTTAAAAACGCCGTATATAGAACGAAGTAGTCTCAACAAGTTAAAAAAAATTCACTTGATTAAGAAACCCCTAAATCCGACCGAGACCCACCGAATTCGAAAACCTCGGATTCGAACACTGTTCATATGTTCCATTTTATTGGCTATTAAAATTTTTCTTAAAGCTATATGGATTTTTGAATGACCTCAAACCTTTATTTTTGAGGTGGAAGATATTAAAATAAAAATGTGGCAAATTTCTGTTATGTTTTTTTTATTTTTTTCTCGTTTACTTGTTTATAACTAACCTGAATCTTACTAACAGCATGTGGAGGTAGAGGGTTGTTTGGTGAATGGCAGGTGTCTTCTTGTTTTATTTCAATTTCTGCTGAGTCCAATTCTGTAGTTATTGGCACATCAATTTCGTTGTTTGTATCACTAATGGCACTTGAAGTTTCATCTCGAAACTGAAGTTCTGATTTCGGAATACGATTTATGATAGTCGATGTAATATCATTATTTATTGGAAGCTTTTCCATATTTCCGTCTGTAGTCCCGATAGTTTTTTTACTTATCGCCTTTGCGTTTACAATTTCCATAATCTCATCCTGTTTCTCTTCACTTCCAGATTCCTCACGTGTTGCTGAGGGAACGCTACTTCCAGTTGGTTGTGAATCATGAACTTTAACTACCATGTTTCGATTCTCGGAGGAGTCACCATCCATATCTTTGTCTTCTGTTGAAAAAATGAGTACTTTTATGAGAAATATGAATAATTTTGTAAACCTTGCTATTATATGCCCTACAATTTTTATGGTGCCTGAAACAAATATGCATAGTTCATTCTATTTTTTATCATAAAAATCTTATAGTACATTAGTTGCAAGGAAGTACTTGGAACCAACATATGTTACAACAAATCGATTTGATCTGACGTGAACATATTTCCAATTGAATCGAAATCGACTCTAACTAAATTTCCCTTTTGATCAAATGAATAAAAAAAATCAAATGAATGAACGAAAAATATGAAACTTTCAACATACCATCATCACGTTCATCATCGCTTAATTGTTGTCGTGGCCAGAAAAACAAGTCTGGTATGAACTGTCTTAAAATATGTTTAATTCTTGTTTTTTCTTGCTTTTGGACGGCCGTCTGACGTTTCACGTGATGTATTAGAAGGTTTGCTGCATCGTCTAGAATGGTTTTATCCCTATATGGAAGCAGCAGGTGTGGCCCATTGACAACCTCATTGTTGTCGTCATTTTGTTCGTGCCTCTGTATGAAATTAATTGTTTTTTATGTAGTTCGTTTTATTAGAATGTAATTTATTTATTTATTTACCTCGTCATAAAGTGTTTCTATGTCATTGAATAAACTTTTTGACCGCAATGCCTTAATATCGTTTTGTTTGAAATTTATGCCTTGATGATCTAACGATTTGAGGTAATACTTTTCATTTTGTTCACGCCACTGCTTATTGAAGCTCTTTTGTGCCTCCCTCCATTCTTCATCTTTGGCTTTCAGCCGTCGAAGTACCACTTGCACTGCAATCTGTGGAGTTTTCTTCAATCCCTGAATTATATCAGATGCCTTATCACCATACACACGCCTCAGTGCCCGTTGATGTATTGTAGGCGAGCTTCCACCTAAGCAATCGTCCAATTTGAATTTTGAGAGTTCATCCTGTGACATTCTAGATATTTTCTTTTGCACACCTTCTAGTACACGTATGGTAGCCGCATTTGTTTCAATGACAACATCCAATTCAAATCGTTCGTCCTCACAACGGTAAATTATTTCTTCGTATTGAGTTTTTCGTGAAGTTACAAATGTTGAATCCTCAGCCCAAGTTGGAAATGATACCCATGTATCATTAAGAACTTCTCGGCACAAGTTTGTTCGACCAGAACACTTACGAGCTTCACTTGTCTTGGGTAGAGCACAATAGCTCGCTCCAAGTCGTTTACATGTAGATAGATCAATTTCTTGAGCCATCTCACCTTGATTTCGGTCTTGTCTTTGAGCAGAGGTAATAGATATTCCATCAGATGTACTTTGCGAACCCAAGAAATCTTGGAACCATCGATTTAGGTCGGGAAATTTGCTGAGGAATGGAGTTATCAGTAAAACAAGCTCTATTCTCGATATTATCTCCTGATTAAAAAGTGTCAAACAACGTAAAAAGTTGTCATATACTTCTGGGCTACGGAGTGCTTTGCGCACTTTATCGAAAAAGGCATAATCATTCAAAGAGCCAAATTTTGAAGCCTCAGATAGGGTGATATCTCTGCAAATCGGCTTATGACGTTTAGGTGGAGAAGGGCCTTCTCGATCTCGAATTATATGATTCACTGGCATTGAATTGTATGATGGTGATCGTTTTACAGCACTACCGCCGAATTTTTGTACAGTATGGCTGCGATCCTTTTCCACAGAGCTATTTCGGTAGTCTTTCTCATTAGATTGATGAAAATCACGATCAATTCGAGATAAATTATTTTGAGAGTTGTAAGGTTTTATTGGTTGCGGATGACTTCCGATTGTTGGTGTGATAACCTTTTTGTGATCATTATGTCCATGGTTCCCCCGATGTATGAATTGAGTTGCTGAATGGTTTGTGGCATCTGGTAAAAATTGACCAAATTCACGCAATAAATCTTCTTGTTGATCAAATAACTTAGCAACCTGGCTATACACTTCAGCTTCAGTTAACTGTTTCTGTGGTAAGCTGCCTGATCCTTCTTTTAACACTTTCTGTTCTTTTTGATAAGCGTGTAATATCTCCAAAAATCGTTTATATTTCTCTGGTTGGGCTTGGAAACGTATCTTTATTTTATTAACGTATGAAATAGCGTGGTTGAATTCTACTGGTTGATTTTGATTCTGATTTTGATTATTGCCCCCTTGTTCAGCTTGAATAATTGATTGGTGAGCTTGCGAAATGTGATGTAGATTATGACCACTGTTTACATCAGCTGGTATCGATTGTGGCGGTGGTGAAATATGATGTAAATTGTGACCTAAAATATGGAAAAATTCTGTAAGTTCCAATGACTATATGATTTTTATAAATAAAATAGCTCACTTATAACTGGTTTGCTTGTGACACTTATGCTACTAGATCCACTGACAACTTGAGTAACAGTGTTTCCAGGTACAACACTAATGGTTGTCCCAACCGCAGACTGTTGTGTCTGCTGCTGCTGTTGTGAGATTGACACAAAATTTGATTGTGAAGTCATGGATGAAGAAGCTTGTGTTGGTGTTTGCGTTTGCTGTGGACCCAGTTGATACACGGGCTGTCGTTCAGAGATGTGGTGAATTGTGGAAGATTGCATATTGTGTATAATTTGATTTCCATGATGTGGAGACGTAGGCTGCTGTAAGCAAATATTGCCTCCAGATGGAGACGGCATTGATACTGAAACTTGAAAAGCAACACCTTGATCATTCGCTTGTACTTCTATTTTATACCCAGGTGGTAAGAAAGTATTAAATCCAACGATTAATTCTGGATGTCCTTTGAACAAGTTTGATACACGTTGTATTACACCGGGAGTGTCAATGCTTTGTGATTTGAATTCCTTCATGATATCTAAAAAATCGTTGTACACTTGCGGTTGATTACCAAACTTGTACTTCACTTGATCCAAGTAACTTAAAGCATCTTCCACCTTGAGGCGCTGAAACTTTTCTTGGCCAGTGGTTTGAGGTGGAATTGTAGACACTAGAAGAATGTAGTTTAATTTTAAATTAAATTTCTGAAATACATTCATATTATTCTTGAAAATTATAATTTTACTTTTCCGCTCGTCGTCTCAGGAAAACTATTGGTTCTCCCCATGGACGTTCCCTTAGTCAAAAAGCCGGAAATGTCCTCGTATTTTGTCCTCGGTAAGCATTTCTTTTAAAATGGCCACATTTAAAAACGAGGACTTTTTCGAGAGAATTCATGAGTTGTTTTTGTACATTTAAGCAAAAACTTTGAAAAACGAGGACATTTATAGAGGATTTATGAGTTTTTTCTGAACATTTTTAAAAAACAACTTGTAAAACGAGCATATTCGAGGGATTTTTTTTTATTGCATATTTTTTTATTTTTGCTTGAACAATATCGCATTCAGTTAAATTACAAAATTGATTGCTCAAAAGCTAGAAAACATTAGGTATGTAGCGTGACGCGCGACTTGCGTCCAAGATTGGAAATGATGTTTAGTTTCTTTCATGTGGTCAAATGTTCTACAATCAAGAAGTCTCGATATATTACAGTGCGCAATGCACATAAAGAGAATTATGACAACTCTCACTGGACATCGAAAAATGTGGATAGTGTCACAAATTCTCGTTTGGATGATGCAAGAGAGATGGCTGGAAAACATCATATAGAATTTAATTTCCAACCAATAATTCGAAAACTTTTCTGATTATTGGAAAAACTCGCTAATTATTCCATGTTTAGACTCGATGTCTCATTCGTTAACGAAGAAGAAGATGCATTATTCTCAGACAGTAATTTGCGAGCAAAATAATATAATCTTTTTTCATAGCAAAATAACGTCGTTTTTTCGATAAATTCGTTCTTGCTTACAAATTTACTATCTGCGTACGCTCATGGTTTTCCATAAAAAACTCAACTCCACCTCGCTTGAGTAAACGATTGAGTTCAAATTTTGACCAAAGCCAAGTTTGATTCGGTTAATTGGTTCTGATACCTCCAGTTCAAAATGGCGTCGTCACAGGAATGTGTACATTGTACTGCGTTAAAAGTGTTAACTTAACACGAAAAGTGTACGTAGTAGATTCATTCAGTTCTATATCAGACATCTCTGAGATGTCCAGTACACGGCCCCTGTTGTCATATCTTTTTACATTAAAGTCAATGCCATGTTTTTGTGTTATTCCTCTTCCTTCAAGCTAAACGAAAAGTATTGAAGTGTACATTTTCCTATTGAGCTGCAAACGGCATTTGATGCGAGCGTCATTTTTCGTAGAAGAAGAATAACATGAATTCTAATATTCAAAAAGAACCTTATGCTTTTCACATTTAAGACACAGCTGGCCGCACTTTTCTATAAAAATTGTCTACATCGATGTCCATTCCTTACTTTGAATGGGAAAATTTTCCAAAACATTTTTTTAACGGACTTTTTTCGTTTTATTCGAAAAACCAATTCTGTTTTTTGTATTAGACGAAAAATTAATTGCTCGAGAGTAAAATCAAATATTATATCAGTGCGGAAAAGTATTACATATAGGCTATATATGCTATCCATATATGGATAAATTTTATTCCATTACCCATATTTGATTGGACACTTGGCGGCGGTGTAACTTGTTGCACTATTGGAGGCTGCTGTTGTTGCTGCTGCTGCTGTTGCTGTTGTTGTTGTTGTTGTTGTTGTTGTTGTTGTTGTTGTTGCTGCTGCTGCTGTTGCTGTTGTTGTTGTTGTTGTTGTTGTGGTTGTTGTTGCTGTTGCTGTTGTTGTACAGTTTGTGGTTGATGTTGAACTTGTTGTGCACCTTCAAATTAAGTGAAGTAAGCTAATTTTTTTCATAAGGTATATATAAGTTAATTTTTTACTTTTGTGTCTGATTGAATTGGCTGCGGCGTTAATATTCGAACTGACTACATGAATTGTGGCGCCGGTGTTGCTGACTCCAACATTCGTTTTCACATTTGATATCGTCTGACTTTGTGGATAAGCTTGAAAACATTGATTAAATTTCATTGAAGCGTGAAAATGTCTCGGTGTATCTTTAAAAAATATCTTTAAAAAAATTCTTTCATAGGCTGTAAACTTTAATACTCCGTAAACGCATTTTATGCAGAAATTCAAGTAAGCAAATATTCTGGTCAATTTTTCGCAATCCCTTGGTACCAGCGCATATAATAACTTAGATTTATTATAAATAATAAATCCATACGACTGGATTTAAGCAGATAAATCGGGGGAAATTTCGAAAGCCATCTTAATGTACCAATCTTTACCGATTTGAATAAATAAGTATTAAATGCTAGCTTACTTGTTGTATATTGAACTGGTCCTCCAATACTTGTGTTTTCTGTCGTCTTTAGCACTCCAGAACCAATGTGATATTGGATATTGGGCCCAACTTAAACGATAAAATTCAATAATGATAGACATGTATAGAATGTCATTCAATGCCTTCGGCTAAAAAAAATCATTGAAATGTTACTCCTTCTTTCGGTATTTCTTAAGCGGACTTGTTTGTAATGGTGCACAATCACAATAATCCGATCGGACGCGAGTAAGAAACCATATTGTAGCAATAATCTCCAATTGTATCGAGTGCAGCTCGAAAAAAAACACTTTTTTCTAGAGAATAAAACTGCTCACGATAACGTTCGTTCAAAAGTTAAATCGCACGTGCACACACTGAACTTAGCGAGAACTATTATAGGGATTTCCTTTGGTATTCGCAGGAATTCACTATTGCAATACTTTGAGTAATATTTTTAATAAATAGAAAACACTTTAGAAACTGACGCTTTAGGGATTTAAATTATGACTTCATGGGCGTAGCCAGGGGAGGGGCACGTTAAATTCACGTATTCATAGTGTTGCGATCAAAAAGTGTATTAAAATTCATACAAAAATCGAGGACAATAAGAAATGAGAAGTTTTGAATTAAAGATTTTTGAAAATCTATCGATGACGGATCACAAATCCAATAAAAATCGAGGACAACCAAGGATTACTATGGGCTCGGTTTTTGTGTAAAATGTACTGAAGACCCGACTCATGGGCACTTGAATGCACGCCGTTCTGGAACGGCCATACCAATATGGCTCAAATAAAATAGGGAAAATTCGGTAATAATACTGCGCAAATTTGCTTTTGTCACTTTGGGATTTGAGGCTCCGTTCGAGAGTTATCATGCTGACATACAGACTACGAAGACGACGACGACGACGCCATTTTGGCCTCCGGTGCAACCAGAACCGAGTATCCAAATCAAAAAAGTGCTAAGACAGATTTGTTCCCATGGTGAACAGAGACTCTGGTCAAAATTTACTCAAGCGCGGTCGAGTTGAGTTTTCAAGGCAAAACCAATACTTTTCCTGAGCACATTTCAAGTGCGGAAAAGTAATATGAAAAGTATGTCCTCGATTCATAACAGGAATGTCCTCGATTTTTAGCAGAAATGTCCTCGATTTTGAACAGAAATTTGGTTTTGCCGCTACCTAAAAGCTTGCTACGCCCATGTAAAAATTGCCTTGCATCCATTGCTAATGCTGTGTTGAATTTTCAAACCGACCACATAGTGAAAAACGCATAAAGGCTATTTTAGGCCATATCGACTTATCTTAATCGACAAACCAACATGATTTTTTTTAAGCCCCTCATATTTAAACTGATCATAGTGGATTAAAATAAGATTAGACAACTAGACATAAATTCAAAAAAGTCAGACAAGATCTCAACGAGATTATAAAAATTTATCAAATAATTCAATATCAATTAGTATTCTGTAGCGCATGAGTTCCCCTTGAAAAACGCAATGAATCAAGAGAATATCATGGAAAAAGTCTAGAAAACTTGAGATCTCGAAAGAGAATCTGTCTCGCCAACAAAATTCGAAATGAAAGTTTCTTAAGCGGTTAAGTAAGCTGAATCCATAGCCTCCAAGGTCTCAGATGACCCCCCTTAACTTTTCTGACCCCCTGTGAATTCGTGGACCCTGTATGAATTTTCGGAGCTGAGGACCTTTTTTTTGATAGATAGAATGAACTTTGAAATTCCACGCACAAGTAGCCATTTTTGGTTTGAATGGAACCAAAAACCCCTTTTTCGTACACTAGATAGAATCGATTTTTTTTGGGACCTCTGTCGCATTTTCGGCCATTGATGTCTTCAATGAATTTTTTCAGTGTGTAAATCCGTAAATCATCATTTTAAATGGAGAATGAGGGCTTCTGTACATTAATCTTCTGTACATTAAGGCTATCTGAATATTTTGAATAAACCTCATTCTAATGTGGTAAAATTGAGCCTTCTTTTATCCCTGTACCTTTATAACCTTTCTTTTCTATTGAGCACATAAATCTATGGCTTTAGGATGTTTGGAGAGATAAATGAAAAATGAGATAAAAGGCGTAATTTTACTAACAATCGCTGTTGAGACGAAAATGCTGAAAACAAATCTGTCAAGGCTTAGTCAATTAAAAACACAACATATTCTATACTAACAATCGGTATGCAGTTCTTCTGAAGCGAAGCATTTTGTAAACTCCGCAATATCAATATGTTTACACTGGTAATGTTATTTTTTGAATTACATGTCTAAATTGTTATGATTTTTCGGAAGAAGCAAATAAATGTGTTGCGAACAAAAAGTTTTTTGGTGAGATTGCTGATATAACCAGAAAAACTCTGAAAGCAACAAATATATGTGCACGGTACCGTTTCTTTTTCTGAATAATGTTCAGCAAGCAATCGTTGAAAAATACTTGAATTTATTCAATAATAGTAGCAAGCAAGTCATCCGCTATTATTTTTTAACTTTTCTCTCCAAAAAACGTCTCAAATCTCAAAATGAGTCTTCACGAACAATTAGCGTTCACCGGTGCTCTAATTCGAGCCAGAAAATATCAAAGCTACCATTTCAAGATATCTATCTAGCATTGTCAAGAGATATATAAAATTTTATCGTGGCTTTAATTTGCTCGGCAGAGTTCGTTGAAGTGGTGTGAAATTAGTTAACAACGAAACGAATTCCACAGAAATGAATTGCTTCAAATCAGTGTAAATGTGGATTCCAATGCAAAACCAAATTAGTTCCCACGCTGAAGTGATAATACTTTTCCCAGGCACTTTTCCCAGGCACGTTTCATAGAAGAAAAATGCCGTCTTGTTTCGATAATTTTCGAAAGAATCACAATACAGCCTCCAAATTCATTTCCAAAATCGGTAGCCTCACTCACTGACCTTGAACGGCTGTAACTGAAAAAATTGTGTTCAGTGCCAAAATGTGGTAAAAAAAAGGTTTTGTGAGAGCTGTCATATGACGGGAGAAGGTAAATTTTTCAGAAATTCGGTTAAGATCCCCTATACATTCAATGCTCGAATTTTTATTTGGTGTTTTATTCAAAACAGTAATCATATTTCAGTAAATGATAGTGATTTTCTAACACAAAATATTTGTTCTAAACGTTTATGGATTTAATTCTGTTTTTATAATATGGTTCATATTATTACCATGCGAGACAACGGATTGAAATCGTGAAAAATAATTTTGCATTGATCAGCTGTTGTGGATCTTTCCTAAAGTATACAGAAAAATTATAGGCCGAAAATAATTTGAAAAAAATATTTGTTTGTTTGTGGTGATCAAAGATGTAGGTTGGGTGCGACGATTGATAAAGACCAATTGAGTTTTTCTATTTGTTTAATGTGTATACAAAGTGCGGAAACTCCACAGAATACTAAAGTTGCCCATCATAATCTCAAATATTCATAAGAACACATTATACACATTAAACAAATAGAAAACTCAACTGGCCTTTATCAAATGTCGCAACCAAACACATCTCTGATCACCATAACCAAACGAATTCTTTTTCAAATAATATTCGGCTAATATTTTTTCTGTATCTATTGGGGCATCCCAAATGGTGGATACTGCATTCGGAGCGGCGTTCATTGCTTCACTACGTTAAGATGCAAAACAGCTTTATTAGTGATTGAATGGGTGACAACTACCGAACTGTATGAAGTGCCGTGCGAGTATGGTGCAGTTGGTGTACAAGCCTCTCCCCAAATAAATACTCTAGAAATATGCCATGGCTCCTCAAGAAAAATTTGGTAACGCTCAGGCCCCCACCAGGCCTGTTTGCGGGCCTATTTGTAGTTTGTATGCCGTGGGGTACGAAGCGCAGTCTATAAACAAAGTTTTTTTTATTAGCAAACATCCACGGCAACAGCAGATCGCTGCAAAATTATTTCTCAAGTTATTTTTTTCAAAAATATCGGTAGTCCTAATCAGGTGTCGCGCAATGTATGTTCATGTGAACTTTTTTTATGACAAAGCTTTCATAGATTTTATGAAAAAAAAAAAAATTATAAGTGATGAATTTAACATTTGCATTGTGTATGATTCCATAGCCATCAACTTGTTTGATAGTTTATATTACTCACGAGTGCTGCTATGTTGTGTCGTTAAGATTCGTTGAGGAGTCCTAGCTCCAAACTGCACTTCATCCCCTCTTCGCTTCATTGTTACATTAGTATCCAAACAATCTATAAAATGAAAGTCATATTCATTTGAAATCAATAAAACAATTGGGAATATATAATATGTACTAACCTCGAAGTTCTATAGATACCTGATATCGTATAAAATGAATGTGTGTTGTCGTTATTTATTTTCGACCCACCAATGGATGTTTTATTTAACTAAAAGTAAAGAAAGATATTTTTTGCAAGGATTGATTGGTATTTATTGCAAACTCGCTGCATTATTGTCATTTGTATATTTTTATTTTTAGTAATGATTTCACATTGAATTGTGTTGTCCACGCATTTGGAGTTATGATTTCGTTTATCGCAATTTCGGTGCATCTAACTTCCAAAACGAATCAATGCGGATAATATGCATTATATTTAAAGATTATGATATTCGTGCCATCGCCAAGCAGAGGTGTTCAAATGCTTTACCTATGTTTTCATTTTTACCAATTCTAGTATTAAGTCTAAGACTCTTTCAAATGAGTTGAGAGATCAGTTATTCCAAAAATCTTTTCAATGATGAGATATCATTCTTTCACCATAAATGTTTAAAAAAGAATACAGAAAAACTAGTACTATCATACATTCGCAAGATAAATAGGAGAACGTCAACTCATTCAATCTAATATTGCAATTCGATTCGAGTTTTCCATAAAGTATCGACCTTTATCGGTAAAATCAAAGCCTCGACATTAGATTTTTAAAACAGTTTTTTATAATTTCTGCATACAAGATAAAAAAAACTGTAATAAATTTGAGTTTGGCAGACTAGAAAGTCTTGATTCCTGGAGATAAACATTCGTACCATAAACATTATAAACAAATATACTATTCTATTATGTTTGATATATATATATATATATATATATATCAAACTGTACATCCAATACATACTAAGTCCGGTTTTCTCCGTGCCACAACAAAACTAATTTTGTTTTTATAGATCGGAACGTTGTGGAAAATATATGTGTGTTAAACAAAAATGCCACGAACACAACCATATAAAAACTGTCCGATAAAGCAAATGAGTATTGCGCGTACTGTTCTCTGTACAGTCATCACTGGGAAGTAAAGTTCGCGTAATAAACTGGATATGCGAAGAAAGCTGATCAAGCCAAGCGCAAGAGTTTTGAACATTTCAGAATATTCGAAAGAAAACAATTATTCCAAATGCAATAATTATCAAATGAAATATCTACGAACTATATTGACGTATTTAATTCAAATTAAAACCTCTGTTGCAAGGAAATACATAGGGAGAGCCCTGTCAAAATATCAACGTATCATTCAATTTCGCAGTGTCAACAATAATTTGAATTGAATCACATTTTTCTTATAAATAAATTATGGAATCTGTAGATTACTCAATTAATAAGATATATATATTGAGTTGGTTCATAGAACCGCGAAATATTTCCTTAGCTTTTGAAATAATTTACAGTCAACAATTTCGCTTTGAAGTAATTTTGAATTTTAACATTATATGACATCTCTTTAATGTGAACATATTTTGTTTATAAAGAATGTAGTTTTTTCAAATCACTTTTTCAAACAGCACAGGGAGAAATTTTTTGACGAAATAATACTTACAACTGTTATTATCAGTGAGAAAGATTTAAAGATTTGATTTTTATTTCGAACTCTATGAATTCAAGGTTTGTTTTCAAAACGAATCTTCTACTCGTGTTGAATTCTCGATTTTCTTGAACCCGAATTCTCCACTTCCAAGTGTATAGTGTTACTATTGGTATTATGTATTTTTTAAATTGTGTTCTGATGGTTAGAAATATTCGTTTTAACTTTTGTTTTTAAATAGTCCTGGTGTTATAAAGATATCTTCACTGTTTTTATTTTGAGCACGTTTTTGTTATGAGTATATTAAAAGTTATCTTTTCTTTGTAAGTATTCATTTAATCAAGAATTGCAATAAATAGTGCAGATTCAATTAATGTTATGATGATTGCATGAGTTTGCGAACACGCTATAACATATACTTTTGTTGAAATATTTGCAATGCACACTGGCCACAAATCGTTTATTTTTTTTCTTTTTCATATAACAACTACTTGTGACTAAACAGTGCAGAGTTGTAATATGACGCATTTTTGCTGAATTTAACTATTGTAATGCACTATTTTTGCTTTCAGTAGTCCTGTTTTAAAGCTTACAATTTACAAACGCTTCATTTTTTCACTTACACTCGAAAATTTTCTTAATATTTTCAATTTTTCAGTTTATCAATTAAGTTGTTACGCTTTAGCTGATTCTACCCAAACAAATTTTCTGCTTCAATTATGAAATGCTCAGGCCTGACTCCGCAGCTGACCGGATCAAGACTGTAGTAGCAAAGCAATATGGCGCGCGGTTGTTTGGGCGATACTATTTTTATACTATACTCGTGTAGAGTGGACTCACCCCATGTCTGATCTTATTCAGTTTATCAACCATAAGCCAAGCAGCTTATACACTTTTGGAAGCATGATTATAGTATTCTTTATATTTAAAATATTAGGAACATTGAAACTGTACCAAATCTGATGAATCAAAACTTTTGTGTGTGCAACGGTGTATGTAATGATACAAATGTCAAGCTTTTTGTTATAATTTTTTTTATTTAAGTATGTATACGTTATAGTTCATAATTTTTTATGCATAAAACTGTATGCAACGCTGTATAACAACAAAATTAATATTTGTCTTATTTCATCAAATTTCTGGTAGTAGTGTTTTATTTGTGTGATGCGACTCCCCCTCAATTTCAACTATCACGTTCAAAATGCATTATTTAAAAAGAGAACTGCTGAACTCAGAACATATTTGGTTTAAACAGTAGAAAACGTAAAAGATTTTTTTGTTCTAAAAATGAAATCGTCCACATCACTCAGCATTCATTTCGTCATGAATTTGTTTAGAATCAACAAAACTATATTAAAATGGCGGGTTAAAATGAGATGATAAGTTTTAATATTTTTCGATAAATTCGCATTCAAAGATGAATAAAAAAATAAGGTTTATAAGGAAATCAAATGGAAATTCAAATTCCGTATAACCCTTCAAATTCGTCTTGCAGTACAAATTCTCCGAATACGTGCATAATTCTCCGAATACGTGTATATATTGCGCATAATTTGAACTGTGAATCTTGTAAGTTCCTATTAATACAGGGGAACAATTTGTAATAAGTATAAGTGAAGTCACGCTTCATATTCAAACTAAACACGGCAGTATAAATATTCTTTGAGTGTGTGTATTACTATTTGTCAAACTAGTTGAAAAAATATGATATGTTTTACGTTTATCGTGAACGTATATTTTTAAACTTTGAATCAAGAAGGAATTCAGGAATGAAAAAATTCATTCACACTACTTATTTTGAATTATAAATAATTTATTTTAATAATAATTATGAAATAGTTATAAATTTAGAAACGAAAATAATATTACCATTTGCATTTGTCATATCCTCATAACGGCTCAGATTGGAAAGAGAAGAATAAACTAACTTCGTCGATGAACACGAGTTGCAATATGGATATACTTCAGTGTTTAAATTTATACTTGATCATGAATCGATTGTCTGATCGTAGCCAAAACACGAGTGCATAATAATTCAGAAAAAAGCTGAATAAATAATTTCTATGGAAGAAAATTGTTCTATAAGGTATTTCTCCCAGGCGCACGGTCGGATATTCTAGGGGAGGGTAAAATGAATTTTCAGTGATGTACGTAGGGGGGGGGGGTCAATTTTTTTTTTGTTTGGGGGGGTCAAGGGTGGGGTAAATTTTGTTTGATCACTTATGGGGTAAAAGTTTCTTTCTTGCTAGAAATTCTATGTGAAGATCTTAATAAAGTGAACATCAAACAGAAACAAAGCACATTTCTTTATCTTCCTCTAAAGTGCGACACTTACATCTTCATCCTTTTAACACTTCAATATCAACAAATTTATTAAAATTGAATTTTAATAAGCTCGATCATTTTGAGAATATTCACCTGGGGGTAAAAAAACATTTCTCAGATGGGGGTCAAACCGATAAATTTTCGAAATATTTACCGGGGGTAAATCTGGGAAAATGTTATTTAGGGGAGGGTCAATCCGGTAAACCCCCCTAGTGCGCACGTATGCTCCCACGACACGATTGGACCAATTTGGTCTATTCACAAATCAAAATTTATTTAGAAATACTGCCAAAACATCGAGTATTAGTAGTGGTATTACCTCTTTTTCAGATCCTAAAAAAAATCCAAAAAATTGCCGACAACAGGCGGTAAAAATCAAAATGTTTGGAAATTGATGTACATTTTTATTACGCAATGGCGCAATTTTCAACCGATTTCAGTGTTTTGGCTCTTGTTCGAAAAATTATGAGGTTTTCTATGAATTTTTAATCGAATTTTGAACAAAAAATGAAATTTGTTTGACGGGCAACACTCACAAATAGTTGAAAAAATCTTCTGAAATGTTAACAAAAAACTTCAAAATAATCAAAATGTGTCATGTCATCTACGGGCGAACATTTCTCGTTTTTGGTGGGGTTACGGTCGTTGGGTCAATATTTCCCATATAGAATGGTCATCATTCAAATGCGTGGTTGGTCTGAAAGTACAAATAAATCGAATAATTAGATGAAAATTGCAATTTTTCTCGAAAAAGTGTCGTAGAAGACTCCTTTTTTTCATTTCAGATATTGCACGATGATACTATGAGAAGCGGGTTCAATTAGGTTTCCGAAATCAAAAATCATTCATCGTTTCCATCCCGATGTTGTTTATGTAGATTTATATGCGGCTCTTTAAATACGTTCGACAACGACGCCGTCTCATGGCGAATTTCTCAGTGCTATTGAAATACACAGTGAACAAAATCCAATATGGCGACTTGAATTTCATTCACTTCGTATTTCAATAGTACTGAACAATTTGCCATGAGATGGCGCTTCTGTGCAGTGTTCAAAGATATAACATAGTGACGATCGTTTCTGAATTATTATATATAGCTTTGGCAAGTTCGAGCGGGCGACCGCATGGGGCGCCACAAGTACGATTGCTCATCATAGTGCCCTGAGAAAGTGCATAAAAAATGGGTCACTCCATTTCAAACATTTTGCATTTTTGGCCAAGGTACACAAATTTAAATTTGTATTCCGGCACAGAATTTTATGTACTTTTGTTATCCGAAAATGAAAAAAAGGAGAATATAACCCGCTAGCCGTGTCTCAAAATTGATATCAGTAATTTTGTGCACCGCTTTCGCTTGCGACACGAGTTTTTAACGTGCCAAGAGGTTTTTCAGTTGATATCAAAATTTTTGTATTGGAACAATCGTAAAAACCCTGAAAATGTGAATTATAGAAAAAAATTGTATTACACATTTTCATGAAATATCCAGTTTTGGGACTTCATATTCGATTTTATTGTGGAACATGTTTTTGAAGCATATTGCAATATGAAAGACAATTTTCCATTTCAGATTGGATAGCTTTGAAACTGCAATTTAAATCATACCTTCTGACATAGTTGAGCCAGGGGGGAAGGGTAATTTTCGTGAAATCTGAGATTTTTTGGGGGTAATTCTGTGACCTCATTCAAAATTTCTAAGGGGTAATTTTGAACATCAAAAATATATGTGTTCAATCGCATGATTGTATTTTTTTCGTATCTTTTTGGGGAGCCAACGGAATAACAAAGAGAGGTTTTCAACCATAAATCAATCATTTAATGATTTATCGATAAAAACCTTGATATTCTGCAAATTCGCTTCATATTCGAAGGGTATGTAAATATATGAATATGGTCACTGAAAATTCTGTGACCTCATCCAAAAATCTAGGGGGTAAGTGCTCAATCGAGGCTCAAGGGGGGAGGGGGGGGGTAATCTGTGACCTATGTGACCTTGTCAGAAGGTATGATTTAAATACATTTTTGCCCATTTCTTGAGCATAAATTCAGGAAAAATAGCATTTTTGGCCATTTTTAGGGTGTTGTTTCGCTTCCGACCTCAATATCTCGAAAAAACGAATTTTCCCAGATATAACGAGTATGCAGCATTTTTCACCTATTATTACCCTAGAATCGTGGAAATCATGAAAATAAAGTTCGGCGGAAATTTTGATATAGATGGCGTTATGTGTCAGACCGATTAGTACCTTTTCAGTTTTTGGCAAAAAAATCGCAATTACGAATTATTTACAAATTGCTGACATGCAGTTTGAAAGCTGACCTCAATATCTTTCAAATGATACCCATACCGTTTCTGTATGTGCTGTGGTTGAGGCACAGTGACCGCTGGAATGGGGCGCAGTTTTTCAAGTTCGAGGACCCTCCCCAGATCGAAAAAGTGTAGAACAAAATATTCCTAGTTTTCTGTGAGTCTCGTCGAAATTGATTGAAAGTACCGACGGACAAACAAAGCCCCTTTTCATCATTATCGAGGGGGTGGGGGTAAAATTTAGATAATGTCATAAATTTTGAACGAATCAACCGATTTTGATGATTCCGATGGGTATCGTTGGATTCTTATTCAAAATTGAAATCGAACTGAAGCATATTACAAGGGATTTTGATGAATTTTCGATTCGTTATGGGGGAAAAACACTCACTTTTTCAAACCTCCAAAATTTCGATATTTATACTTTTTTGCCTCTACTTTCCAAGACCTTTCCAATGATACTCAGCTCATTTTGATCGGTAATATGGTTTAAAAGTTCGAAACTGCGTGTATATTTAGGCTTGTGACATTTGCACTAATATGCATGCATAGTAGTTGCTTGCGTCACTCGCGTGGACTACCGTCCACAGTAATATTATAGTCTATAATATAGTGTGCGTATTACAGTGTGTAGCGATACGTATCGATAATATTTCTATATTCAGCCCAGTGTCTGGTTTTTGTGTGTGACTTTGTACCTTGTCTCGATTTCTGTGATGTATAACATTATTTTAAGGGAGTCTGGGGGGCAATTCAAAACCGTCGAGAACGGCCGAATTCCTTTACATATAAGAAAATACGCAGGGGGAGAGTGTCTGGGTGTTGATTTTTTTCAAAATTCCATAGCTCCGCTAATACACAAGGTATTAAATCCGCAGATACCGCAAATGAAAGGTATTGAGCTAGGCTTTATATTAGTCCTTGTAATAAAAGATATCTATAATCGGGTTTGGTCGAAACCAAACAATCCAAACCAACATCGAAAAAACCAAAAAATCGGAAATCAGTTCACATTCATTGTAATATGGCATGGACAAATTGTTGAATTATTTGAGGACTGTGGAACGACAATATATATTCCACAAGCGCTACGTACAATTTTATATCAGCCATTTTGTGGGCAGGATCTATTAGTGCGTCACTCTGTTCAGAGGTTTTTCATCTTACAAATTTACAAAAATGTGTATAAAATGTGTACAAATTTATTTAATTACCGAATGCATTTCGGACTGAAAACAGTCCGAAGTATTGGTTTTGCCTCAAAAATTCAACTCCACATTGCTTGAGTAAATGACCTCCGATCGGGCTCAAATGTTGTCCAGATTCTCAGTTCACCATGGGAACAAATATGTCTTAGCACTTTTTTGATTTGGATACTCGGTTCTCGTACCTCCAGTGCAAAATGGCGTCGTCGTCGTCTGTGTATGTACGTTAACACGAACGGAGTCTCAAATCCCTAAGTGACAAAAGCAAATTTGTTCAGTATTATTACCGGATGTTTCCTATTGAATTTGAGCCATATTGGATAGCCGTTCCGAAGCGACGTCCATTCAAGTGCACGTGAGTCGGGTTTTCAGTACATTTTTACACAAAAACTGATTTTCACATTTTTTACTCTCTTGGCCGTATTTTCCAATGAAAATTCATGGTGCTTGCGACGTTTGAAAGGTATTCAAGCTCGCTTGACGTTTTACATATCCGAACAATGCACAAAATGGATTCATCTTGAAAAATCATGAAATATGAACAGTTGTGAATAAGTATGATACGAATCAAATGAAAAACCTCTGAACGCATGGGCATATCCAGGGGGGTGCAGGTAGCGGTGAATGCCGCTACCTAAATACATTGTCCTCGATTTTTGCCAATTGTTCTCGATGTATTCAATCGGTCGGCAACACATAATCCGAAAATTCACGTATTCATAGTGTTTCGATCAAAAAGTGTATTAAAATTCATGCAAAAATCGAGGACAATAAGAAATGAGAAGTTTCTAAAATCGACTATAATTTTACATTACTTATTGTCCTCGATTTTGAATTAAAGATTTTTGAAAATCCAATAAAAATCGAGGACAACCAAGGATTACTATGGGCTCGGTTTTTGTGTAAAATGTACTGAAGACCCGACTCATGGGCACTTGAATGCACGCCGTTCTGGAACGGCCATACCAATATGGCTCAAATAAAATAGGGAAAATTCGGTAATAATACTGCGCAAATTTGCTTTTGTCACTTTGGGATTTGAGGCTCCGTTCGAGAGTTATCATGCTGACATACAGACTACGAAGACGACGACGACGACGCCATTTTGGCCTCCGGTGCAACCAGAACCGAGTATCCAAATCAAAAAAGTGCTAAGACAGATTTGTTCCCATGGTGAACAGAGACTCTGGTCAAAATTTGAGCCTAATCGGAGGTCATTTACTCAAGTGCGGTCGAGTTGAGTTTTAAAGTGCGGAAAAGTAATATGAAAAGTATGTCCTCGATTCATAACAGGAATGTCCTCGATTTTTAGCAGAAATGTCCTCGATTTTGAACAGAAATTTGGTTTTGACGCTACCTAAAAAAAAGCTGGCTACGCTCATGTCTGAACGAGGTAAAAATCGAGTGACAAAAGCGAAATGCAAAATACAAAATACAAAATTTGTGATATGAAATTTGTGCCGAAAAAGTCATTTGAATTTTGTAAACAATTTTTCACTGCATTGCACCAAACACACTAATGCACTCATAGCTGTTTACGAACGTTCGTTCGTTCGTTCGTTCGTATAAATTTTTCAACGAACGAACGAACAAACAAAAATTATAATATTCTACGAACGAACGAACGAACGAACGAACGAGCGAACAGTTCGCTTGTTTGTTCGTTCGTTCGTTTAATTGTTTGTTCGCTGTTCGTAGACAAATTTTATGCATTTTATGGGATTTTTCGGGTTTTTCTGCAATAAATTCAACTTTGTGTGAATTATATTGCTATGTTTCAGTCTCATTCGAAATGAACATTTAAAAAGACACATTCTGATATTCAACACTGCTGTATCTGAGCGCTGCGTAGTATACAGTTTATTTAATTATAAAATACACTGCCAACTTTTACTTGGAACTAGTGCTTGATGTTTACGGTGATGTTAATGTTAATGTTAATGATCTGCACCATACGCTGTATTTCTTATTCTTCGCCAGAGGTGGTTCATTATAAATTTACAAAAATGTGTATAAAATGTGTACAAATCCATTTATAACCAATGTTTGATATCACCGATCAGTTAACCTATTTGCCAACCCTAACGGTTACGGAGCAAAACGCTGCGATTAACTGATTTCAAAATTGATTATTACATTTATTTTCTTGAAGTTTTAAAATATTCAATTAATCTCTTTTCTATGGTATCTGTGCTCACGTTGAAATCAACCAGATATTGATCATAATTGAGGATCTTTTTATCAGAAAATTCATTAAATGTATCAAGCATAAAATTCATTGGCTGATATTTTCTATAATTACACTTTTCCAAGGGTACTATTAATAGATTATTAATGCGATTTTGGTAATGAGGTAAACGAAATACGATATATTCTAGTAAATGACTAGATGATATTTCACCAATGATCAATTTGTGAATAAAAATCACTTGGGCCACCATTCTACGTTCTTCCAAAGTTATCAACTGAAGCAGCATCAGCCTATCTTCATACTTTGGCATGTGGAACCTATTTCTGATTCGTTGTTGGATTTCTGTCCATTATATTCCATGGTATTTGGTAATTTATCATTTGATTTGTTCAAGTATTTTACGTGTTTGTAAAAGTTTAATGGCTCATCAGTTATCATTCGTTCCATTTCAATGGTATAATCGTTATATGACTTTCTGACACTTCGATTATATTCAGTCCGCTTAATCAAAAATTCTTTGTTTGCCTCCGTTGACCATTTTCTCCTGGATCGCAATTTATTCAGCCTATTTTTCAAATTAATAAGTTGTGGAGTGAACCATTTAGGGTGTGTTGAAGATTTAAGCTTCTAACCTGAATATGTTTCTTGATAACTGCATTAATCTGTTCATATGACTTGTTTATTTTATCATTAAAGGCTATTTTTGAGATTTGAAGTGTGGCATTCCAATCTATGCATGTAAGCGATTCATTGATATCTGCATAGTTTGCTGATTGAAAATCAAGGAATGTTTTGACATTTTCAACTCTATCATTTTTCTTAATGCATTTTAATATTGTTAGTTCAATGGCTGGGTGGTGGACTTCAATTTTCAATAATTGATCAATACATACATCACATTTTATTTTTCATTGTCAATTAAAATTTAAATCACAGTGGAGGGTAGTCCACACGAGTGACGAAAGCACCTCTAGTACGAAAAGTCTACTCAGTATATATACAGCAAGTTTCGAACTTTGTATCTATGAGTCCGAGCGTTTTGTGTCATATACCATCTGAAAGGTCTTTGATAATTAGCGCAAAAAAAGTATACACACTCTAAATTTTACCAACCACAAGTGGAGATATCGCAGTGGGAAAATTTCGGCTAATTTTCAGTTTTTCGGCCATAATCCGGGTAAAAATAGATTCTATATTTTTGAACCTGATATTTTATGATTCTACGCGCCTTCATCAATTTATAATATTTTTTGGGTATGTATGTATGTATGTTCGTACCATCTCCCGATTTTTTTCAAACTTTCAGGGATTGTAGTACATGAAAAACTAAGCAACTTTTGTTCTGGAAGTTTTTGATTTGGCCGCCATCTTGGCCGTGGCCGGCCTCTAGAGGCCAAAAAGTGACCACCACGGCCACAGCCACGGTGGCCGAACCACTTGACATTTCTCAGGCGTACGCATATCGTTGGAAAGGTATTGAGATAAGCTTCCAAATGACACCCATTTGAATTTTAAATTTTCAAGTAGGTAGGCCATTCTTGGCCAAAAACTGAAAAACGGCCACTTTTTAGCCATTTTCTCTCCACTTTTTGGTCATTTGCTCGAAAATGGCCCAAGACTTTTGATTCATATTTTCAGGGTTATTGGCCCTAACCCTGGTCTAAAATAAGCCATATCGCATATATCCCACAAAATTCGTTTTTTCGAGATATTGGCATATTTATTCAAAATTCAACATAAAAACACCGAAAAATGCATTTTTTGGCACATATGCACTAATTTCGGGGATCAAATACTTGTAATAATATTTAATTCGATTTTTACAGCAAATTAAAGAGAGCCAAATTAAATTTTCATCCAAAGTGATCAGTATTTTCAATAAATTTTCACTCGTACAACGCAAAATAATAGAAAAAATTCGAAAATGCAAGACATTCATTGTCAATATTCAGTTTGTGGTTTCATTTAATATAATTTCAATGAGCGCACTCATTGAAATTGTATGCATTGCCCACAGCGTGCTAATATGAACTGTCAGAAGCACGTTCAGATGCACACAACTTTACAATGAATATTGGTAGATACAAATTTCCATTATAAAACAGTTCTGCTTCTGACCAGTGGTGGCGCCACCGTCGCGTCTGCAGACAAATCAGCATGCGGTGGCATTGCTAAAATCTATGATATCAAATGAAAAACCTCTGAACGAAGTAAAAATCGAGTGACAAAAGCAAAACGCAAAATACAAAACTTGTGATATGAAATTTGTGCCGAAAAAAAGATATTTGAATTTTGTAAACAATTTTTCAGTGCGTTAGTGTGTTCGGTGCGTTGCTCAAATTGTGTTTTTTTGGCTATCGAAAACACATCGCAAAATTCAAATAACTTTTTTCGGCACAAATTTCATATCACAAATTTTGTATTTTGCGTTTTGCTTTTGTCACTCGATTTTTACTTCGTTCATTTGATATATATCACAATTGGGAATCTTTTTATCAGAAAATTCATTGAATGTATTCTTCTGGTCTGACCTCATGTAGGGGTTCCAAACTTGTGACCCATATTCAAGTATTGGTAATACATATGTGTAAAAGAGCAATCGAATGGTCCTTGAAATCACGACCAAATGATATATTTGGTCGATATGACCATTCCATACCCGATCGATCAAAATTCACATGGACCATCTCGGATTTGAAATTTTATATATGGTTCGATTAGTTTAGTTCTAACTAAGAAAAATCCGGGGTCAGTTGGTCGAAATTTTCAACTTTTTGTAAAAGTAAGGATAAATTTTGAGGATCGATATCTCAACCATTTTGGAAGGTAAAAAAACCGAACGGATCTCGTTTGAAAGGTGTTGAGGCCTACTTAATTTGGCATTTTTAACATTTTTTTAGAAATCGACTTTTGAATCTTCAAACGCGATTATCTCGAAAACACGTACACAATTTTTTTTTGAGTTAGAGTCGGTTTTTGATGGCCGGCCTCAAGCCCTTTCACCTGGCAGTCTCAAAAATATAGACACTTTTTTACCCATCCCAATATTTGGGTTCGAATGCAGGGGTGTCCGTTTTCCATAATTTTCACTTTTACGTTATACTGTCCCAAAGTAAATATTTTCGCATTCTGGGGGTCAATACCTTTCCAAAGGTGTATAATATAGCATATTTTGACACATTCTATACATAACTATCAACATTTGATAGTAATTTTAGAAAATGGGTGCGGAGGTCAAAATGATGAAAAACCAAAAAAATCAATTTCTGATTTTTCGGTTTTTTCAATGTGGTGACCTAACTCCATTTTAGATTTCTTTCATTACAAAGACTAATATAAAGCCTAGATCAATACCTTTCATTTGCGGTATCTGCGGATTTTCTATGTTGTGTATTAGCGGAGTTATGGAATTTTGAAAAAATCGACTCCTCGACACTCTCCCCCTGCTTATTTTCTTATATATAAAGAAATTCGGCCGTTCTCGACGGTTTTGAATTGCCCCCCAGACTCCCTAAAGTTATACATCACAGAAATCGAGAGAAGGTACAAAGTCACACACAAACACACACACAAATAAACACACATACCAAACCCAATTTTCATGGAAAACTCCCTTTCTGGGAAAATATACACAATTTTTGAATGGGTCAAATCGATTTCGATGGTTGAGCACTCGTTGGAATGGTATTGAGTACTATCGATTGGTCACTCAACGACAGTGGCCAAAGTTACCCCCCGGGTGATATGCTATGTAATCCAGAGCTGTTGAAATATGCAATTCATTACATTTTGTAATCATTACCATTACTTTAATGGAAAAAGTAATTGATTTTTGTTCAATTACCATTAAAATTGTAATAGTTAATTGATATAATCTGAAAAAAACTCCTCCATACGTGCCACATGCGATTTTTTTTTTGGATCCACAAAAATTCATTTTGACGACGGATTTCGTTTAGTTTGGTCCTAAGCTACACGCCAATGCCTATTCCACGAATGACATTGGTCGGTAACACAAAATCCGAAAAATTGTGTATATATAGTGTTGCACTCAAAAGTGTATTTGTTGTGGAAAGAACTGCCGTTGTCCGTGATGATAAATTACCAAATATAATGGAATATAATCACCAGAATTAAAAAAACGAATCGAAAATTGCTAATTTATTTGCTCAATTCTTTTCTACCGCTTACTCTAGATATAATCCAGATGCAGTGCGTACGTTTGAATCCAATAACAAACACAGAAACGAATTGATTAATCTATGCAGTAACATTCCTAAAATTGATATAACCGAATCAACAGTGACGCAAGCAATCAACAACCTACCAAATAACTTGGTTTCAGGCCCGGATGGAATTCCGAACTTATTCATAAAAAATTGTATAGAATCATTAGTGAAACCTATCACACTAATTCTCAGTGAATCCATGAAAACGGCGCAAGTACCTCAATGTTGGAAAACATCGTTTGTAAGGCCGATATTCAAAAGTGGATCAAGAAATGATATTAGTAATTACAGAGGAGTGGCACGCCAATGCGTAATAGCAAAGTTATTGGATTCAATATTAACAGGTCATTTGAATTTTCACAGTAAGAACATCATTAATGATAGTCAGCACGGATTCATAAAAGGAAGATCAACAATTACGAATCTAGTTGAATTTGCATCGTCCACATTGAACAACTTGTCGATGAATACTCAAACAGATGCAATATATATTGATCTAGCAAAGGCGTTCGATTCGGTAAATACTGATCTACTGATCCACAAACTCAATGTTATGGGTTTGAACCACGAGATTCTAAGATGGATTGAATCCTATACCCCCCCCCCCCCTTAATTCGGCAGTGTCAGAACCTATGCTATCAATTATTCGAAAACTTTTCTGATTATTGTAAAAATTCGGTGATTATTCCATACTTAGACTCGATGTCTCATTTGTTTGAAGATCGATTCTCCGACAGTAATTTGCCAACTTTTGCTTTACACTCGCTTCATTTGTATAACATGCTGAAAGCCAGCGTATCAACGATGTTTCAAATTCAATTTTCATGAAAACGTTCTCTGGATGTCCGAATAGATCCCATATTCAATGCATCGAAAATACTTCTAATCGGACATCTGACGTTTTTGTCCGGAAAAAATTTGTTGTCCGGACACAATAAAAAGTCCGTCTTGAACATTTGTAAATGTGTTCGTCCGTCCGGGTTGTCCGTTCGTCCGTCCGTCCGTCCGTCCGTCCGAATATGTGAGTTCGGACGAACGGACAAGGTATTGTCCGGACACATGTTGTCCGTCTGCCAGCTCTGCGCCCATGTCTGTAGTTAAGGGAGCGTAGTGCCCCCCATCCCCTCCTGAGCGATGGTTACCCCTCTAGGATTTTGAACGGCCTTACAATAGATAGAATCGATTTTCAAATGTGATGGCCTTTTTTTTAGGTCTTCAACTTTTTCTGAGTCTCAGTTTACTTTAAAAAAATTCTTTGCTAGGGTTTTTTGGCGAAAATTCTTGGTTTTTGGGCAGTTCTAAAAATTTCTTATTTTACTCTCTGATCTGAAATGAAAAAAGGGAGTCTTCTACGACACTTTTTTGAGAAAAATCGCAATTTTCATCGAATTGTTCGATTTATTTGTACTTCCAGACCAACCAAGCATTTGAATGATGACCGTTCTAACATGGGAAATATTGACCCAACGACCGTAACCCCACCAAAAACGAGTCCTATAAATGTTCACCCGTAGATGGGTTCACATTTTGATGATTTTGAAGTTATTTGCTGACATTTCAAGATTTTTTCAACTATTTGTTTGTGCTGCCACCCAAACAAATTTCATTTTTTGTTCAAAATTCGATTAATAATTCATGGAAGACCTCACAATTTTTCGATTAAGAGACCAAAACACTGAAATCAGTTGAAAATTGCACCATTGCGTAGTAAAAATCCACATCAATTTCCAAAAATGTTGTTTTTTCATCGAATGTCCATAATGTCGCAAGCCACCGGCAAGTTACCGGCAATTTTTTAGATTTTTTTCATTCCAGATTTTTTTTTTGGACTCGAAAATGCGGAAACCGAGTGGTCCCCTATCAACTTTTGAAACACCTTCGATTGCGAATCGAAAACAGCTAACCATTAGGTTTTGTAGTGGTGACAGTGGACTTTTTGAATTAATAGAGATGAGATGTAATTTAAACACTTTACTTGAGTAAAGTGTTATCAAGTGTTGTCCTCCACTCTTTTATCAATAACTTTGGAACCAGCCGCTCAATTAAAGTACATTTTTCAGCACAATTATTTAAAATAAAATTATCTTTCTAACAAATATTCATTTATCTAAATACATCGTACATGACTATTGGAACATGTGTTCCACGAAGGGTTAATATGAAATTTAAATGACCTGTTAATATTGAATCCAATAACTGTGCCATTACGCATTGAGGTGCCACACCTCTATAATTACTAATATCATTTCTTGACCCGCTTTTGAATATCGGTCTTACAAACGATGTTTTCCAACATTGAGGTACTTGCGCCGTTGTCATGGATTCACTGAGGATTAGTGTAATTGGTTTTATTAATGATTCTACACAATTTTTTATGAATAAGTTCGGAATTCCATCCGGGCCTGAAGCCAAGTTATTTTTAAGGTTGTTGATTGCTTGCGTCACTGTTTCTTCAGTTATATCAACTTTTGGAATGTTACTGTATAGATTAATCAATTCGTGTCTGTGTTTGTTATTGCATTCAAACGTATGCACTGCATCTGGATTAAATCGGTAGAAAAGAATTGAGCAAATAAATTAGCGATTTCCGTTTTTGGAATTCTAGCCATTATATTCCATGATATTTGGTAATTTGTCGTTGGATTTGTTCAAAAATTTGACCTTCCGCCCCCCTGGCATCTCTTAAGGGTGAAATATAGCCTAATTTTGTGAGCATCTTTTACCCCTAGAAAAGGAGTTTTCGAGGTTAACCCTTCTAATATAGTCTCGAAAGTTGACATTATCTAACAATTGCCGAAGATGCCCAGATCGAAATCGGTACGGTTCACGGAATATAGTTGTATTAATTCAAGTCATATATTTCAAAAATTATTACTTTCTTGAAAAAATACAACAAATTTGATTTTTTTTCGACTCATGATATTTTTCATTGATATCAGTCGAAAAAACAATATGTAGAAATTCAATTTTTTCCCTCGAATCGAAATTTTCAGGTGAACATTTTTCTTTGGGCGTTTTGTGAATGGCATTTTGATTCATTCATCTTCTCCTATCAAACGCATATAGGTGAAAAATCGTGTTCCACAAAGTTATGAATAAAAAAGGGGAAATTGTGTTTTATTACACTGAAATCGGAATAAACGAGCCGATTACTCTAACCTTTAGGTACTGTCACTCAATTTCTTCTTTGTGTGCATACATGTATGAACGTGCATTTATGAGCGAGCTCTAATAAGTAAAGATAGATTCATTCACAAAGTGAGAATACTCACGATTGTGAAGAAAATGTGGGAAATGGAGATTCAAAGTTGACAGACATAAATTTAACAGGCCAAATTAACACCATCGTGATCGTTCAAAAGTTTTTTGTCGCTAAAAAAATCAGTTTCGAAATATTTGATCGTGTTTTGCATAAAATTGAATCTCGATTTTAGGAAAATGGGGAAAAATGTTGAAAGCCATTGTAAAAGGGAACAACATACTCTATTTCCCAAACTAAATGCTGTAAAATGTTATAAAAACCTGCGAAAATATACATGAACAAATAAAGACTTTCGTATTTGAATCTTTTTTCTCCGCCCCCCTGAAACTTCAAGCGCCCCCTCCCCCGAATGTTCGATCCTGGCTACGGGCCTGATCATTTTTTTTTTGTCCATATGTTGATTACTTGGTTTGTCTCTGCTATTAGTTATCAAAATGAAAGGGATGTAACTTTAATCGACACCAGAATGAAAGCTATTGATTATCAACGAATGATTTGGGTTCAATTGCCGGCTTATGGAAACGATTTGGCTGGCCCTGTATGGACATTTTAACAAGACGACGCCCCAGTTCATGTCACTCGATGGACTTTGGCGTTCTTCAAGGAGAAAAATATCGATATTCCCACTTAAGTGGCCACCAAAATTTGCTGATATGAAAATGTTTGGTCGATTTTGCCTTGAGAAGTGTACAGGAACGGTCATCAATACGCGAATAGAAAATTATAATAATAATATTAAATATTTTCTCATACTTTCAGGCCAACTTTATGTGGATTTACGAAGTATTGTGAAAAATATTCATGAAAATAAAAAGTCGGTTATAATTATTTCGGGCACTATATTATTATTGTATTTCCCCTGACTTTCTGAGTCAGGCCCGTTTTGCCATGGTTTTCCGGACCTAATTCTGGTATTAAAGCTTACTTACCCTGACTGTATTATCTTTGGTAAAGACGCACAATGGGAGGAATTTATGTAGTATTGGGTCTGGTCGACAAATTCTCAGCCCGCTGTGATAGGCTTCGTCGTAATAAATAAATAACACTATGCAATACTTTCGAGTGATGTTCTCGGTGGATTTTACCATATTTGTGGTATTAGATGTGACTTTTCGATATCATAATGTTTAGAAAAGTTGTTCAGTATGTTTAGGGCTACAACTTTGCTTCAGATTGTAAAGAAAAATTCCAAGCCGTTCACGAAAGGCCGAAAATGTGTGTGTTATCGAGCCAATCACGAAAAATCCCTTTGTGGTTTTACTACTATATAATACTACTTTCATTTTACATTGGTCCGGTTCAGCCCCTAAAAAATGTGTTGCACTGTGTAATTAAATAAATGTAAGCCCATTTATATTCACATCAAAATAAAATTGATGTTTAGCAATGCAGAAAAGTAAGCCTTTTAATCTCATTTATTTAGTATGTTTTGAGAAAAGCGATCCTAAAAAAGTATATGAAAACACATACATGTTATACAAATTGTGTTTTTTTCAACCCATTTTCTGGCAATCTGAAACATAATTGCACTACCATTTGTAATTTAGAAGAATTATTAAACTTCCTGACATAATCATGTATCACGAGCAGTTCTACAAAAACCGAAGAAGTTTTTGATTAATTTCGACACTTTGTATTTTTAAAATATCCGTTGAACATTAACTTCACATTAAACATAAGGCATTGAACGTACCCATTATTTCGGCTCTTGATACATCACGTTTGACATTCGCCATTACTCTGTCAATTTTATTTACTTAGTGCATTTTATATCCCGTTCGAACCTTACTTTATTTGACTAATATGAGTTGTTAAAATCAGTGTCGATATATTCTATTTGAAAATGTCCGATGCTTGGGGTGAAATTCAAGCTATTAAAATTAAGCGAAATAGTTTGCGTGAACGTTTAGAGAAGCGGAAAAAAGAAAGACGGGATATTTTGGGAACATCCAGTGGTAATAGTGTTATTCCACCTTCATCATCAACCGCAAATGTATCGACAGTGAAATCCGACGTAACAAAAAGTCAGCCTAAGGAAATCTTCACTACTGTTGAGGATGGTGGGTTTTTTTAAGTAATCGATTTTACGACTTATAAATTTTCATTTTCCAATTTTTATGAAGAATCTGATCCAGAAATTGAAAGGCTTCTCTTACAAATTCTCTCGGACAGCACACTTTTGTTGCCTATTAATAGCTATCAATTAATAGAGAAAATGAAATCAAGTCGCTTCAAACCCGTATCGTTCAATACACTCAATTACTTTTTGCAGAAGTTTGCCACGCAATCTTACATAAGGTGAAAAATTTTTAACTTTTTTTTGTTACATACTATATCTTTATCAATTCTTTGCTCTTAGCATCAAAGAAATCTGTTTTAAAAACAAGAATGTGTATGAAGTATGCTTGGTTGATCATTCCCGTATTAAGTCATTATACGGTGAGTTACATGAGGATTTGGATGTAACCGAAACAACTGAAACTAATCTGAAACGGAAATGTGAGTAGTTGAACATAAAAATGAATTCTAGTACAAATTATTAAAATTATTTATTTTAAAGTTGACTTTGATACAGAAGAATCAAGTAAATCTTTTAAAGGGATTTCAAATGAAAAAAAAAATAAAGATTCATCGAATGCAGCTGACAATGACATCATGGTAAGGAAACGAAGAATTAATTGTTTGCTTAAGAAATTCATGCTATTATTTTTCTGTTATAGTCTCTTCTATCGATGCCTTCTACACGCGAAAAACAAAATAAGCAAGTGGGAGAAGAAATTTTGGAACTTTTATCAAAACCTACAGCTAAAGAACGATCACTAGTAGAAAAGTTTAAATCAGAAGGTGGAGCACAGGTAATGGAGTTTTGCCCACATGGAACAAGGAATGAATGTGAACGACAACAGCCATCACCATTAAACACTCTAGATAACGATGACGAAGCTAATACAATTAACGAAAATAAATCACTTCTGAAAAGAGATAAAAGTGGTGAATCACCTGGCCCTCTAATAACAAAGACTTCAATGAATTCTGTCACATCTGGCAACAATTTAAAAGTAGAGCATCGTTGCAATAAACTGCATTTTAAGAAAATTATTCAGACGCACACCGATGAAACTTTAGGTGATTGTAGCTTTCTCAACACATGCTTTCATATGGACACATGCAAATATGTCCACTACGAAGTCGATACACAGGCTGGAAGTAATGCTACTTTAAGAACTGATGAAAACAACAAACTAAATCGTACAATCACCCTTCCAAAGCTAAAATCAGCAGGCCCGAGCACTGCTCTGCACCCAGCGCAATGGATTCAGTGTGATTTACGGTTTCTTGATATGACTGTATTAGGAAAATTTGCTGTAATAATGGCCGATCCGCCCTGGGATATTCATATGGAATTACCCTACGGAACAATGTCTGATGACGAAATGAGACAGCTAGGGGTACCCGCACTACAGGATGATGGTTTGATTTTTCTCTGGGTGACAGGACGTGCAATGGAGCTTGGTCGAGAATGTTTGAAGTTGTGGGGCTATGAAAGATTTGATGAGCTTATCTGGGTGAAAACAAATCAACTACAACGAATAATTCGTACAGGAAGAACTGGACATTGGTTGAATCATGGAAAAGAGCATTGCCTAGTTGGTACAAAAGGAAATCCAAAAAATTTGAATCGTGGTCTTGATTGTGATGTAATAGTAGCAGAAGTTCGTGCAACAAGTCATAAACCAGATGAAATATATGGTATAATAGAGAGGTTGAGTCCAGGAACCAGAAAGATCGAACTATTTGGACGTCCACACAACGTTCAACCGAATTGGTATGCTCGTAGTTAAATAATGAAAATACCAGTAAAATAATCAATTCAATTAATTTCAGGATAACGCTTGGAAACCAATTGGATGGTATCCGTTTAGTAGATCCAGAACTTATAAGTCAATTCAAACAACGATATCCAGACGGAAATTGCATGGCACCCTCACAAAAAACGGTTTCTAAATAATTGATAATTATTATAAGACATTGGAATCTATTGTAATTAACCGTGAAATTCATCATTGAATAACATTATTTGCAAAATCCATGTGGGCAATTACAAATGATTGAAAACCGTCCAAAACCGTTATTTTGAAAGGTGGATACATTGTTTTTCAA
The DNA here is from genome assembly GCA_030463065.1 of Aphidoletes aphidimyza. Lineage (NCBI taxonomy): Eukaryota > Metazoa > Arthropoda > Insecta > Diptera > Cecidomyiidae > Aphidoletes > Aphidoletes aphidimyza. Next base: position 15,653,461 of record CM059998.1, on the reverse strand, counting down.
CGATATTTTTTAGTCCTTGAGTTCACGTTGCTTGTTTTTCGACGCAATCATTTGTTTTCATTCAGGGCATTTTTTTCTTCAAGGTTTTTGAATTTATGGAGGATTATTGAATTTGGACGCTTCATAATACGCATAGCTTTCGCTTTGCTTGTTTCGTGTCATCGTAACTTCGACTTCTTTCTGTTTTACGAATCGATATAATTATACACTACACACAAAATAAGTGGAGGTGCCACTTGCGCTTTGTATGGTAGAAACATCAGAGCTACCTCAAAACATGGTTTTGACTACATAAATATATTTTGTAAAACAATATTTTGGGTAGCTCCACTGTTTCTACCATGCCTTGTATTTTGAGGTAGCTTTGAGCTTTCTACCATACACTTTGTATGCAAATGGCACCTCCACTTATTTTGTGTGTAATAAACAGCAACAACAAATAATCTAGAATGCGATGTTTATTTATGCTGATGAGAGAGAAGTCAAAAGAGAGAGATGAATAAACAAAAAGAACAGATTTTGACCATAATCTCAATAGTATAAGTGAATGACAAAATGTGTGTATCCGATCTCGAATGATCCGCAAACGTCAATGAATCAAGCAAGAGAGAAAGGCATGAAAGGGTGAGATGCATGCATTAGCACAACCACGTCTCGATACATGCACACCACCACAAAACATATTGGAACCGTTATGCCGCCAAAAAATAATTTGATTGTGTTCTAGTCTAAAAGAAGTGAGCATTCAGACAGGTCAAATTCTACGTCAACCAAAAATTCCTTTTGTTTTGAGTTTTATGTTTGAGTGAACTTGTTCATTTGAAAAAAAAATATTTTCCATTTTTCAAAATGGTTTTGAACATTTAGTTTTTTTTTCATCGAATAACTTAAATTTTGTGTTTTTATCAATTTTAAATAAAATTCTGATTCTGATTCTCGGGTAGATTGTCTACCCGGTGAGCTTAAATAGCGGAAATTAGTACAATCTTTTGTTTGGTGAATACGAAACGCACTAGTTTTGAATAAAAACAGTTCAAATAAGATATAACATGATCTTACGTGATTGAAGATTACTCATCGTACGACGATTCAAATATTAACAGCGATCAAATGTAAGAGTTTTTTTTTGTTTTTTTCGATGTGCTGCCATCAATTAACAAACATTTTCGGCAACGAATGCAACACATTTAGCGATTGAATATTTATGCAGTGTCAGTTGAAATCGGTGTTGTTCGATCAATATAATATAAATGCTTCGAATCGTTTTCTCACATTTTATAGCGGCTTTTGCATTCATTTTATTTTGCAGACTGTGACAACAAGTAAAATTGGAATTGTTTACCGTTGAGGCATTCATTTGTGGATAGCTGAACCAACTGATCTATCTCCAACTGGCGAGATACTTTCAATAAGGTGAATCTTCTCATGATTGACCAATCCAAAATCTATTTGAATAACAAAATACGTGAACACATGAACAAAATATAAGTAAATCTTCCAATTTTGAATTTAAATAAAGAGGGGGCGCGATGCAAGAAGAAGCAGAAGGAACCGAAAACAGACTATTTTTCGGTAAAGTGCGGATTAGGCTCAATTCCAACTACCGCTAATCGCCATTATGAGCCACTTAAGCATAAGTAAAAAAGGTTCGATTTGTTAACCCTCCTATAGACTTCAAAATTTCGAACGTTAGTGTAACTTCGACAAAATGACACAATACAAAATGAAGGGCCAAAATTAATATGAGGAATGGAAATCGTCACCAATTTTTTGGTTCAATTGTTCAGAAGGGATTCTTTTCAAATAAAATATTAAAATCTAGTAACTGTGAACATGAACATGATTCATTTTTTGCTGCGATAACAGTTTTGATATTTCTTTCTAAAGATTTGGTTTTTTTTCACGCAAATTTGGGTTGTGTCATAACTCTAAATTACAAAATCCCAAAAATATCACGAAAAATTTCGTCCCCATAACCTCCAACGTACGATTTCGAACTTCCAAACTTGTTATGTTAATGGTCTGCACCATACAGGTGGTTAATTATAAATTCCTAAAAGGAATTGAATTACATTCGTAATCCAGACTTTTCCGCATCGATATGAAATTTTGTTTTTCTCTTGAATCATTTAATTCGTCGACTAGTCAAGTATTTGCCATGAAAACGGAGAAAATGTTTTCCTTCATACAATGTACTGTAGTTGGAAAGGTATGTGCACTTAAATGCATGTCGCTATGAGATTACTACTGCAATATGGCTAATTTTCAACACAAAACATCCTTTGACACAATAACACAAATTTGCCATCCGCACTTTTCGATTTGAGACCCCTTTCTTGAGATATATACATATCTTCGATTCTTAAAGAATTTTGTACATTTTCACAAGTTTTCATATTCCTCGATTTTTCGGCATAAAGTTACATTTTGTGCATTGTTCGAATATGTGAAACATCAAGCAGACTTGAATATCTTCCTAATGATGCAAACTGAATGAATTTTCATTGGAAAATACGGTCAGGAGAGTCAAAAATGAGAAAATCAGTTTTCGTGTAGAAATGTACTGAAAATTGGTTTTCAATTTGATCAGTATTTTTCTTTAAAGAAAATTACAAATTAATTAAAAACATACAGTTTCCATCCAAATTAGATGCCCATGAATCTCTTTACATGGCAATAACTGATAACTTATTGAACATAGACATTAGTCCTATTGAATCATCACTTTTTAGTTTAGCCAAATTACACTTGTTTTTGTTTTGTTTTAACCTTTTCATACACCATTTCTCACTCAAATTCAATTTCCTCTCATTTTGCCTTTGATTTATTCATTTATTTTCGATAGTGTTATCGCGTCTATCGCTGATGATGGGCTCACATTTATGAGCTCGAAATGCATTCAATATTTAATAAAAAATTGACTACACAGAATTTTATTTTTGTTTTTTTTTGGTTTTTTATGTTGATTTGTTGCGGTCAATAAGGAAATTTTAACACTCTTAATCATACATGCGCACGGTCGGATATTCTAGGGGAGGGTAAAATGAATTTTCAGTGATGTAGGTGGGGGGGGGGGTCAATTTGTTTAATTTAGTTTGGGGGGGTCAAGGGTGGGGTAAATTTTGTTTGATCACTTATGGGGTAAAAGTTTCTTTCTTGCTAGAAATTCCATGTGAAGATCTCAATAAAGTGAACATCAAACAGAAACAAAGCACATTTCATTATCTTGTCTTCCTCTGTAGTGCGACACTTACATCTTCATCCTCTTAACAGTTCAATATCAAAAAAATTATTAAAATTGAATTAATAAGCTCGATAATTTTGAGAATATTCACCTGGGGGTAAATCTGAAAAAAACATTTATCAGATGGGGGTCAACCGGTAAATTTTCGAAATATTTACCGGGGGGTAAATCTGAGAAAATGTTGCTTAGGGGAGGGTCAATCCGGTAACCCCCCCCAGTGCGCACGTATGCTCTTAATACTTTATAAATTCGACCACAAAGTGTTCTCTCAGTGTATTAAATACTGATTTAAAACTTTAACTAAGGTGATGATTTTCGATTTTTCAGTTTTTTCGATGTGGCGACTAGAGCTGTCAACGGACGTCGTGTTGAAAAATAAGAATTTAAATAAAGTCGTCAATTGATAATGGTTCGATATAGAATGAGAAAATAAATGAGAGAATAATTTGCAACTACAAGTAAACATAAAGTCATAAAGATTGAGTTTTCAACTTGGAGGTTTTCAGACAATAGAATGTTGAAACTATATTTTAATTGATATAAATAAGTGAAAAACACTTCTTATTCTGGTGTAAAATTGCGTTTTATTTCGCAAACGTTTTCGAAAGCCATGCTTTCATCATCAGGCGAGCTGAAAAACTTCAAATCAAAATTACATCAACTACTGATTTCAAATTGAAATAACAATAATGAGTTCAACAAAAAATGACAAGTTGAATGACACAAAATGTAAACAATAAAGTTGAAAAAATGCATGAATGTTAAATTAAGCAAATGAGTAAATGCAATTAATATTTCCCATCAAAAATGTCTTTGGTGCTCAGCTGTTTTGAAAACTTACACAACGATGTTACGCGTGAACTTTGAATGTTCACGTTTTGTGTCTTTGTTTTGTAGATATACAAGTTTTCATAAGCACCCAAATATTGTGCCTTATTTACCTCCTTCAAAAGCCTAAAACCAGCAAACTCGTGTCCATTTTCCAACATGTGATCGGCTGATGTTGATTTGCCGCGTTACCCCTCATGATATGGCGTATAATGTTCAGAAAAACGCTTTTCACATGCCCGACAACTTTGTCCGATATAAACTGAATCGCAATCAGTGCACAATGCTGCATAAATGCCCGACTTTTTGTGATCTTCTACCCTCTCTTTTGTGCCGCCCAGATCCGTTTTCAGCTTATATCCAGAGCTATTTGGTGATAAAGTCACTGAATGTCCTCTTTAGCATTCTTTCAATTTTACACCAGAATAAGAAGTGTTTTTTCCAAATTTGCACCTGCGCCTGCCAATGATTGCTCTTCCATTGGCTCCACCGCGTCAATTTTTTCAATATCTTGCTCATTTGCATTGGCTGTTTTTTCCGCCTTTTCATTGGTAAGTGCTGACGGCTCTTCCATTGGCTTTTCCGCATCCTTAATTGATGCTTGTGCGCTCATGCTAATGCTTTCGATTTGGATTTTTCTGAAGATTTCCCCGATAATCAAAACACCAGCTTGGTGAAATGTTGCTTGCGCCTGCAAATTATACTTAGACCGCTTTAATTATTATTTTTTTTAAAAATCACTAATTATGCTTTCCGGCAGTTTATTTCGAAGGATGACCTTCCAGAAAATATTTAAATTTGTATTGCTTTGCTCCAATTGTCACTTGAAAATGCTATTCGATTTTTTTTTTCTTTTTTTTAAATGCGTTTTCACTTTATCAGATTAAATTTAACACTTTGATCACTGCTTCACACGGAAGAGATGCTAATTTTTGCTTCTGATCGGTTTGAGAGCTGCTGAGAGAATGCCGAATCGATTAGCACTCAATCGATGTCACACTTTCGATTTGTTTGTGCACCGCTGTAACCCTTGTGCGCACTCTCTCTCTTTCTTCCTTTCGCTATTTAGCATAAGTGTGTTGATGCTCTATTCTTAACATCGATGCTGTTCGTTCAGCGCACCCTTACCGATGTTTCTTTCGTGTGCAATCGTGTGCTCTAATTCTATTGAGAATTTATTTTCTCCTCTCTCATTCTCCTTTTCGCAAAAACAAAACACTTGCCATCGTGCTCATAAGTACCGCTATGTTCCATAAAACACAGTAGCGCGTTCTCATTGGATTTTGTATGCTCCGTGTTTGGCTGTTTGCAACTTGTTGACATGTGCATGAACACAAGCTACAAACACGTGGTTGCTGAACACAAAAGCATGCTCTCTTAATGGTGTTTGTCGTTGCATGATTTGTCCTGCTTTCGATTTTGTGTTTCACAAACTGTTGTTTGATTTTGGCTGACAAACCAAATCTGTTGCTGATGTTTCGCTCTTGCTAAATAATTCAACATTTTGTGTCGATATCCTCGAATTCGGCACAACAGCGATTCGATTCAACAAAACAACTGTTGTGCGTTCGATTCAAGAGGTTTGCAATCGCACTGACTCCTCTTAATTGATTTGCTTATTTATTAAACATTTGCTCATAACCGGATTTGCGAGTTTTGAAACGAACAAAGAACACATTTCAACATTGTCGTCCCTGTTTGAATTCTTATTAGAGAATTATACAATGTTTTTTTTTTTTTTTGAAACGATATTTGGCTCAAAAAACAAATGCGGTTTTTACAGCATTACCAGACCGAATCATTTCTTTATAATTGCACTGGGATAGACTGCTGCTTCGTTTCACAACACGTGTTTGTCGTTGATATTTTACAACGCGCTTATGAACTCACAAGCAACACTTTCATTAACGCTCATTTTGGTGACTGTACAAAATTTGATTACGAATTTGATGCCTCTTTTTCATCGCACGCACTGTACAATTCAAAAATTTTCGTTTTTTGCTTTATAGTTTTGTTGATTGCTCGTGCTCAAAAGGTAGAGGCGCTCTACCGCACAGCTTTTGAATTGCACGTGTAAGCCTTTTTCCATCACCTCTTGATTGACCCTTTTTGCTGCTTTGCGCTCAGCTAATTTTAAAATTACATTCCACACTAACCCATCTGCACTTGGCAATAGCTCACATATTTTTGCCATTTTCCAGGTGGTAAATTTTCTTCTTTAATCAAAACCACCTGCCCGATTTTTACATTTTCGTTTTCTTCTGTCCATTTTTTTCTTGGAAGTAGAGTTGAAAGAAAATCGCTCTGCCATGCATGCCAAAAATGTTCAATCATTTTAGCTTGCTCACTATGGATGCGCTGCAATGAATAATTGGATTCCTTTGGAATCCCAATCGGCGGAGGAAGCACAAATGGTTCGCCTATTAAAAAATGAGCTGGCGTGATGGCCAGCTCGTCAGATGGATCATCACTTGGCGCATAAAGTGGACGTGAGTTTAATACCGCTTCTACTTTTGTGAGAAAGGTTAAAAAATGCTCGTATGAAAAATGCTTTGCACCAATCACTCGCTGTATGTGGTATTTCATTGATTTTACAGCCGCTTCATAAATACCACCTTGATGTGGTGCTGCTGGTGTCATAAACACCCATTTGGTGCTCTTTCTATTCAAATGCGCTTCAGATTCAGGTGCACTCCATTCTCTGAATGCCAATTGTATTTCTTTATCGGCTCCAGTGAATGCAGTTCCATTGTCACTGAATAATTTATTGCAATGCCCTCTTCTTGCAATGAAACGCTCAAAGCATGCAATAAATGCTGCTGAAGATGCCTCGGTTACTAGATCCAAATGCACAGCGCGTGTTACCATACACACAAAAACTGCTATTCAGAATTTTCTACTCACCGATCTGGTGTTGTAATGCTCCTTCAGCTCAAATGGACCTGCATAGTCTACACCTGATATTAAAAATGCTCTATTCCGTGCAACACGATCTATAGGTAAATCAGCCATCAGCTGTTCACCGCATATTGCTCTTTGCCGTTGACACGGTGCACAACGTGATATGTTACTTTTCATTTCACGTCTCAAATCGTGAATCCAAAATCGATTTCTTAAAAATTGCAATACCATTTGAATCGCACCGTGCTCTGTTTCTTTGTGTGCATTTATAATCAATAAACGACTAATTCTTGATTTATTTGGAATGATTATTGGAAATTTGGCATCGTAATCGATTTTAGTCTTGCTTATGCGCGAATTTGCCTGGATAATGTCGTCCTTATCCATAAATGGAAATCGAAAACTTTCCGTTTTTGTCAAATATTATTTAATTTCATATTTTCTTTTCTTTATAATAAAGGTATAACGATAGTTACTGACAGGGTGCTGTCCATCCGTCAGGCGTCCATCCGTCCGTTTAGTGATTTAGGACGGACGAACATTTTGCATATTGTCCGACATGAGAAGACGTCCCAAATGACTAAACGAACGGATGGACAACACGGATCGACAACTTTTAAAAATGTGTTGATTCTTTCGCTTTAATTCCAATCACTTATCTAAACTACATTTTTCAGATTGAAGGTAAATTAACGAAATATCTGGATGTTGTTTCACCTTCATGGACCTATAATGGTCATAAAGCGTGGTTGAAAGAAGGACTGAAACCACGCTGCATAACACGTGACCTAAAATGGGGAGTCCCAGTTCCGATGAAAGGGTTTGAAAATAAAGTCTTCTATGTATGGTTTGATGCTGTGTTGGGTTACATATCCATAACGAGTAGATATACAAAAGAGTGGAAACAATGGTGGCAGCCCGAAAGTGACGATATTAAAATTGATCTTTTCCAATTCATGGCCAAAGATAATGTTCCTTTTCATTCGGTTGTTATGCCATCCATGTTGCTGGCTATAAAGAAAAAATTCACAAAAGTGACTCACATCATGGCCACCGAATACCTGAATTATGAGGATGGTAAATTTAGTAAGAGTCGGGGTATTGGTGTATTTGGAAATGATGCACAAGATACTGGCATTCCTGCAGATGTATGGCGTTACTACTTGGCAGCAGCACGACCCGAAGCACAAGACTCCAGTTTCAATTGGAATGACTTAGTTGCCAAAAACAATTCAGAATTATTAAATAATTTGGGCAATTTTATCAATCGTGCTCTGGTGTTTTGCGAAAAGAATTTCAATTCGTTCATTTCAGTGATTGAACTTACTGACGCTGAACTTAACGTTCTGGCACTTATCAATCGCGAAATCAAAGGATATATATCATGCATGGAAAAGGCCAAGCTTCGAGATGGCGTTCGTCACACAATGTCCATATCACGTCATGGAAACCAATATTTTCAATCACAACAACCCTGGGTTTTGCTGAAAAACTCTCAGAAAGGGAAAAAACGGGCGGCAACCATAATATCGTTCAGTTGTAACATTGCATGTAAGTATTAACATAATAAGTTGTAGCTACGGTAATAACGTTTGCAAGCTGCGTTCTTGATGTGCTAGGCCAAAATATGTGTCAGGAACGCCGTGTACTTACGGTGGTGAGAATATACTTTACATGTATTCTATAGAATACATTGATATTTGCTAATCTTATTGGTTAGATAAAAACTGATCAATTCTTCAAATTTATTGTTTCAATTCTCTTCATCGCGATGAGATGCGTTTAAATGTTTTATTTATTGTTATTCATTAAAAAATTTTTCAATCTCAAAACATCGCTATTTGATACAAATTCAATTGCTGCCCCACCTGTTCATCGATTTTCGAACCAGAACGAGACATCAATTGTCCAAAAAAGGTTGGCGCCTTTTCAATGGAATTGAAAGATTTTTCATAAACTAAAAAATCGATACGATATGTTTGGCAGAGAATAAGATTGAACGTCGCATTATATTCAATGTATAAATGCTTCCAACCTGTGGATTAGATACGAACAATATTTATATTAAAAAGATTTTAAATAATTCAATATGATATAATATATATATAAAATAGGTATTTTGGCAAGCCTGATTTTTCCTTTTATGCCGGAAACATCACGAACGATTTGCAACCAACTTAATATCATACGTGTTCCCTTGAATGTTGAGTAAGTTTTATCGGCAAATATTTGAATATAGACTTTCATACATAAACAAAAAACCAAACAATAATTTTATTTTTAAAAAAATCGTTATTGAAGGAAACCGGCGCTGCAACTTTACCTTGAACCTGGGCACAAAATTGGCAAGCCAGCGACTCTGTTCAGCAAAATTGAACATTCTCGATTAAACGAACTAAAACAACGCTATGGTGGTGCTATTTGAATACCAGAGAGGTCGATGAAAAATAAATGAATTGTGGTGGAAAAATTACTGAATGAAATCTTGATATGATAATGATCAAAAATTGAAAATAAAAAAATTATCAAATATCTGCAGTTCTGCCTCAATTAAATTGGAATCGCTTTTGTAGGAAGAAAGCCTTTGAGTGGTCCATTGTTTTCTTGGAAAAACACTTTTTTTTTGTGCATTTGAAATGAAAAACAAAAATTTAAGAATCCCCATTTTTGAACCGAAACAATTGCAGCATCTTCATAATTGCGCAAATACACTGTTAAATGATGTTTTTCCGGATTCTCGTTCCAGAAGCCATTATTGTGAAAAAAAATCGGCCTACCCGTTCTCCAGTTACAGGGTGGTCAAACAAACAAAAATAATAATAATAAACACACAACAATATTTTTCTTAGCACTTTTCACAATTTCAATTTATCGAAATTAAATAGTTGAATTTAATTTATTCACGTTGCTTTGTTTCGATTACTTTGCTACACTGCTTTGACAACAACAACAACAACAATAATCATTTATAGACCATGTTATGCCTTTCGGCGTGTGGTCTGATTTTTGGTCGGCCCCTAGATACCCCTCACAATTCCCCTCCACGTCCCCCTGTTTGCAGCCAAACCCCTAGTTTCCTGACCCCATTCATATCCTCTTTCACCCAAATCACACTGAACTGAGTCGAAAAATCTTCTCCTAGGTCTACCCCTTGCTCTTGGGCCATTCACTTCCTCAAACAGTACTTTCTTCGGCAATCGATCTTCGTTCATTCGCAACACATGCCCAAGCCATCTTAGTCTTGATTTTCTTGCCGCCTCGTCAACCGATTCCACATTCAAACCCTCACGTACATTATCATTTCTGATTCTATTCTCCCATTGATCTCTTCTAGACACCCCTGAAATCATTCTCAACACTTTCATATCGGTGACCTCAAGCTTATGGATTAAATTAGAGTTATCAGTCCAGCTTTCACTTCCGTATAAAATGGTTGGTCTGAAGATTGACCCATGAATCATCATCTTAGTCTCCTTACTCAGCTCCTTTTTATTGAAAACATGTGATCTAAGTTGTGCCATCACTTTATTAGCATTTGCTCTTCTATGCTCAAATTCTTTGTCAAACTTCCCATCTTCTGAAAAAACACATCCCAAATATTTGAACTGGCTCACTTGTTCTAGCCCACAATCATTCAGTTTACATTCGAATGACTTTCTGAATTTACCTACATGCATAACCTGGGTCTTTGAGCTGCTAATCGTCATACCAAAATCTTTACAGGCCCTGTCCAGATCACTCACACTCTCTTGCAGTTTTTCTTCAGATTCCGCAAACAATACCAAATCATCAGCGTATGCCAATGCAGAAATTACATTGCTCCCTAGAGCTACATTACCACTCAAATTAGCAGACTTAATTATTCATGTACACTATGAACAAAAGTGGAGAAATTGTACAGCCCTGTCTCAGTCCATTCTTTACTTCAAACCATTCACTCAGCTCTCCATCAATTCGTACCGCTGCTCTACTGTTCACATATAAACTCTTAATGGCGTTCAAAAGCATTCCGTTTACTCCATACTCCGTTAACACAGACCACAACTTAGATCTTGGGACACAGTCATACGCCTTTTGCAAATCCACAAAGCAAACATACATATCTTTGTTTTTCTCATGGAACTTCTCTATTAGCTGTCTCATACAAAAAATTTGGTCTTGGCATCCTCGCATTGGGCGGAAACCCGATTGGTTTTCGTCCAGTAGCGGCTCCACTATTTCTCTAGTACGTTTTTCAAGTAAAGCGCTATACACTTTACCTACCACACTCAATAAAGAAATTCCACGATAGTTATTGCAATCCATACTGTTGCCCTTCTTATGAATTGGAGAGATGACTGCTCCAGTCCAGTCGATTGGCACAGTTGCTGAATCCCAAGCAACCCCAAAAATACGATGCAACCATCGAATGCCAACTGCGCCACTACACTTCAGGTATTCGTTTCGGATTTCATCCACCCCTGCTGCTTTGCCCCACCCAAGCTTACCCACTGCAGCTTCTATTTCGTCCAAACCGAAACCTTCCATGTGTGTGTCGTTGTCTACATTCTCCACATTCTCATTTGACTCACTTCCGTCATTCAACAGCTCATCAAAACTCTCTTTCCAACGCTTCAAAACATTCTTTTTCCCTATCACTACATTACCCATTTTATCTAAAACTGCACCATTCATCCGTCTCTTATCCCCATTTCTCACATTCTTTATCTTTGTCCAAAACACTTTATTCCTTTGTTGCCCTGCACATTCTAAATCCTCACCAAATTTCACCCACACTTTCTCTTTCGCTTCTTTCACCAATTTTTTCACTTTTTTCTTACATTCGCTATACAATCTTTCGTTCTCTTCGTTTTTATTCTGCAACCATACTAAGAACTTATCTCTCTTCTCACTCACTGCTTTCTTAATTCCCACATTCCACCATTCTGTCTTCTTTCTTCCATTCTTATTTCCATATGTTCCCAAGCACTTTTCAGCCACTTCCAACATTGCATTTTTAAACAATTTCCATTCATTTTCAACATCAGATATACCTGGTAAATTAGCAAATCTTTCATCCAGCATTTGTGCAAACTCATTCATCACATTCTTCTCACGCAGTTTTGCTACTTTTATTCTCTTGGCTATACTTCGATAATTACTTTGGATGGTCTTTGGTATGCTTAATTTGCATGCCACCAAGTAATGATCAGAGTCCACCCCAAATCCTCTGAACACTCTCGAATCCTGAATCATTCTGCGCATACTCTGTTCTACTATCACATAATCAATGAGAGACTTTTGGTTCTGGCTTGAATTTTCCCAAGAATACATATGGATTTGCTTATGGCTAAAGAGTGTGTTAGAAATTACTAAGTCAGAGCCCTGACAAAAATCCAATAGTCTCTTTCCATTTCCATTCGCATTCATACACTCCCCAAATTTCCCCAACACATTTGTGTAACTAGGATTGTTACACCCCACTCTCGCATTTAGATCGCCCAAAATAACCACATTTTCGCTACCCTTTCTATAGACACATCATTCAAATTTGTATAAAACTCATCCATCACATTCGTATGAAACATTTCGTTTTCGTGATTGGTGTATGTTATAAGTCCAATTGAAATAACTCCAATTTTTTTTAGGAAATAAGTCCATTGGAGCTATTTCCGAAAATTCGGAAATTACTCCACAAAAAAAGTGTGGAATTATTTCCAAACAAAAGTATGGACTTAATTCCGTTCGATCCACAAAAATATAATCAAGTCTAGAAATGAATGTTCAATGTTCAGTGTATTTATAACCTATATTAAAATATCGACAGAAAGTGGACCTATGAACATTTTTTGGTTCCAGCTTTAATGAATTCATTTATGGACTTAATTCCATATTTTTGGATCGAACAGAATTAAGTCCATACTTTTTTTTTATATGAATAGTAGAGCAGCGGTACGAATTGATGGAGCGCTGACGGCCACTGCAAGTGCTTAAATCCGGTTTTCGTACAAAATAATTAAGTCTGCTAATTTGAGTGGTAATGTGCTCTAAGGAGCAATGTAATTTCTGCATTGGCATACGCTGATGATTTGGTATTGTTTGCGGAATCTGAAGAAAAATTGCAAGAGAGTGTGAGTTAGGGTGCATCGATTTCTTAAAAAAAGGTGTATCAAAATCGGCGTAGGGGCGCTCTATACTACACTTCAATACGAACATTTTTTGTACTGGGTGAAGTCTGTAAGTTAATTCCTCTCGCGGCGCTGTCAATTTGAAATTTGGCTGTTTTTGGGCTGATTTTCATAAAAATTCACTCAAAATTTCCTTAGAAATGTCAATAAAACTCCATTTATTCTCTCTATGTATGGTAAAAAAATGTTTTTCTGGATAAACTACGTCGAATATAATGATTTTTTATAGGTTATTTAAAACAATTTTCAATTTTTTATTAGCCAAACCGGAAAAGTGCCCAAAAACGGTAGTCGAATTGTCGATATACCATAATAAACATGTCGCAAAAATAATTTCAAATGTATTCTGATGTGACCAAAACTACTCAATTTGATGAGAACGATCGATTAAATGCCATAATAAGGCCAAAAATTTAACCAAAGATTGAATTTTATTGGGCTAATCGTCAAATTTGAGCCATTTTCGACCAAATATGTTACAAACACCCATTTATCTATATTTTGCGCTATCAAATTCATTCAGTTTCTCCTGTAAAATTAATTTAGAGTTTCGCAAAATCATCAAACACTCGCTTGATTGTCACAAATCCCTTAGGTTTCTTAAAAATGGCCAAAAATCGCATATTTCCAATCAGTTCAATAGTATAAACAGGGTGTTTCAGAATTAAGTACAGATATTTTTTCCACTGATTCTCGACATCAAGAAGAGAAATATATCCAATGAAACCCATGGGCGCAATGAATGGGTGTTCACTTTTGAGGCTCTCCTGGCCATATTGTTTTTCCGAATCGCGTAGAGCTTCAACGTTGCTGAAGACATCAAAGCAATATTCTCAGTGTTTTTGAAGTTATGGCATTGAAAATGAAGATAAAATTTTAAAAAAAGTTCACTGACGAACCTTACAAAAGCCCAAATGTCCATAAAAAAAAACATGAGGATGCTCAAAATTTGCATGTTGGTAAAAAATTATTTGAATTTTCTGATTTTGAAAAAAAATGGGGTTAATAAGACGCTTTTTCGAGTAAAAATAAAATAAATATTTGTTTTCTATTTTCTGAATTGTCTCTATGAAAATCAAATTTTTTACCTCATATGTTTTAGTAAAAGCCGAGGAGGCTTTAATATCTTCCAAATGAAGCCGGTTCCACGCAATTCGAAAAAACAATATGACCAGGAGAGCCTCAAAAGTGAACACTTGCTTATCGGGAAAAAAAATTCAAAATGCAAAAAAAATGGAATATATTTCTCGGCTTGATGTCGAGAATCAGTGGTAAAAATATCAATACTTAATTCTGAAACACCCTGTTTATACTATTGAACTGATTGGAAATATGCGATTTTTGGCCATTTTTAAGAAACCTAAGGGATTTGTGACAATCAAGCTCAAAAACCCAGGTTATGCATGTAGGTAAATCCAGAAAGTAATTCGAATGTAAACTGAATGATTGTGGACTAGAACAAGTGAGCCAGTTCAAATATTTGGGATGTGTTTTTTCAGAAGATGGGAAGTTTGACAAAGAATTTGAGCATTGAAGAGCGAATGCTAATAAAGTGATGGCAAATCTTAGATCACATGTTTTCAATAAAAAGGAGCTGAGTGAGGAGACTAAGATGATGATGATTCATGGGTCAATCTTCAGACCAACCATTTTATACGGAAGTGAAAGCTGGACTGATAATTCAAATTTAATCCATAAGCTTGAGGTTACCGATATGAAAGTGTTGAGAATGATATCAGGGGTGTCTAGAAGAGATCAATGGGAGAATAGAATCAGAAATGATCATGTGCGTGAGGGTTTGAATGTGGAGTCGGTTGACGAGGCGGCAAGAAAATCAAGACTAAGATGGCATGGGTATGTGTTGCGAATGAACGAAGATCGATTGCCGAAAAAAGTATTGTTTGACGAAGTGAATGGCCCAAGAGCAAGGGGTAGACCTAGGAGAAGATTGTTCGAATATTTGAAAACGAAAAATATGTACCCAATGTGCCCGGAGGTATCCGATCATGATTTATTCTGATAGAGCACTTCAATACCTATCCAGGCTGATGTCAAAAATCCATCTACGGGTTACAAAGTTATATTTGCTCTAATCTTATGGTTTTTACGTGTTTAAAAAAAAATCGAAAAATTCGATAGTCTTCGCCAGAAAACCAGTCTACAGATTTTTTTTTTAAACACAAATAAGAAACTAATAAAGTGCTCAAATCAAATCGGAGACCCATCGTACACTAAATTGTTCGATTTCGTGTGGAATTGTCGATATATTTTTGGCGGAAATAGAATCATGTTAAGATCAACTTTGAGGGAAATTCAATTTTTCATTGGAATT
The DNA here is from genome assembly GCA_030463065.1 of Aphidoletes aphidimyza. Lineage (NCBI taxonomy): Eukaryota > Metazoa > Arthropoda > Insecta > Diptera > Cecidomyiidae > Aphidoletes > Aphidoletes aphidimyza. Next base: position 15,637,989 of record CM059998.1, on the reverse strand, counting down.
ACCATAGGTTCTGCATAGCCTCCAAGGTCTCGGATGAACCCCCCCCCTTAACTTTTCGGACCCCCTGTGAATTCGTGGACCCTGTATGAATTTTCGGAACTGAGGACTTTTTTTTTAGGTCTTCAACTTTTCTGAGACTCAGCTTACACTAGATAGAATGGGTTTTAAAACGGATTTAAACTAGATAGAATGGACTTTGAAATTCCACGCACAAGTAGCGTACCTCCGGGCACATTTGGTACATATTTTTCGTTTTCAAATATTCGAAAAATCTTCTCCTAGGTCTATCCCTTGCTCTTGGGCCATTCACTTCCTCAAACAATACTTTTTTGGCAATCGATCTTCGTTCATTCGCAACACATGCCCAAGCCATCTTAGTCTTGACTTTCTTGCCGCCTCGTCAACCGACTCCACATTCAAATCCTCACGCACATGATCATTTCTGATTCTATTCTCCCATTGATCTCTTCTAGACACCCCTGACAAATAAAAAGCCAAATCAAAATAATGGTACTCGATTTGACCATCGAAATTTCAATAACTACCGAAACTATAACCGTTTTCACCATAATAATAATTTTCACAAGCAGAATAATTATCGAAATATAAACCGTTTCAATCGTTCAAATCATTATGTACCATATACGCCGATATTTAGACACAATTATCAAGATCATCAAAATTTTCCCTATCATTATATGAACACCGACCAGTTCATTCGGCTGCAATTCCAGCCACAATACCTGCAACAATTTCAACAGCATTTTCAATTACCACTTCAACCACCAATCCAGAACCAGTGGCAACCACAATATCATCCAACATATCAAAGACAACCATTTCACCACCAGTTTACTCAATAAACAACAAAACAGATGCAATTGAGGTTTTGGAATATATGATGCTACTAGAAATGCTAAATTTAGATAAGGTGCCGATCAATGATTCAACAATTGACGATGAAATAAACTCACTTCAGATGCAAGTGAATGAAATCCAGAAAGATACCGCAAAACCAACAACGAAATTAACAGCTAAGAGTTCATATTGCAGTGGCCTAGACAGTTTCAATAAGATTTATTGCTACAATGTTAATGGGCTTCGTACCAAATTACCAGAATTTTTTGCTAATATATTAATTTCTCCTTTTAAGGTTTACATGTTATGTGGAACTAACCTTGATGACACAATTCCATCATCAAATGTATTCCCGAATGATTTTAATGTATAAAGATGTGATAGGTCGAGCCTTACTGAGAGTAATCAATCAAAAATGAAGAAAAATGGTGGCGGTGTTCTAATTGCGGTTCATGAATCATTAAATTCTCACGTAATAGGAAATGGTGAAACATTTGGTACAGAATTAATTTGCGTTCAGGTGAACCTTGGCGATTTTAATTTTTTCTTAATAGAATCATACATCAGACCAGACTCACCATTGGCAGTATACCAAGCAAATATGGATGCAATAAAATCATTCACATCTACAGCCAAAGCGAGTGATACAATTATAAATTCTGGTGACTTCAACCTAAGCGATCTATTGTGGCTAACTGATGATGTTGATGATCCACAAATCGCTTTGCCATTAAATGCTACCACCAGGAAGGAAATCACAATTGTTGATTCGTGCCATGAGCTTGGCTTACATTTGATAATCAATAAAAATTTCAATATAAACAACCGACTGTTGGATTTAGTTTGGACAAACGACACCAATTTAATAAAATGTGATGTATGTATTGATCAATTATTGAAAATTGAAGTCCACCACCCAGCCATTGAACTAACAATATTAAAATGCATTAAGAAAAATGATAGAGTTGAAAATGTCAAAACATTCCTTGATTTTCAATCAGCAAACTATGCAGATATCAATGAATCGCTTACATGCATAGATTGGAATGCCACACTTCAAATCTCAAAAATAGCCTTTAATGATAAAATAAACAAGTCATATGAACAGATTAATGCAGTTATCAAGAAACATATTCAGGTTAGAAGCTTAAATCTTCAACACACCCTAAATGGTTCACTCCACAACTTATTAATTTGAAAAATAGGCTGAATAAATTGCGATCCAGGAGAAAATGGTCAACGGAGGCAAACAAAGAATTTTTGATTAAGCGGACTGAATATAATCGAAGTGTCAGAAAGTCATACAACGATTATACCATTGAAATGGAACAAATGTTAACTGATGAGCCATTAAACTTTTACAAACACGTAAAATACTTGAACAAATCAAATGATAAATTACCAAATACCATGGAATATAATGGACAGAAATCCAACAACGAATCGGAAATCGCTTATTTATTTGCTCAATTCTTCTCTACTGCTTACTCTAGATATAATCCAGATGCAGTGCGTACGTTTGAATCCAATAACGAACACAGAAACGTATTGATTAATCTATGCAGTAACATTCCAAAAGTTGATATAACTGAAGAAACAGTGACGCAAGCAATCAACAACCTACCAAATAACTTGGTTTCAGGCCCGGATGGAATTCCGAACTTATTCATAAAAAATTGTATAGAATCATTAGTGAAACCTATCACACTAATTCTCAGTGAATCCATGAAAACGGCGCAAGTACCTCAATGTTGGAAAACATCGTTTTTAAGGCCGATATTCAAAAGTGGATCAAGAAATGATATTAGTAATTACAGAGGAGTGGCACTCCAATGCGTAACAGCAAAAATATTGGATTCAATATTAACAGGTCATTTGAATTTTCACATTAAGAACATCATTAATGATAGTCAGCACGGGTTCATAAAAGGAAGATCAACAATTACAAATCTAGTTGAATTTGCATCGTCCACATTGAACAACTTGTCGACAAATACACAAACTGATGCAATCTATATTGATCTAGCAAAGGCTTTTGATTCCGTAAATACTGATCTACTGATCCACAAACTCAATGTCATGGGTCTGAACCACGAGATTCTAAGATGGATTGAATCCAATAAGGCCGGCTTTACGGTTTATAAAGCCGGCTTTACGAAAACCGGATTTAAGCACTTGCGGTGGCCGTCAGCGCTCCATCAATTCGTACCGCTGCTCTACTATTCACATAAAAAAAAAAGTATGGACTTAATTCTGTTCGATCCAAAAATATGGAATTAAGTCCATAAATGAATTCATTAAAGCTGGAACCAAAAAATGTTCATAGGTCCACTTTCTGTCGATATTTTAATATAGGTTATAAATACACTGAACATTGAACATTCATTTCTAGACTTGATTATATTTTTGTGGATCGAACGGAATTAAGTCCATACTTTTGTTTGGAAATAATTCCACACTTTTTTTGTGGAAAATGGACTTATTTCCTAAAAAAAAATGGAGTTATTTCAATTGGACTTATAACATACACCAATCACGAAAACGAAATGTTTCATACGTCAAAGCAGTGTAGCAAAGTAATCGAAACAAAGCAACGTGAATAAATTAAATTCAACTATTTAATTTCGATAAATTGAAATTGTGAAAAGTGCTAAGAAAAATATTGTTGTGTGTTTATTATTATTATTTTTGTTTGTTTGACCACCCTGTAACTGGAGAACGGGTAGGCCGATTTTTTTTCACAATAATGGCTTCTGGAACGAGAATCCGGAAAAACATCATTTAACAGTGTATTTGCGCAATTATGAAGATGCTGCAATTGTTTCGGTTCAAAAATGGGGATTCTTAAATTTTTGTTTTTCATTTCAAGTCACGAAATTGGTTCGCCCAAACCAAAACTATTCTCGTTTGACATTCGTTTCATTCAAACTGACAATGCCCTTGCAATATTTCAACCTTGTCGCTGATTCTTCCATATGGCCCAATGATGTCATTGCTAGCGAATATGTGTCAAAAAAGCGAACAAATAATTTGAAACAAGATCGAAATGGCACAAAAAAAACAGCAAATGGTGTTTTTAACCCTTTCGCGGTGCGACCAAATTCTCCAAAGCGATCATTGACAAAAAATCGATCAGAGATAAATTTTTGCAACAAAATCGAGCGAAACCAGGGCGAAAATAACAACAACGGTCGCAAAACCAAAAATCGCCATAATGATATTCGCAACAACAACGAACGCAACATCAACAAAAATTGCAAAATCAGCGTTAACAACAACGAGCGTAATAACCATTCAAAAAACGAGTGGTTCAGTCAACGTGCTGGCCAAAAAAGGCCACAACAAAGCTCGGTCAATGTGGCCAACCAACTGCATCGTCGATACAGCCAGTCACTGCAACAACTACATATGCAGCAACAATTGGCACTTCTGATGCAAAATCCATTTGCATCTCTCATGATGTAAAATTGGGCAGTCATACAAACACAAACCAGAACGACGAGACGGAAATTACCGTCTATTACCAGAATGTGCGCAGTCTGAACAACAAGCAAAGAACATTTCATCGCTCATCTTCCTCGCTTGACTACAGCATCATCATACTGACAGAAACCTGGCTCCATGACGGTCACTACGATGCTGAATTTTTTCGACGACACCTACGATGTTTATCGTAGGGATAGATCCAAACAACGAGGAGGAGGCGTCTTAATAGCGATGAATAATGAAATCTTCACCAGCGAGCGAATTGTTATCCCGGGAGCTGACAAACTGGAATACGTATGTATAAAAGCTCGCACTAAATCCCAGACATTATTTATTTACAGTGCATACATTCCACCAAACTCATCACCTGATGATTATGGGAAGCACGCGTCCGCAATCAATTCAATTTCAACGAAACCAGAGGACATCATCATGGTTGTTGGTGCAAACTATTGCAAAATTTTTCGAACACCTTGTAAACGTCAAATTACTAGCACTGATTTGCGACAAATTATCACCAAACCAACATGGGTTCCTGAAGCACAGATCAACATCGTCAAACTTGACCGAATTTGTGCATTATGCCCATGGGGGTTTGAATGAACATGCTCAAATTGACGTTCTGTATACTGATTTCAGCAAAGCATTTGACAAGGTTGATCATCAAATCCTTCAACAGAAGCTGATTGAATTCAACTTGCCTCAAAATTTGCTAAACTGGCTGCAATCATACCTAACACACAGAACTCAATTTGTCAACTATGGGAAAAGTGAATCAACAGATTTCAACGTGACATCGGGAGTACCTCAGGGTAGCCACCTCGGGCCAACGTTGTTCCTGCTATTCATAAATGACATAATCAAAGACATGGAGGATGTTGTTGTTCTATTGTATGCTGATGATATAAAAATTGCAAAAATCATTAGAAAACCGGAAGACAGCACCACGCTTCAACTTGCAATTGATAAACTCAGAGAGTGGTGTGACAAGAACTCGCTTCATTTGAACCTTGACAAATGTGTTGTGCTGACAATACACAGGCTAAAAGAGCCCACTATGACCACTTACACATATGGCAACTACACTTTCAAACGAGTCGATGAACACAGAGATTTGGGTGTGCTCATTGATAGCAAACTCACTTTCAATCAATACATTGAAGTCATCACTGCAAAAGCGACTGCGGCTCTGGGGTTTGTTAAAAGGTTTTGTTATGACATCCCTGATACACAAACCTTGAAAGCGCTTTATTATGCGCTGGTCCAGTCTCTCCTCGAATATTGCAGTATTGTATGGATGCCGCATGCTGAAGTACACATTAATAAAATAGAGAGGGTGCTGAAGCAGTTTACTATGTTCGCTCTGAAAGAGTATCCATCTCCAGCTAATGGCTTCCACATCTCATCATATGTGGAGCGATTGGAAAAACTGCAGATGCATCCACTTCAGCGCAGAAGAGTAAACGTGGCAATTACGACTCTGTACGAGATTCTGAACGGTCATTGGAACTGCCCATCGGTTCGAGCAGACATCGAGGTTAACCCCAATGAACGTAATCTTCGTCGGACAGAGTACATACGAATTACTGACAAAAAGATGAGAGTAACCCCTGCAGCACCACTTGCCCAAATGTGCAAATATGCGAACTCAGTGTCGGAGAATTTCAAAAATACCAGCGGTCGCTCAAACTTCATCACATCTGTGCGTAAAATACCGAACGAAGTATTCGAGACTCCGGCACTCGTATAGGATCTTTGGCGGACCTTTTATCGCAACTTCCCAAAATATGCTCTACATGAGCACCCCCCAGGTAACTCAATTTTGCACAGTATTTGTTCTCGCGGGGGAGATGGCAGGCTCTTCACTAATCTTAAACACTTTCCTCACATGCGAATGAGTGGTAAACACAACTGGAAGCGGTACAGACCAAAATAAGATGGCTAATCAGACGATGCTGACGGGATACCAGTGCCTGTCTAAGATTCATGCTTAGAACGCTCACTCTTGGTCATCCTCTTACGTCGTTTGACTTGGACGGCGAACAGTAGCCCGTATTCTGACAAAAAATGGTGTGTGCAGGTGCACCCTCACCCCGGTGCACTTGTAATTTTTTGCCTGAATGCCAGAGTGAACTGTACATCGTGACCGATCTGATCTGGACTGCTCGGGAATTTTTCTTGTACTTTCTTTTTATCAATGCCTTGCCTGATGACATCGAAAAACGAAAGTACAATTCCAGGTTGTCGCATTTTATTCATGATAATTTAAAAAGCTTAAGATTTGTTGTTTGTCGATAGTAACCCGGGACTCCGTAGAAGCATGGACTTGCCGGTGTTTACGCGGGACTCGGGAAAATTTAGCCCCTACGAAGTATGGCACACCCCTTCATCAGTCAAACTCTAATGATGTGGTTTTAGTGAGGTTTTCCACGACACAAATTGTCCTCACACACGAAACATTAATCATGGGATGACTGATTTCGAACTACTCAAAATGACCAAGTCACGTATTGTGATATTTTTTCGACTATTTTACTTAAGCTGTGATATATCTTTAACGTAGCGTCCTTTTGACTATATAATTCTTTTAGATTATGCATATGTGCCTTAGTTTTCTTATATTTCTGTTCTTTTTGACAGTAAATGGCTCAAATATTGTATTATACGTTTCTCATTGATGTATCGGGACTAAATCCCTTGCTTCGAAAAAATCATGTTTTTTCAAGGAGGCTTCGCTAACTTGTTTTCCTGTAACTGTACTAATTATTCAGCCAGAACTTGGCGGTGACAAATAAATAAATAAATGCACAAAAAAAAAGTGTTTTTCCAAGAAAACAATGGACCACTCAAAGGCTTTCTTCCTACAAAAGCGATTCCAATTTAATTAAGGCAGAACTGCAGATATTTAATAATTTTTTTATTTTCAATTTTTGATCATTATCATATCAAGATTTCATTCAGTAATTTTTCTACCACAATTCATTTATTTTTCATCGACCTCTCTGGTATTCAAATAGCACCACCATAGCGTTGTTTTAGTTCGTTTAATCGAGAATGTTCAATTTTGCTGAACAGAGTCGCTGGCTTGCCAATTTTGTGCCCAGGTTCAAGGTAAAGTTGCAGCGCCGGTTTCCTTCAATAACGATTTTTTTAAAAATAAAATTATTGTTTGGTTTTTTGTTTATGTATGAAAGTCTATATTCAAATATTTGCCGATAAAACTTACTCAACATTCAAGGGAACACGTATGATATTAAGTTGGTTGCAAATCGTTCGTGATGTTTCCGGCATAAAAGGAAAAATCAGGCTTGCCAAAATACCTATTTTATATATATATTATATCATATTGAATTATTTAAAATCTTTTTAATATAAATATTGTTCGTATCTAATCCACAGGTTGGAAGCATTTATACATTGAATATAATGCGACGTTCAATCTTATTCTCTGCCAAACATATCGTATCGATTTTTTAGTTTATGAAAAATCTTTCAATTCCATTGAAAAGGCGCCAACCTTTTTTGGACAATTGATGTCTCGTTCTGGTTCGAAAATCGATGAACAGGTGGGGCAGCAATTGAATTTGTATCAAATAGCGATGTTTTGAGATTGAAAAAATTTTTAATGAATAACAATAAATAAAACATTTAAACGCATCTCATCGCGATGAAGAGAATTGAAACAATAAATTTGAAGAATTGATCAGTTTTTATCTAACCAATAAGATTAGCAAATACCAATGTATTCTATAGAATACATGTAAAGTATATTCTCACCACCGTAAGTACACGGCGTTCCTGACACATATTTTGGCCTAGCACATCAAGAACGCAGCTTGCAAACGTTATTACCGTAGCTACAACTTATTATGTTAATACTTACATGCAATGTTACAACTGAACGATATTATGGTTGCCGCCCGTTTTTTCCCTTTCTGAGAGTTTTTCAGCAAAACCCAGGGTTGTTGTGATTGAAAATATTGGTTTCCATGACGTGATATGGACATTGTGTGACGAACGCCATCTCGAAGCTTGGCCTTTTCCATGCATGATATATATCCTTTGATTTCGCGATTGATAAGTGCCAGAACGTTAAGTTCAGCGTCAGTAAGTTCAATCACTGAAATGAACGAATTGAAATTCTTTTCGCAAAACACCAGAGCACGATTGATAAAATTGCCCAAATTATTTAATAATTCTGAATTGTTTTTGGCAACTAAGTCATTCCAATTGAAACTGGAGTCTTGTGCTTCGGGTCGTGCTGCTGCCAAGTAGTAACGCCATACATCTGCAGGAATGCCAGTATCTTGTGCATCATTTCCAAATACACCAATACCCCGACTCTTACTAAATTTACCATCCTCATAATTCAGGTATTCGGTGGCCATGATGTGAGTCACTTTTGTGAATTTTTTCTTCATAGCCAGCAACATGGATGGCATAACAACCGAATGAAAAGGAACATTATCTTTGGCCATGAATTGGAAAAGATCAATTTTAATATCGTCACTTTCGGGCTGCCACCATTGTTTCCACTCTTTTGTATATCTACTCGTGATGGATATGTAACCCAACACAGCATCAAACCATACATAGAAGACTTTATTTTCAAACCCTTTCATCGGAACTGGGACTCCCCATTTTAGGTCACGTGTTATGCAGCGTGGTTTCAGTCCTTCTTTCAACCACGCTTTAGTGATGACGCGGGCATTATAGGTCCATGAAGGTGAAACAACGTCCAGATATTTCGTTAATTTACCTTCAATCTGAAAAATGTAGTTTAGATAAGTGATTGGAATTAAAGCGAAAGAATCAACACATTTTTAAAAGTTGTCGATCCGTGTTGTCCATCCGTTCGTTTAGTCATTAAAAAATCACTAACCGGACGGATGGACAGCACCCTGTCAGTTACTATCGTTATACCTTTATTATAAAGAAAAGAAAATATGAAATTAAATAATATTTGACAAAAATGGAAAGTTTTATTGAGAATGAATTTCTTCTCAAATGATTGTAAAATTTGTGTTTAAATTTGGAAAAAATTGTTTGAATTAAATGGGCACATTTAATTCGGGTTCCAGAAAACAAAACAAAATTTTTTTTTGAGGGTCCAGGTCGGGTGGAATTCAACTGCGAACTCTTTTGATAAGTATACTGTTATCTGAAATATCCATGAAGAACTTTTCTGCGTAGATTTTTTGAACGAAATGTAAGTTAGGCCTCTAATAAGATCTATGCAACATTATGGCATTAATAACACAAGAGATTTCATTTTTTATTCCAAGCCACTTATATTTAGTGATGTCGCACGTCCAAAAATGTTTTGGAACCAAGAAAATATTTGAAAAAAGTCAGAAATTGATTGATTTTTGATTCAATATAATTATTTGAAATTTTTTTTCCATTTTGGGCGTTTCATGTTCTGTAATTTTTTGTTGAAAATATTCGGACGTGAAACAATATTGTGCCACTTGTTCACATATAGCAGTATTTCGACTGGCAACCGCAAGTGGCTAGTGCCAGCATCAATTCTGGACTTTATATATTGAAGCTATGAATGTTTTGGCAGTAAAAATCATATTCTGAAACAAAATGTTTCAGACATATTTTTGAAATATAAAGGGGGTCGAGAACCCCTAAGACCTAACTTGTTTTGAGTCGAGGAAGTCAACATAATTTGCCCATGTATGATTTAAGTATTAAAAAGTTGGGGAGTGAGTATATACATATAAATACATAAATAATATAATAAAGATATACTTTTGGTAAATTTAAAAAGAATTGCTTGGATGAGCGAATCACTGGAGCAGTGCTGCATATTTTACATCTGGGGCGTATCAGTTCTACCGCATTTATAAGTTTGCCGCATTTATCGCATTGGTCGCCCCTTGCATCTTCGTAACCACATGTTGAATGTGGGCATGTTCCTTCAACGAATCGATCGGCGAGATAGCGATCGCATTTTTGGCACAATAACTGATCCACCGATTCTTGAAGTAAATAGCCATCAGAGTGAAGCTCATTGAAAAATTGTTGAACAATACTGAAAAATTAAAAGATAAAGATAAACCAGACATATAAAAAATGATATAATATAAAAAGAAGAAAGGAGCGATATATGATTGAATTTTAGCAAATTCATGAGATTTGTTTAATGTTTTCTTCCATTCGCGTATATACGATCATGAAATATCGACTAAAAAATCCGTTGCACTTTTCAGATTCAAGTTTTTCGTACTACTCCCCGGGGGATTAAATGTTACCCCTCATACATTAAATGTTACCCCTCGGGTTATCTAAAAATTCATTCAAAACTTATAAGAGTTTGCTCTTTTGCGCAAAAATGCGCTATTTTATATTCATTTTCGATTATTTTACGCTTTTAACAATTCTTTAATTGTTAAATTTAATTTAATTATCCTGTGTTTTTCGGGGAGAAATCCGAATTTCAACTCCCTTCGACCATTCCCCATAAAAATGTAGAGGGTTGAATATAGCAAAAATGCCAATTTCAGTCAACTTTAGCGTTAGCCACTGTCAAAACGAGTAGAGGAAATGATACGGGTCTGTCGGCAAATTGTAGATTTTGAGTTGGTGAGCAAATCCTCTGAATATATAAATTTTCAAACTTCACTCCTTGTGGGTCAAAAACCACTTTAAAAAAGTGTCCGGACGATTTTGTGACGGCCAAAATGGCCTTTTCTCAAATTTGGCTCCAAATTATTATTACTTCTTCAATTAAAATAAATCAAAATAGTTCAAAACTATTCCATTTTTAATTAAATAGAGAAAAGTTTATGAAAAAATATGACTTTTTATGGATTTCATAAAAAAAATGGGGTGTCCGGACAATTTTGTGAGCCACTGTAGGTAGTAGGTAGTCTTCAGAATGGTAAGCGAAAAAATTCCTGGGCGGTAACGAAAAAGTCGATTATATCTAGGAAAACTTGGTGTAAACCGAGTTTCAGAACAAGTTATAGACCTGAAAAAAGGTCTTTACAACAGTTTCAGCAAAATCTTCGAGGGGTAACGATCGCTCAGGGAGATAATAGGACCTCTCGGACTCCTGCTTTTAAAATCATTTGATATGAAAAAAACGTGAACTTGCGTGCAAAGCATTTAAAATTCATAAAGTTCAATTCATTTTGAACATTTACGACATCAAAAATATTCATGAACTTCATAGGAATTTGACGTAAGCAAAATTACTGAATATTTTTTATATTACTGATATTAATGAATAAAAAAAAATTGTTCCCTTAATCCAAACTCCTCCTTAAAATACATTGTGTGAACTGTTCATTTCAAATTTTTTGAAAAACTGTCCCCTAGACCTATGATTTCGATATTACTTGAAATATTTTTCGTCTTAAAATCTTAGAGTTGGTATGAAACTCGAATATTTTTCTATTGAACTCGATGTAAACAATTTGGAGCATTATTGATTTCAACACGACGACGCTAAGTGCACTCTTTCCATTCGCACGTGAAACAATGCGTTTATTGAACTTTATACTGAGTAGTTGAAGTTGCGAGACTTATTCCCCATCGGAATAGAATTTGGAGTGAATTTTTTGCGTACAATCTTCAATTTCTGGCCAATGTACGTCACCCCAATATAACTAGAAACATAACACTCCAAATAGTGATGGAAAACGTCGAAATCCATCACCAATCTTTGAGTGGCTTCACCAAATATCATTCCGAAAGTCACAGAACAAACGTAAATACATCACGATCTTTGGCGTAAATCGTAAAAAAGCAAATGATTGATAACCAAACTCAAGTGAAAAAAAATTTCTAGATATTTCGAGCAGAGCTGTCGATTTTGCATTTTAATTACAATTGCGCAAAACTATCTAAATTTCGTCGTGGGGACTTGAAATTTTCAGGGAAGTTGTATTTTTGGCTCTAATTTTCGGAACTACCACCAAAAAATGCCGGCTTTACGAAAACCGGATTTAAGCACTTGCGGTGGCCGTCAGAGATTTTTTATTTGATTAATATTTTACTCACGTTTTATGTTCTGGTGCTGACGTTCGCCCAAAATAGTCAAATCCAATACCAAACCAGCGATAAATACTATTGTGGAGTTCAAAATACTTGTCACAAATTTGCTGCGGTGTTAGTCCCTCAGCAAGAGCTTTTGTTTCCGTTGCTGTTCCGTATTCATCCGTGCCACCGATATACAATGTCGTATAGCCAGCTAATCGTGAATAACGTGCAAAAATATCAGCGGATAACACGCAACCAATAATATTTCCCAAATGGGGAACGTTGTTCACGTAAGGAAGAGCTGTTGTAATCAAAACGTTTCGTTGTTTTGGTTTTGGTAGAACTACTTTCGGTTCCACTTTCTGTGGCAATTTATTATACACAAATGATTCTTTTGCATAGGACAGCTCAGATTCTGTTATTGTTTCTGAGATAAGATTAGGAGATTCATCTAAGCTCCGTGATTCATTTTCAATAATCGGGACATCAACCAAAATATGAGAAATGCTGCCAAACTTATTTGCCTTCGTGACTGCCGACAAATCTATTTTCATTTCATCCAAGTTTAAGTTCAAATCCTAACGAAATTTGATAAAATATAAACAAATGAAATGTATTCGTATGTCACATGCATGTGTGGCAAAAAACATCTTCAGATTATTCGAAATCGAGTTACCTTTATACAAGATTCAGCTGCAACACGATTGAACCAATCGTGAACTTTTGGTAGTTTTAACGTAGTTCGATCTTGCGCCAAGAAACTCCAAATGCTGAAATCGGCTGATGTGGCTTTCGATCCAACCAAAAATAAGGTGTTATTTTTCGTTAACTGCTCATCTAATTGCAAAATCAAGTGATTCAATATCGATTCAGCGTGAGCCTGTTCCTGGTGGCCAATCATGTTTTTCGATATTATCGCAGGAGATAAACGAGTTGAACACCATTCTAACCACTGCCAAAATGATTGAAAATGTATTGGATACAAATATCTTATGTCAAAAAGGTACCTGATCCCTCAGCTCTAATGATTCTTCATCGGGGAGAATATATTTAATTATTGCGTCGGTAGAGAAAATGTAAATTCCTCCCTCTAGTTCCAGTAACGGAAAATGTGGAAAATTGTTTTTTCCGAGTTCTAAAAGAATTGAAGTGTTTATTCTTGTAATTCAATTTTTGATGTACGTAAATTATGAAACGAACATAATTTCGAGGTTATGTTAAATGTAAGATATTATGAAGGAATTTTATATTCTTTTTTTCTCTTTCAAATGCCTACATTCGAACAAATAATTATTTGGGAAATATAAAGCCTTGATAGAACAATACATTCGACTTTTCACTTACCTTCTGACGTGAACTCTTGAAACTTAATTTTAGATCCGGCAACATGAACACATATTTTAACTATTAATCCGTACGGATTTCCCTTATTATTATATATAATCATTTTTCAATAATGTTACAAATGTGTATGATTCTATTTTATTAATATTTATAGATAAATACGCCCAATTTGCAATAGATTGAAAAAACTAACCTTTATTAATCAATAAAACAGACAAATGTGCGTTGATTTGTCAAAATGTTGTATTGGTAAAGTATCTTTTTGACATTACTATGTGTTCATAACCTTAATAAATCTTTTTTCTAAAAAAATTAATTTTCAATATTTTTGAAATAGATTTTGTTAAAATAGTAATTCATTTAATATCTCTTTCCTTTATGAACTCCTTAAATAAATTAACATTGAATGATACATGAATGCAAGAGAATAATCATGTCTCAAAATATTTGAATACGAAAAAATTAAACAAAAAATGATTTTCAAACAAAATGTATTTACAGCGGAAATGGAGAGATCTACAAATTTTGCATGTTCAGCAAATTTGAAGTTGGACTTGATTTTTTTTTATCCCTTACCTTACTAGTTTTGTTTGAACTTCATGAGAACAGTTTTTACTACAATATCTGCAGTTTCGTGTTTAAATTACTAAAAAAAATTTACTTACGCATATGTTTCATGATTTTTCTTTAAAATCAACTCATAAATGAAATGTGATAAACTGAAATTTCCGCTGAAATATTTTTAACTTTTTCAAATGATTAATGAAGAATTTTAATGCATGAACATATAACATTTGCTTTTTTATTCTTCTTTATTTTAACACATTTTCAAAATCTGTGCATAATCTTGATTATCAGCAGCTTTGAACTTCTTGTCTAATGTTGTTCGAATGTAATTGACTGCTTCAACTACTCACATTTCTGTGTATATGAATCAATATTTATTGTTTTTTGAGTTGATGTCTTAATACCAAAAATGGAACCGCCAATCCCGATCCAAAGAAAACGCCAAACCAGGCAGTCAAACGATATATATTCTTCAGTTGAAATGGTAAATTCTTTGGAAAACAAATATATACCAAGAGATTATATAATTCTGCATCTTCGCTATTAACTATTTTTCAACACAAAATAATTACCTCTCCAGGTATTCCGCCAGGTGAATGGGAATTGCGAATAATTTGGTTCGATAAACCACCATTTGGAATCAAAATTTTGCTGCCCGAAATTATGGAACGACCAATCATTTTTACTGAATTGTTTTCGCTTAAATAATCCTGAAAAAATGTCGTATTGCTGCGTTGATTTTGACAAATATAATGAGAACAATCCACATCGAAATGATATATAAAACGTCAGAAATATTTCACATAACCTATAATAGATGTCGTTAATACGTAGCATATGACTGATAATAAATTTTCAAATGTGTGTTCAGATTGTGTTTGATAAGTTTTCCTATTTGAATCAATTAATTTGACTTGTGAATCAATATACAAAAGAATCATATTATCTGGTAAATTTGAAATATTAAATAGAAGTAGAAATTTAAAATTTAGAGTGGCTTCTTGAAGAATTAAAATTTGAATAGTATTTTTTCGTGCCTGTGTTTGAAAATTAGAGTGAAAATTATGATGAAAATATTTTAAACGTGTTAACTAATCTGTTGATGTTTTTGAATAATCGTGAAGTTGGATTTCGAAATTTCAAAGGATATAAATTCCATTCGATTACAGATTCTTGAAATAATTTATGTATCATCAAGCTTTTTTTCCAAAGTTCTGTTTCCATTGATCATTTTTCGGTTGAATTAAGTTATCAATTTCAGTATCGATCCCGTTCATTCGTAAAATCATAGAAAAAACACCTCAGTAAATAGACGAAATTCATAACGAGGATCCAAAATTCTTTTTTATTGCGAAATTATACTTAATGAATCATCACTGTTAATTATAAAGTAAAGAGTGGGAGGCAGCGAGAAAACCTATGTAAATAAAATAATATTGCCCTATTTGACGAAGAGTTAAACTATGGAACCTGTCGGCCAAACTATTTAACCGTATTTCAATTAGAAATAAAATATTTGTGTTGTTAACTCATGCATTTAACCGCAGAAACGCATGATATCAAATTCAAGTGAGAACATTGTAGTAATTGTTGAACTCCGTTGCTAAATGACCATAGCTGTTTACGAACAGAAAAAATACGAATGTTCGTTCGTTCGTTCGTAGGAAATGCCCTACGAACGAACGAACGAACGAACAAAAATTATAATATTCTACGAATTTGTCTACGAACAGCGAACAAACAATCAAACGAACGAACGAACAAACAAGCGAACTGTTCGCTCGTTCGTTCGTTCGTTCGTAGAATATTATAATTTTTTCTTGTTCGTTCGTTCGTTGAAAAATTTATACGAACGAACGAACGAACACAAGTTGGAAAAAAAAACTCTGCGAACGAACGAACGAACGTTCGTAAACAGCTATGTAAATGACCATTATTTTTTCTTCATTTACATTATTTTGAATTGATATGTGAATCTACGATACAAACATGGGTTCAAATACAAAGTACTTTATTTAAGCTAAATTGCGGTTCAATCTTTTGGCCGCTGGGTTCCTCTAGTATATACTATTATTATTTCAACATCTAGTAAACATGTATGCTGTATATATATCAATAATTAGTAAAAAACTAAGAATTCAAGACAGACTTAGTTCTTTCAATTCAATCAGACAATTTGTCCATTTCGGTTCAGACAGTCGAATTGAAAGTAAGATTGATGTTTCTTCTCTGCAATATGAAGTAAGTACCGTTCATTCAATTCCCCGTACTAAACATAATTTGGCCAAACAAATGACAGAAATGAACATAATTGTATCCCGAAATGAAATCGCGAATGATAAAAGTGTACCTTAAATCGATATTTTATGCCTTAAATGGATATGTTTACAGTTTCATCGTAATTGGTCGAAGAGAGTTGATTTCAGTGTTAACAATGAGCAACAATCTCATTTATTGGAATATACGCATTTTTTTCAATTTTCAAGAATTTTTACAAATTTTCAGGTAGATTGTCGGTCTTATCAAGAACTTTTACGTTTTTCCAGATGTTAACTCTCTCCGACCTTTTACTATGAATGTGTTGTTGATGATCTGCACCAAACAGCGTTTCTTCACCAAAAAAAGTTCCTCAAATGTCCATTGAAAATATTAACCTGGATCAAAGAAATCTAAAAAAACTTAGAGCGAACATTTGCAATCAGAAAATTTGATGTATTTTATGATGCCACTGAACATTTCGAATTCATTCGAACGATCAAAATAAATTGAATTACATTTGTAATCCTGACTTTTCCGAATTGATATGGAATTTAGTGTTTATCTTTAACAATTCAATTCGTTGACCAGTCGAGAGAAATTAAAAAGTATTGGTTCTGCCATCAAAACTTTTAGCCCAAATGTTATTTTTTCATACAATGTACTGTTTGGAAAAAGTATGTGCACTTTAATGAAATTAACTCGCTAGCCGCGTCACAATATTGATATCAGTAATTTTTTGTACCGATTTTGCTTTCGGCACGAGTATTTACCGCGCCAAGTGGTTTTTTATTTGATATCAATCATTTTGTATTCAATTCAAAATCAAATTTCGAAATGACTATGTGACCACTTTATTAAATTTTGGTGTTAAATGAACGTAAAACTCCTTTATGTCACATACAAAAATTGTATTGAGTCTTTTTTTAGTAATTTGTGGAATTTTCAGTCCTGGAGTTAATGTTCTTTGACCACAGATTTTACAGAGTTTTGACATCGAAGATGTGTATACACTATGACACCATAGCTGTTTACGAACAGAAAAAAATACAAATGTTCGTTCGTTCGTTCGTAGGAAATGCCCTTCGAACAAACGAACAAACAAATACACTGCCATTTGGGCATAAATGTCACGAGATTTTAATATGAACGATCTCTATTCACGAGTATTTGAACGAAATGGACTAAGTAGTTCATGAATTATTGTCATAGGCTGTAATTAGTATCAGATCAATCCTTTGTTCGGTATGTAGCCGGCCTCCGTTCCGCTTCGGCTGGCGTACTTCATTCTTTCCCTGTAATGCAGCTCGAACGGATGGGGATATCTCTGATACCCAAAAGGTTTTTTGAAGGGGGCCTCAAGTTACGTCACCTGTGAGAATTTGAACAGGATCGACTTCACCGTTCTCGAGACTTTGTCATTCAAATCAAGGTCCAAAAAGGGATGAACATTTGTATGGGGGATCTCCATTCGGGTCAATGGGTTCGTTGGCCCGTTAGCCCTGGTATTTGAACCTTCACCGTTCAGCTCACAGTCCTATGATTTTGATTAAACTCCACAGGAATGTAGCATTTGTTTAGCCTGATCCAAAAATATATCGCTTGATACCCTAGCGACCTTTATTCTTTATTCTTTATTCTTTATTAATAATTGGAAAGAGGAAATTTACATTTAACAGCCGATGAGGCCACTAACAAAATGTAATTGGTAGACTTATGGGTAACTGTTTTTTGGAAACTAATGGTATACTGAATAAATGCGATAAATTAAATAAATGAAATAAGAGAGAGTAGTCTAATGATATAGTTACTCCATATTTAAGCCCCAAATCATTCTTGGTGGAAAATACTAAATGGCTAAAATGTTGGAATACGAATGAAATGGAGTTAAAAATAAAAGCACATAACTAAAAGTTCTAAATTAAATGGTAGATATAAACATTGTTCAATCGTTTAATAGCTAGTGATTGGTTAAGAATGGTACTTTTGATCCACTGTGCAAAAAGTGTCATTTTGTATGGGAGGTACCCGAAGGAAGAGTCGCATCAATGGGGTTGTGGAGACAAACTTGGAGAGGAGCGAAAATCAAGCCCCGATGCCAAATTTGGACCCAATCGATACAGCCGTTCTCGAAATATTGGCATTTTTATGCACAAAAAATCACATTTTCAGAGCCTCATACAGCTCAAACGGGTGTGGACAACTCTTCGACCTAAACTATTTATTGAGAGGGGACCCCAAGTTTCCAAGAACGGAATCGACTTAACTGCTCTCGAGCTTTAATCATGAGATCAAGAGTGTAATTTCGGGTCACGAAAAAATTTATGTGACTCATGTGCATTTGAACCTTCACCGTTTGGCTCACAGTCCTCTGATTTTGATTAAACTCCACAGGAATGTAGCATTTGCTTAGACTGATCCAAAAATATATCGCTTGATACCCTAGCGACCTTTATTCTTTATTCTTTATTAATAATTGGAAAGGGGAAATTTACATTTAACAGCCGATGAGGACACTAACAAAATGTAATTGGTAGACTTATGGGTAACTGTTTTTTGGAAACTAATGGTATACTGAATAAGATGAAAAAACCTCTGAACGAGGTATAAACAGAGTGGCGCACCGAAATATCCTGACCACAAAATGACTGATATCACATTTTACGTGGCGCTGTTGAATTATATATTTTTGGTTCAACGCTTTTCAAATAATTCAACAACCTTTCCATGATGGCATCAATTGAAATTTGAACTAGTGTGCGCCAGTGCGAGCAAAGCGTTTTTCTGTCAATTCGATAAGATGAAAAAACCTCTGAACGAGGTATAAACAGAGTGGCGCACCGAAATATCCTGCCCACAAAATGACTGATATCACATTTTACGTGGCGCTGTTGAATTATATATTTTTGGTTCAACGCTTTTCAAATAATTCAACAACCTTTCCATGATGGCATCAATTGAAATTTGAACTAGTGTGCGCCAGTGCGAGCAAAGCGTTTTTCTGTCAATTCGATTAGAGTTAGGCTACGATTCAAATCAAAATATTTGTGTAAACAAAACGAATTTATTTTTCCGCCGTAATACAATTCACGTTTTCATTCGGCACTCGCACTGGCGCACACTAGTTCAAATTTCAATTGATGCCATCATGGAAAGGTTGTTGAATTATTTGAAAAGCGTTGAACCAAAAATATATAATTCAACAGCGCCACGTAAAATATGATATCAGTCATTTTGTGGGCAGGATATTTCGGTGCGCCACTCTGTTTATACCTCGTTCAGAGGTTTTTTCATCTTATATCAGTAGTTTTGTAAGGTTAATTTGTAAAAAACACTTAAAAATAACAACTTTTCGAGATATATCATCAAATTCTGTTCAACTCCATCGACTGAAGTGCAAATTTTGATTACCGACAACGACAGTGGTCAAAGTTACCCCCCGGGAGATATGCTATATAATCTGAAAAAAACACCCCCATACGTCCCCCAAGCGAAAAATTTTTTGGTTCCACAAAAATTCATTTTGA
This sequence comes from Aphidoletes aphidimyza, assembly GCA_030463065.1. Lineage (NCBI taxonomy): Eukaryota > Metazoa > Arthropoda > Insecta > Diptera > Cecidomyiidae > Aphidoletes > Aphidoletes aphidimyza. The sequence continues at coordinate 15,617,956 of CM059998.1, read as the reverse complement.
CGACGGCTTTCGTTTAGTTCGGTCCTAAGCTACACGCCAATGCCTATTCCACGAATGACATCGGTCGGCAACACAGAATCCGAAAATTCGCGTATATATAGTGTTGCACTCAAAAGTGTATTTTTTGGTGCGCCACTGGGGGAACTGCCGTTCTCCGTGATAAATGCGATAAATTATATAAATGAAATAAGAGAAGAGTAGTCTAATGATATAGTTACTCCATATTTAAGCCCCAAATCATTCTTGGTGGAAAATACTTAATGGCTGAAATGTTGGAATAAGAATGAAATGGAGTTAAAATTAAAAGCACATCACTAAAAGTTCCAAATTAAATGGTAGATATAAACAATTTAATTAATTAATGGCCTGCACCATACAGCGTTTCTTCGCATAAATTAATAAATTTATGTAAAAAAAAAGAAGGAATAATTTATACATAATCGTACATAATGTACAAATTCTTTTATAATCAATGTTTGCTAGCACCGATCAGTAAACCTATTTGCCAACCCTAACGGTTACGGAACAAAATGCTGCGAATAACTGATTGCAAAATTGATTATTATCACATTTCTCTTCTTAAAGTTTTAAAATATTCAATCAATCGCTTTTTTATGGTATCTGTGCTCACATTGAAATCAACTAGATACATATCACAATTGGGAATCTTTTTATCAGAAAATTCATTGAATGTATCAAGCATAAAGTTCATTGGTTGGTATTTCCTGTAATAACATTTTTCAAATGGCACCATTAATAGATTACTACTGCGTGTTTGGTAATCTGGTAAACGGAAATTGATAATTTCCAATAAATGACTAGATGATATTTCACTAATGATCAATTTGTTAATAAAAACTACTTGAGCAACTGTTCTCCGTTCTTCCAAGGTGATCAAATGTAGTAACATTAGCCTATTTTCATATTTTGGTAGGTGGAATCTATCCGGCCATTTTAATTTCCGTAGAGCATAAAGTAAGAATTGCTTCTGGATTTATTCTATTCTTTTGGTCTGTCCTTTCATGTATGGGTTCCAAACTTGCGATCCGTATTCAATTATTGGTAATACAAAGGTATAAAAGAGCAATCGGATAGTCCACGGATCCTTGAAATCACGACCAAATCCAAGCTAGTCTTGATTTGGCTTTTGCTATGATGTATTCAATGTGTGATTTGAAATTGAATTGACTATCAAGAATGACTCCCAAGTCTTTGATTTCATTGACTCTCTGGATGACTACATTTCCAATGATCAGGGATGTCATGTCGAAAACTTTGTGTAGTATTCGACATGTTGTCGACGTCGAATACCTGTGGTAAAATACCTCATCAAAAACAAGTATTCTACATGAAATCGTCGAAAACTCCCAAAAAGATTTTTGTTGTTCAATTTTTGTACAATTACATGAAGAATAAATGAATTAATGTTAAAAAATACAGTTTTTTTTTATTTTTACTTAATAAATGAACATTTTGTATGGATTAAAAACGAGTTCTTTATGTTTAAAATCCTTGTTTTTATTCGTCATCGATTTCAAATTTAAAACCATGTAGCATTGGCCGTCCACCTTTTGATGCCGATGGTGTTGATTTATCTTTATAACATTAATTTTTCAAATGCATTTGACATTTTGACAAAATATGAAATAAAAATCTGAATGATGAAATGTGAAATGCCGACAGGAAAACAATTTGTGAAAATCTAACAATCAGAGAATTTCAGTTGACACAACAGATATTTGTGTTTCTTTTATTACTTTTGCCCTCCCACATTCTGAGTGTATGCATAAACGAAAGCGCTGGAGAATGCGCATACACACTTAATGAGCGCAGAAAATGTGATTTAATGACTCATACTATGCATTTTTGAGTGTTTGGGAGTTTTCGACATGCCAGAGGTTTTCGACATGCCAGAGGTTTTCGACGGTAGAAAACGTAGAATACAGTTTTCGACGTATATTACTTACGAACCCCAAAAACTCGCGTAGAATACCATCCCTGCCAATGATATAATTATGATTAATTGTTGTACCTATTCGGTGAAACCTCATCAATTTGGTCTTCTTAACATTCAATCTAAGATCGTTGCGACTGAAAAAGATAGAAATGTTTTCCAAGTCGTTTTGCAATTTCAAGCAATCATTTTTTGACTCAATATGTTTGGATAGTCTAACATCATCTGCAAATGAAATTAATGTAAAATTTTCAACTTAATATGGTAATTCAATGATGAATAATAAAAACAATGTTGCACCAATTGGGTAGCCTTGACCTGTACCAGAAGTAACGTCAATCGGGATTGATTTCGTATTACCGATTTTGACTATTTGTTTCCTACCATTAAGATATGATTCAATCCATCTTAGAATCTCATGCTTCAAACCCATAACGTCGAGTTTGTGGATCAGAAGATCAATATTTACCGAATCAAATGCCTTTGCTAGATCAATGTAGATTTCATCCGTTTGAGTGTTCATCGATAAGTTGTTCAATGTGGATGAAGCAAATTCAACGAGATTCGTGATTGTTGATCTTCCCTTTAAGAATCCGTGCTGGCTTTCATTAATGATGTTTTTAATGTGAAAATTCAGATGGCATGTTATTATTGAATCTAGTAACTTTGCTATTACGCATTGGAGTGCCACTCCTCTGTAATTACTAATATCATTTCTTGATCCACTTTTGAATATCGGCCTTACAAACGATGTTTTCCAACATTGAGGTACTTGCGCCGTTTTCATGGATTCAATGAGGATTAGTGTAATTGGTTTCACTAATGATTCTAGACAATTTTTTATGAATAGGTTTGGAATTCCATCCGGGCCTGAAACCAAGTTATTTGGTGGGTTGTCGATTGCTTGCGTCACTATTTCTTCAGATATTTCAACTTTTGGAATATTACTGCATAGATTAATCAATTCATTTCTATGTTTGTTGTTGGATTCAAACTTATGAATTGCTTCTGGATTATATCTAGAGTAAGCAGTGGAGAAGAATTGAGCAAATAAATTCGCGATTTCCGATTCGTTGTTGGATTTCTGGTCATTAAACTCCATGACATTCGGTAATTTGTCGTTGGATTTGTTCAAATATTTTACATGTTTGTAAAAGGTTAATGGATCATCGGTTATCATTTGTTCCATTTCAATGGTATAATCGTTATATGACTTTCTGACCCTTCGATCATATTCAGTCCGCTTAATCAAAAATTCTTTGTTTGCCTCCGTTGACCATTTTTTTTTCTCTTGGATCGTAATTTATTCAGTCTATTTTTCATATTTATAAGTTGTGGGTTGAACCATTTGGGGTGTGATAATGATTTATGCACTTTGATTTGAACATGTTTCTTTATAGCTGAATCAATTTCTTCATAAAACTTGTCTACTTTATCATTGAATGGTATCTTTGAAAGTTGAAGTATAGCATTCCACTCTATGCATGCAAGTGATTCATTGATGTTTGCATAGTTAGCTGATTGAAAATCAAGGAATGTATTGGCATCTTCAATTTTATCATTGGTCTTGATGTATTTAAAAATTGTCAGCTGAGTGGCTGGGTGGTGACACTCAATTTTCAATAATTGATCAATACATACATCACATTTTATCAAGTCGGTGTCGTTTGTCCAAACCAAATCCAATAGTCGGTTGTTTGTATTGTAATATTTATTGATTTGATGTAGTCCAAGTTCATGACACGAATCAATAATTGTGGTTTGCTCTTTGCTGGTTGCATTTAGAGGGAAAGCAATTTGTGGATTGTCTACGTCATCAGTCAGCCATGATAAATCTCTCAAGTTAAAGTCACCAGAATGTATAATTGTATCATTTGCTTTGACTGTAGATGTAAATGATTTCATTGCATTCATATTTGCTTGGTAGACTGCCAATGGTGAGTCTGGTCTGATGTATGATTCTATTAATATGTTAATGTTAATGGTCTGCACCATACAGCGTTTCTTCGCCAGAGGTGGTTTATTATAAATTACAAAAATGTGTATAAAATTTGTACAAATTTATTTATAACCAATGTTTGATAGCACCGATCAGTTAACCTATTTGCCAACCCTAACGGTTAACTGATTTCAAAATTGATTATTACATTTATTTTCTTGAAGTTTTAAAATATTCAATTAATCTCTTTTTTATGGTATCTGTGCTCACATTGAAATCAACTAGATATATATCACAATTGGGAATCTTTTTATCAGAAAATTCATTAAATGTATCAAGCATAAAATTCATTGGCTGATATTTTCTATAATTACACTTTTCCAATGGTACTATTAATAGATTATTATTGCGAGTTTGGTAATGAGGTAAACGAAATACGATATATTCCAGTAAATGACTAGATGATATTTCACCAATGATCAATTTGTGAATAAAAATCACTTGGGCCACCATTCTACGTTCTTCCAAAGTTATCAACTGAAGCAGCATCAGCCTATCTTCATACTTTGGCAGGTGGAATCTATTTGGCCATTCATGTAGGGGTTCCAAACTTGTGAACCATATTCAAGTATTGGTAATACATATGTGTAAAAGAGCAGTCGAATGGTCCACGGATCCTTGAAACCACGACCAAATCTTTTGATCCAAGCTAGTCTTGATTTGGCTTTTGTTATGATGTATTCAATGTGTGATTTGAAATTGAGTTGACTATCAAGAATAACTCCTAAGTCTTTGATTTCGTTGACTCTCTGGATGATTTCGTCTCCAATGATATAGTTATGATCAATCATTGTACCCATTCGGTGGAACCTCATCAATTTGGTCTTCTTAACATTCAATCTAAGATCATTACGACTGAAAAAGATAGAAATGTTTTCTAAGTCATTTTGCAATTTCAAGCAATCGTTCTCAGACTCGATATGTTTGGACAGTCTAGCATCATCTGCAAATGAAAGTAATGTAGAGTCTTCAACATAATATGGTAATTCTATGATAAATAATAAAAATAGTGTGGCTCCAATTGGATAGCCTTGACCTGTACCAGAGGTAACGTCAATTGGGATTGACTTCGTATTATCGATTTTTACCATTTGCTTTCTGCCATTTAGTAAGGATTTAATCCATCTTAGAATCTCATTGTTCAGACCCATGACATTGAGTTTGTGGATCAGTAGATCAGTGTTTACGGAATCAAAAGCCTTTGCTAGATCAATATAGATTGCATCAGTTTGTGTATTTGTCGACAAGTTGTTCAATGTGGACGATGCAAATTCAACTAGATTCGTAATTGTTGATCTTCCTTATATGAAACCGTGCTGACTATCATTAATGATGTTCTTAATGTGAAAATTCAAATGACCTGTTAATATTGAATCCAATATTTTTGCTGTTACGCATTGGAGTGCCACTCCTCTGTAATTACTAATATCATTTCTTGGTCCACTTTTGAATATTGGCCTTACAAACGATGTTTTCCAACATTGTGGTACTTGCGTCGTTTTCATGGATTCACTGAGAATTAGTGTGATAGGTTTTACCAATGATTCTACACAATTTTTTATGAATAAGTTCGGAATTCCATCAGGGCCTGAAACAAGGTTATTTGGTAGGTTGTTGATTGCTTGCGTCACTGTTTCTTCAGTTATATCAATTTTTGGAATGTTACTGCATAGATTAATCAATTCGTTTCTGTGTTTGTTATTGGATTCAAACGTACGCACTGCATCTGGATTATATCTAGAGTAGGCAGTAGAGAAGAATTGGGCAAATAAATTAGCGATTTCTGATTCGTTGTTGGATTTTTGTCCATTATATTCCATGGTATTTGGTAATTTATCATTTGATTTGTTCAAGTATTTTACGTGTTTATAGAAGTTTAATGGCTCATCAGTTATCATTTGTTCCATTTCAATGGTATAATCGTTATATGACTTTCTGACACTTCGAATATATTCAGTCCGCTTAATTAAAAATTCTTTGTTTGCCTCCGTTGACCATTTTCTCCTGGATCGCAATTTATTCAGCCTATTTTTCAAATTAATAAGTTGTGGAGTGAACCATTTAGGGTGTGTTGAAGATTTGAGCTTCTTAACCTGAACATGTTTCTTGATAACTGCATTAATCTGTTCATAAAACTTGTTTATTTTATCATTAAAGGCTATTTTTGAGATTTGAAGTGTGGCATTCCAATCTATGCATGTAAGCGATTCATTGATATCTGCATAGTTTGCTGATTGAAAATCAAGGAATGTTTTGACATTTTCAACTCTATCATTTTTCTTAATGTATTTTAATATTGTTAGTTCAATGGCTGGGTGGTGGACTTCAATTTTCAATAATTGATCAATACATACATCACATTTTATTAAATTGGTGTCGTTTGTCCAAACCAAATCCAACAGTCGGTTGTTTATGTTGAAATTTTTATTGATTTGATGTAAGCCAAGCTCATGGCACGAATCAACAATTGTGATTTCTTTCTTGGTGGTAGCATTTAATGGGAAAGCGATTAGTGGATCATCAACATCATCAGTTAGCCACAATAGATCGCTTAGGTTGAAGTCACCAGAATTTATAATTGTATCATTTGCTTTGACTGTAGATGTAAATGATTTCATTGCATTCATATTTGCTTGGTAGACTGCCAATGGTGAGTCTGGTCTGATGTATGATTCTATTAATATGTTAATGTTAATGGTCTGCACCATACAGCGTTTCTTCGCCAGAGGTGGTTTATTATAAATTACAAAAATGTGTATAAAATTTGTACAAATTTATTTATAACCAATGTTTGATAGCACCGATCAGTTAACCTATTTGCCAACCCTAACGGTTACGGAGCAAAACGCTGTGATTAACTGATTTCAAAATTGATTATTACATTTATTTTCTTGAAGTTTTAAAATATTCAATTAATCTCTTTTTTATGGTATCTGTGCTCACATTGAAATCAACTAGATATATATCACAATTGGGAATCTTTTTATCAGAAAATTCATTAAATGTATCAAGCATAAAATTCATTGGCTGATATTTTCTATAATTACACTTTTCCAATGGTACTATTAATAGATTATTATTGCGAGTTTGGTAATGAGGTAAACGAAATACGATATATTCCAGTAAATGACTAGATGATATTTCACCAATGATCAATTTGTGAATAAAAATCACTTGGGCCACCATTCTACGTTCTTCCAAAGTTATCAACTGAAGCAGCATCAGCCTATCTTCATACTTTGGCAGGTGGAATCTATTTGGCCATTTTAATTTTCGAAGTGCATAAAGTAAAAATAGTTTCTGGAATGATTCTATTCTTCTGGTCTGACCCTTCATGTAGGGGTTCCAAACTTGTGAACCATATTCAAGTATTGGTAATACATATGTGTAAAAGAGCAGTCGAATGGTCCACGGATCCTTGAAACCACGACCAAATCTTTTGATCCAAGCTAGTCTTGATTTGGCTTTTGTTATGATGTATTCAATGTGTGATTTGAAATTGAGTTGACTATCAAGAATAACTCCTAAGTCTTTGATTTCGTTGACTCTCTGGATGATTTCGTCTCCAATGATATAGTTATGATCAATCATTGTACCCATTCGGTGGAACCTCATCAATTTGGTCTTCTTAACATTCAATCTAAGATCATTACGACTGAAAAAGATAGAAATGTTTTCTAAGTCATTTTGCAATATCAAGCAATCGTTCTCAGACTCGATATGTTTGGACAGTCTAGCATCATCTGCAAATGAAAGTAATGTAGAGTCTTCAACATAATATGGTAATTCTATGATAAATAATAAAAATAGTGTGGCTCCAATTGGATAGCCTTGACCTGTACCAGAGGTAACGTCAATTGGGATTGACTTCGTATTATCGATTTTTACCATTTGCTTTCTGCCATTTAGTAAGGATTTAATCCATCTTAGAATCTCATTGTTCAGACCCATGACATTGAGTTTGTGGATCAGTAGATCAGTGTTTACGGAATCAAAAGCCTTTGCTAGATCAATATAGATTGCATCAGTTTGTGTATTTGTCGACAAGTTGTTCAATGTGGACGATGCAAATTCAACTAGATTCGTAATTGTTGATCTTCCTTATATGAAACCGTGCTGACTATCATTAATGATGTTCTTAATGTGAAAATTCAAATGACCTGTTAATATTGAATCCAATATTTTTGCTGTTACGCATTGGAGTGCCACTCCTCTGTAATTACTAATATCATTTCTTGGTCCACTTTTGAATATTGGCCTTACAAACGATGTTTTCCAACATTGTGGTACTTGCGTCGTTTTCATGGATTCACTGAGAATTAGTGTGATAGGTTTTACTAATGATTCTACACAATTTTTTATGAATAAGTTCGGAATTCCATCAGGGCCTGAAACAAGGTTATTTGGTAGGTTGTTGATTGCTTGCGTCACTGTTTCTTCAGTTATATCAATTTTTGGAATGTTACTGCATAGATTAATCAATTCGTTTCTGTGTTTGTTATTGGATTCAAACGTACGCACTGCATCTGGATTATATCTAGAGTAGGCAGTAGAGAAGAATTGGGCAAATAAATTAGCGATTTCTGATTCGTTGTTGGATTTTTGTCCATTATATTCCATGGTATTTGGTAATTTATCATTTGATTTGTTCAAGTATTTTACGTGTTTATAGAAGTTTAATGGCTCATCAGTTATCATTTGTTCCATTTCAATGGTATAATCGTTATATGACTTTCTGACACTTCGATTATATTCAGTCCGCTTAATTAAAAATTCTTTGTTTGCCTCCGTTGACCATTTTCTCCTGGATCACAATTTATTCAGCGTATTTTTCAAATTAATAAGTTGTGGAGTGAACCATTTAGGGTGTGTTGAAGATTTGAGCTTCTTAACCTGAACATGTTTCTTGATAACTGCATTAATCTGTTCATAAAACTTGTTTATTTTATCATTAAAGGCTATTTTTGAGATTTGAAGTGTGGCATTCCAATCTATGCATGTAAGCGATTCATTGATATCTGCATAGTTTGCTGATTGAAAATCAAGGAATGTTTTGACATTTTCAACTCTATCATTTTTCTTAATGTATTTTAATATTGTTAGTTCAATGGCTGGGTGGTGGACTTCAATTTTCAATAATTGATCAATACATACATCACATTTTATTAAATTGGTGTCGTTTGTCCAAACCAAATCCAACAATCGGTTGTTTATGTTGAAATTTTTATTGATTTGATGTAAGCCAAGCTCATGGCACGAATCAACAATTGTGATTTCTTTCTTGGTGGTAGCATTTAATGGGAAAGCGATTAGTGGATCATCAACATCATCAGTTAGCCACAATAGATCGCTTAGGTTGAAGTCACCAGAATTTATAATTGTATCATTTGCTTTGGCTGTAGATGTGAATGATTTCATTGCATCCATATTTGCTTGGTATACTGCCAATGGTGAGTCTGGTCTGATGTATGATTCTATTAAGAATAAATTAAAATCGCCAAGGCTCACCTGTACACAAATTAATTCTGTGCCAAATGCTTCACCATTTCCTATTAGGTGAGAATTTAATGATTCATGAATTGCAATCAAAACTCCACCGCCACTTTTCTTCTTTTTTGATAGATTACTCTCAGTAAGGGTGGATCTATCACAATCTGTATACATTAAAATCATTCGGGAATACATTTGATGATGGAATAGTTCATCAAGGTTAGTTTCACATAACATGTAGACCTTATAAGATGAAATCAATATATTAGCAAAAAATTCTGGTAATTTGGTTCGAAGCCCATTAACATTGTGGCAGTAAATTGTATTAAAATTTTCTAGTTCAGATGATTGTATTGCAAAATGGTAAGGAACTCTCAGCTGTTGATTTTGTTGTTGTATTTGTCCGTATTTCATTTATTTGCTTCTTCAGTGAATTTATCCTTTCGATGAATATGTCAACTGTTGAATCATTGATCAGTTCGTTATCAAAATTTTGCATTTCTAGTAGCATCATATATTCCAAAACCTCGAATGCATCTGTTTTGCTTGGGTAAACTGGTGGTGAAACGGTTGTCTTTGATAGGGTGGATGATGATATTGTGGATGCCACTGGTTCTGTGTTGGTTGTTGAAATGGTAGTTGAAAGTGTGGTTGGAATTGTTGCTGGAATTGTGGTGGAATGAAGTGGTCGTTGTTCATATAATGATAGGGAAAATTTTGATGGTCTTGATAATTGTGTCTAAATATCGGCGTATACGGTCAAAATGATTTGAACGATTGAAACCGTTTATATTTCGATAATTATTCTGCCCGTGAAAATTATTATTATGGTGAACACGGTTATAGTTTCGGTAATTATCAACATTTCAGTGGTCAAATCGATTACCATTATTTCGATTCGGCTTATTTTTATTAAATTTGTTATTTTGTGATGAAATTTTTTTCTGTTGTTGTTGTTGTTGTTTAATCGTTTAATAGCTAGTAATTGGTTGAGAATGGTACTTTTGATCCACCGTGCAAAAAGTGTCATTTTGTATGGGAGGTACCCGAAGGAAGAGTCATAGCTGTTTACGAACAGAAAAAATACGAATGTTCGTTCGTTCGTTCGTAGGAAATGCCCTACGAACGAATGAACGAACAAAAATTATAATATTCTACGAACGAACGATCAAACAAAAATTATAATATTCTACGAACGAACGAACGAACGAGCGAACAGTTCGCTTGTTTGTTCGTTCGTTCGTTTAATTGTTTGTTCACTGTTCGTAGACAAATTTACGTCACCTGTGAGAATTTGAACAGGATCGACTTCACCGTTCTCGAGACTTTGTCATTCAAAACAAGGTCCAAAGAGGGATGAACCTTTGTATGGGCGATCTCACAGTTAACAGAACTTTTTGGACCTTGTTTTGAATGACAAAGTCTCGAGAACGGTGAAGTCGATCCTGTTCAAATTATTACAGGTGACGTAACTTGAGGCCCCCTTCAAAAAACAGTTTGGGTATCAGAGATATCCCCATCCGTTCGAGCTGCAGGGAAAGAATGAAGCACGCCGGCTACATACCGAAGGATTGATCTGATACTAATTACAGCCTATGATTGTATGACAATATTTCGTGAACTACTAAGTCCATTTCGTTCAAATATTCGTGAATAGAGATCGTTCATATTAAGCCCTCGTGACATTTATGCCTAAATGACAGTGTATGTTAAAAGTCGGGCGTTGATTTTTTATGTTTGACCACCCTGCAACTCTAGAACGGGTAGACCGATTTCGTTCAAAATTTCGGAGGATCCCCAAAATCCCCCCCTTCGGGTACCTCCCATACAAATTTTCCCCCCTTTTTGGACCTTGTTTTGAATGACAATATCTCGAGAACGGCGAAGCCGATTCCGTTGAAATTCTCACAGTTAACAGAACTTGAGGCCCCCTCTCAATAAATAGTTTGGGTCGTAGAGATGTCCACACCCGTTTGAGCTGTATGAGGCTCTGAAAATGTGATTTTTGTTGCATAAAAATGCCAATATTTCGAGAACGGCTGTATCGATTGGGTCCAAATTTGGCATCGGGGCTTGATTTTCGCTCCTCTCCAAGTTTGTCTTCACAACCCCATTGCATAGCTGTTTACGAACGTTCGTTCGTTCGTTCGTAGAGTTTTTTTTTCCAACTTGTGTTCGTTCGTTCGTTCGTATAAATTTTTCAACGAACGAACGAACAAACAAAAATTATAATATTCTACGCACGAACGAACGAGCGAACAGTTCGCTTGTTTGTTCGTTCGTTCTTTTGATTGTTTGTTCGCTGTTCGTAGACAAATTTTATGCATTTTCTGGGATTTTTCGGGTTTTTCTGCAATAAATTCAACTTTGTGTGAATTATATTGCTATGTTTCAGTCTTATTCGAAATGAACATTTAAAAAGACACATTCTGATATTCAACACTGCTGTATCTGAGCGCTGCGTATTGTACAGTGTATTTAATTATAAAATACACTGCCAACTTTTACTTGGAACTAGTGCTTGATGTTTACGGTGATATGATTTCATTCCTTTTTTGTAATGTGAAAAATTTTAAAATTAAGATTTTGGGATTTGATTAAATCCATGTTAATTCAAAAACGTAATCGTAAATGAAAATAAAAATATATCTTTCAGTAGATATTCAGACATCAGATATTCCAGTCTAGAATATACTCCCAAAATTTCAAAACATTAACTACAACGGTTTTTGAGCTATGAATGGTACAAACATACGAAAAACGATTTTAGAGCTATGAATGGTACAAACATACGAAAAACGATTTTAGAGCTTGATGTTTACGATTTCAAATACATTTATTTTCATATTCTCGCTCAAAACAGCTCTAAATATTAAAAAATGCATAAAATTTGTCTACGAACAGCGAACAAACAATCAAAAGAACGAACGAACAAACAAGCGAACTGTTCGTTCGTTCGTAGAATATTATAATTTTTGTTTGTTCGTTCGTTCGTTGAAAAATTTATACGAACGACCGAACGAACACAAGTTGGAAAAGAAAACTCTACGAACGAACGAACGAACGAACGAACGTTCGTAAACAGCTATGCAATGGGGTTGTGAAGACAAACTTGGAGAGGAGCGAAAATCAAGCCCCGATGCCAAATTTGGACCCAATCGATACAGCCGTTCTCGAAATATTGGCATTTTTATGCAACAAAAATCACATTTTCAGAGCCTCATACAGCTCAAACGGGTGTGGACATCTCTACGACCCAAACTATTTATTGAGAGGGGGCCTCAAGTTCTGTTAACTGTGAGAATTTCAACGGAATCGGCTTCGCCGTTCTCGAGATATTGTCATTCAAAACAAGGTCCAAAAAGGGGGGAAAATTTGTATGGGGGGTACCCGAAGGGGGGCTCAGACCGTCCCCAAAATTCACGTGGTGCGTCGCAGGCCGATTTTGGGGATCCTCCGAAATTTTGAACGAAATCGGTCTACCCGTTCTTGAGTTACAGGGTGGTCAAACATAAAAAATCAACGCCCGACTTTTAACATACACTGCCATTTGGGCATAAATGTCACGAGGGCTTAATATGAACGATCTCTATTCACGAATATTTGAACGAAGAGTTTTTTTTTCCAACTTGTGTTCGTTCGTTCGTTCGTATAAATTTTTCAACGAACGAACGAACAAACAAAAATTATAATATTCTACGAACGAACGAACGAACGAGCGAACAGTTCGCTTGTTTGTTCGTTCGTTCTTTTGATTGTTTGTTCGCTGTTCGACAGTTACAAAGTGGGTCCGCAAAAATAATTGAGCAGGCCCGCTCAATCCACTTATTTTCCCCTTTTTATACCCTATCCGGCGCGCGCTTTTTCGCCGCGCATTAAATGAGCACCACTTAAAAACTTTAAATTAAAACATTGATGATACACTCTGCTATAATTTTTAAAGGTATGGTTTGTGCCTTAGCTAAACAGAATCTTTGAAATGTTATTCGATCTTTTGAAATAATATTTTGAATACAGAAAGTAATAAATTCGTACGTATGGCGTATGTCGAGTTACACATAATTTGCGCTTCCAAAATACAAAGTTTATATAAAACATAAAAGCATATTTGAAAAAAATGGGCACCTCCGAAAATGTTGGATCTATATCCGATTTGTTTGGAAATTTCCGAACTTATCGAGTTTATCATATTTTTATAATGGCAAAAAACCCATTTTATTGAATTCATATAAGAAAAATTATTTGAAACTATGTATGTTAGTGTTATTGACTTTCAACCATCAAAAAACTCACTATTTTAGCCATAATATATAAACATCAATACATTTTTCGACACCTCTTCCCTTAATTTTTGATAAATTATTCAAAATTAATTTGTAAAATATTGATTCAATGGGTGAAATAACGATTGAATACAAAGTTCCGGCTGGGCGGACATAAGCCCACAGCCGAACCCACTAACAGGGTACCGGCTGGGATGTTTGCTATGGCATTGTTCATGGAATTGGACAAGGATTAAATCGCGGTGGCCCGGCTGGTTCCGGCCGTTTTTTTGTCTATCGAAAACTAATCGCAACGCACCGAACGCACTAATGCACTGACGGCCACCGCAAGTGCTTAAATCCGGTTTTCGTAAAGCCGGCCATAAAGCCAGCCTAAAAATGGCTTTACGGTTCATAAAGCTGGCCTTACGGTCATAAAGCCGACTTTACGAAAACCGGATTTAAGCACTTGCTTGTCACTCGATTCTTACCTCGTTCAGGTTTTTCATTTGATATATATAAACTCGTGACATTGCACTAATATGCAAGACTATAGTAGTTGCTTGCGTCACTCGCGTGGACTACCGTCCACCGTGATCTAGTATTTTATATAAATCGCAGCGCGATCACAATCGCGGAAGTAGCAAGTAACGCCTTAAAACTCCATAAAATTAATTTTGTATTGTGTATCGAGAACATTTCGCGTTTGGCCAAATTTTATTTATAATGACAAAAATTGAATGTCAGATTTTAGATCCTGTTTACATGATATAATAATATTTATAGGAAAATTTCAAGCGTATGGACACGCTCGTTAATAAATTGAAAAACTTAACAGCTACAGCTTCACGTGGAGGTAATGAGAAGTACGTAAAACGACATACCTCAAATGGCAAATTGTTAGTAAGGCATAGAATCGAACGTTTATTGGATGAGGGTTCTCCTTTTCTCGAATTGAGCGCATTGGCTGGCTACGACCTTTACGACGGCTTGAATATCACTGCTGGTGGCATTGTCACCGGGATTGGAAGAATTCACGGAACTGAGTGCGTCGTTATAGCAAACGATGCCACTGTTAAAGGTGGCACTTATTACCCAATAACTGTGAAGAAACATTTGCGAGCACAAGAAATTGCTTCAGAAAACAATTTACCATGCATTTACTTAGTTGATTCTGGTGGAGCATTTTTACCATATCAAGCACAAGTTTTCCCTGATAAATTTCACTTTGGACGAATTTTCTATAATCAGACGAATATGTCAGCGCGTAATATTGCACAAATTTCAATTGTTATGGGAAGCTGTACGGCCGGTGGAGCATATATTCCAGCAATGGCTGATGAAAGTATCATTGTTAAGGACAAAGGAACTGTGTTTCTTGCTGGACCACCGCTTGTGAAAGCTGCAACTGGTGAAACGGTAAGTTTAAATATTTAAGGAACGTTGTCAAACTCACTTCCACTTAGTTATGATAGTGACAGAGATGCACCTGGAAATTGAATTAGAAAAGTTTTCGAATGGTTGGGTCTGTCGTCCAACATTTCTCGGAAAATTCAATTCTATATGAACATTTTCAGCCATCTCTCTGCCATAGAGTCTGCATAAATATGGCTCGAATTAAATAGTGAACATCCGGTCATAACACTCAACAAATTTGCTTTGTCGTCACTTTGGGATTTGAGACTCGGTTCGGGGGTTATCGTGTGAACAACGACAACGACGCCATTTTGCACTGGTGATACCAGAACCGAGTATCCAAATCAAAAAAGTGAGACAGTCTTAGACAGCTTTGTTTTCATGGTAAACTGAGAGTCTGGTCAAAATTTGAGCTCGATCGGTAATCATTTACTCAAGCTATGTGAGTTGCATTTTTAAGGCAAAACCAATACTTTTCTTGAGCACGTTTCATGAAGCTTTTAAAAATGTCATTGTTTTTCAAAGTCATCAATTCCTCAAGAAATCGAAAAAAAATTTGTTAAAATACATTAGCTCATTCTGTAAACTGGTCTCAGACTATCGAATTCTACGCTACGAAGTCAGTACGCCGATATTTAATTGTTTGCAATATTCACAACCATCAGTTGTTTGTGTTTATTTCAAAAACTTTTTTATAGACGGTTGTGGACATGTTTGACGCCGAAGAAATAATATTGTATTGTGACAATTCGATCTTTGTCAATTTTTTTAAGTATGCCTTAATTTTTTCCAGATATCAGCTGAAGATTTAGGTGGAGCTAGCTTGCACTGCAAGGTTTCTGGGGTTACCGATCATTATGCGGTTGATGATGAACATGCCCTTTATATGGCAAGAAATATCATTAAAAATTTGAACAAATCAAAAATAAAATCAAGTGATGATTTCGACTGCAAGTCAACTAGAAAATACCAGAAGGTTTGTGGGGCTCCTGAATTTGAAGAACCCAATTATGATCCAAAGGAGATATACGGTATCGTAGAATCTGATTTAACCAAGTTATACGATGTTAGAGAAATTATTGCTCGTATTGTCGATGGAAGTCGATTCGACGAATTCAAAAAATTTTATGGTGAAACACTCGTGTGCGGATTTGCTCGAGTATTTGGGCACCTAATTGGCATTATTGGCAACAATGGAGTAATTTTTTCGGAGAGTGCATTGAAAGGGGCACATTTCATTCAAATATGTTCCCAACGGCGAATTCCATTAATATTTTTCCAAAATATTACAGGTAATTGAAAGAAAATGTTTAGAAAATAACGGTTTTTCAATAAAAACTTCAAACCCACGGTTTTTCAATAAAACTTCAAATCAACATTTTTATTTTGAACTACATAGAACTGATATTATTTATATCAAAGTAACAAGATAAAAACTAGGGTGATAGGGAATTCCGTCTATTTCGAATTTTGTCAATTTTCATACATTTTTGTCTGTGTAACCAACATGCACAGATTTTTTTCAGAAATATATCGATTTAATAAATCGGATTTATATGTATAATTCATATTGAGATGCATATTAAATGCACAAATTATTTTTCATTGCACAGATAGTGTAATCAAAGCTTAAGAGATGGCGTAGTTTGTACTGTAACACTTCGGACCATACAGTAACTATATCCACGTGAAACCGTAATAATTTGACACTAGTTCTCAGAATGTGTCATTTTGTCAAGGTGTAAACAAAACGATTTTTTGCGCCTACAATCATGTCACCATTACAATCATGATGGAGCAGCTCGAATGGGATCGGCCTGGCCGATGTACACTTTAAAGTGACCAGAAAGATGGTGCGAAGTCATAGATAACTATGACGAATAGATTCAGGGGCAAAATTCACAATTATAAATCTGTTCAAGAGCACCCCAAATGTGTTTTCAAGTTTCTGTGGCCCGAAAATTTACCAATTTATTTAACAATTCAAAAATGATAATGAGAAAATGTGTGTGTGTGAATGTGTATATAATTTTAGTTTTATTGCATTATGGCGAGCTGACCAGCGAGTTATATTCAATGGTTTTGGTGTAAGGTCTTCGGATGAGAAATAATGTTTCTTAAATACATCCCAGCGACGAGTTGAACCGGAAAGAACAAACGAAAAATGCTCTTATTTCAAATTCAAATTGCCTTACACAAATAAAGAAATGATGCAGTACTGATTTTTTAATATAACTTTCCCGCACATAAAATGTGGCCAGGAAAAGTATTGGTTTTGCCTCAAAAATTCAACTCCACCGCGCTTGAGTAAATGATTACTGATTGGGCTCAAATTTTGACCAGTCTCAGTTTACCATGGGAACAAAACTGTTTTAGCACTTTTTTGATTTAGAAACTCGGTTCTGGTACCTCTGGTGCAAAATGGCGTCGTCGTCGAGGATACATTTCAAAATCCTAAAACTTGTGTGTTCCTACGACACTGTAGTTAAGAATTTGGAGAGTATGGGCAGACAATATCAGCTGAAAATAGGGATATTGCAAAATTTTAGGCAAAAATGCGACTGAATAAATTGTATTATATTCGTAATCCTGACTTTTCCGCATTCATATGCATACTTTTCCGAAATTTGGACCAGTTAAGAGAGAATGAAATGACTACTGCAATATGACTAATTTTCAACACAAAACATCGTGCGACAAAATAAATTTTTGCGCTATGAGTCACTTTCTTGAGATATGTTAATGTTAATGGTCTGCACCATACAGCGTTTCTTCGCCAGAGGTGGTTTATTATAACTTTACAAAAATGTGTATAAAATTTGTACAAATTTATTTATAACCAATGTTTGATAGCACCGATCAGTTAACCTATTTGCCAACCCTAACGGTTACGGAGCAAAACGCTGCGATTAACTGATTTCAAAATTGATTATTACATTTATTTTCTTGAAGTTTTAAAATATTCAATCAATCGCTTTTTTATGGTATCTGTGCTCACATTGAAATCAACTAGATATATATCACAATTGGGAATCTTTTTATCAGAAAATTCATTAAATGTATCAAGCATAAAATTCATTGGCTGATATTTTCTATAATTACACTTTTCCAATGGTACTATTAATGGATTATTACTGCGAGTTTGGTAATGAGGTAATCAAAATACGATATATTCCAGTAAATGACTAGATGATATTTCACCAATGATCAATTTGTGAATAAAAATCACTTGGGCCACCATTCTACGTTCTTCCAAAGTTATCAACTGAAGCAGTATCAGCCTATCTTCATAGGCTAGGTAGGTGGAATTTATTTGACCATTTTAATTTTCGAAGAGCATAGAGTAAAAATAGTTTCTGGAATGATTCTATTCTTCTGGTCTGACCCTTCATGTAGGGGTTCCAAACTTGTGAACCATATTCAAGTATTGGTAATACATATGTGTAAAAGAGCAGTCGAATGGTCCACGGATCCTTGAAACCACGACCAAATCTTTTGATCCAAGCTAGTCTTGATTTGGCTTTTGCTATGATGTATTCAATGTGTGATTTGAAATTGAGTTGACTATCAAGAATAACTCCCAAGTCTTTGATTTCATTGACTCTCTGGATGACTTCGTCTCCAATGATATAGTTATGATCAATCATTGTACCCATTCGGTGAAACCTCATCAATTTGGTCTTCTTAACATTCAATCTAAGATTATTACGACTGGAAAAGATAGAAATGTTTTCTAAGTCATTTTGCAATTTCAAGCAATCGTTCTCAGACTCAATATGTTTGGACAGTCTAGCATCATCTGCAAATGAAAGTAATGTAGAATCTTCAACATAATATGGTAATTCTATGATAAATAATAAAAATAGTGTGGCTCCAATTGGATAGCCCTGACCTGTACCAGAGGTAACATCAATTGGGATTGACTTCGTATTATCGATTTTTACTATTTGCTTTCTGCCATTCAGATAGGATTCAATTCATCTTAGAATCTCGTGGTTCAGACCCATGACATTGAGTTTGTGGATCAGAAGATCAGTATTTACGGAATCAAAAGCCTTTGCTAGATCAATATAGATTGCATCAGTTTGTGTATTTGTCGACAAGTTGTTCAATGTGGACGATGCAAATTCAACTAGATTTGTAATTGTTGATCTTCCTTTTATGAACCCGTGCTGACTATCATTAATGATGTTCTTAATGTAAAAATTCAAATGACCTGTTAATATTGAATCCAATATTTTTGCTATTACGCATTTGAGTGCCACTCCTCTGTAATTACTAATATCATTTCTTGATCCACTTTTGAATAACGGCCTTACAAACGATGTTTTCCAACATTGAGGTACTCGCGCCGTTTTCATGGATTCACTGAGAATTAGTGTGATAGGTTTCACAAATGATTCTATACAATTTTTTATGAATAAGTTCGGAATTCCATCCGGGCCAGAAACCAAGTTATTTGGTAGGTTGCTGATTGCTTGCGTCACTGTTTCTTCAGTTATATCAACTTTTGGAATGTTACTGCATAGATTAATCAATTCGTTTCTGTGTTTGTTATTGGATTCAAACGTACGCACTGCATCTGGATTATATCTAGAGTAGGCAGTAGAGAAGAATTGAGCAAATAAATTAGCGATTTCCGATTCGTTGTTGGATTTCTGTCCATTATATTCCATGGTATTTGGTAATTTATCATTTGATTTGTTCAAGTATTTTACGTGTTTATAGAAGTTTAATGGCTCATCAGTTATCATTTGTTCTATTCCAATGGTGTAATCGTTATATGACTTTCTGACACTTCGATTATATTCAGTCCGCTTAAATAAAAATTCTTTGTTTGCCTCCGTTGACCATTTTCTCCTGGATCGCAATTTATTCAGCCTATTTTTCAAATTAATAAGTTGTGGAGTGAACCATTTAGGGTGTGTTGAGGATTTGAGCTTCTTAACCTGAACATGTTTCTTGATAACTGCATTAATCTGTTCATAAAACTTGTTTATTTTATCATTAAAGGCTATTTTTGAGATTTTCAACTCTATCATTTTTCTTAATGCATTTTAATATTGTTAGTTCAATGGCTGGGTGGTGGACTTCAATTTTTAATAATTGATCAAAACATACATCACATTTTATTAAATTGGTGTCGTTTGTCCAAACCAAATCCAACAGTCGGTTGTTTATGTTGAAATTTTTATTGATTTGATGTAATCCAAGCTCATGGCACGAATCAACAATTGTGATTTCCTTCCTGGTGGTAGCATTTAATGGGAAAGCGATTTGTGGATCATCAAGATCATCAGTTATATTCATATCAAACTTCGATTTCCTAAGAATTTCGTACATTTTCACAAATGTTCAATTCACCACGTCGCTCACCAAGCCCGAACAAAGGAAATCCGCCACAACGTTATGGCTACGAATCTACACAGAGCATTCATAATTCCTGCCTTTAGGCAGAATTTCGATTTTAAGCATTTAAGGCAGCCATATAATTATCTTTTTAATTTCTAAAGAAAAAATATTCAAATTACATGAAAGAATTTATCTATTCGAAGTCTTAATAATTAGTTTTCTTTTGTTTTACAATATATTATTTAATTATTTTATGAAATGGCAGCCATTTGTATGAAATACGCCAATAGATGTCATTGTAATGGACTGTTTGACATACAAACTGAACGTTAACTGACGTTAACTCATGCGAACGATATGAACGTTGTTTGACGTTTGACGTCTGACGTTTGACGTTTCAAGATTTGGAAATAAAACTAATAAACAATACAAAATATTTTAAAACAATAAGAAGCAATAATTGTATTTATTAATAATTAATATAATTTAAAACAACGTTTACATTGCAAAAGAACTCAAGTTGACTAAGACCATCTTGAATTGCAAACAACTGAAACTGACTAAGATAAGCCAGAGTTGACTATGGTTGATTTTTTGATTTCACACATAAATGTTGAGATTTTTATGAAATGACTCCGAAAGACAATGATGCAATTTCAAAATCACCTCAAATTTCCTGAGTAAAATGGAAAAAGTACTCAAATTGACTAAGACCGTCTTGAATTGGCTAAAAGTAACTAAAACTGGCTTAGATTGTCCAAAGTCAGCTATGGTTGATTTTTGGATTTCACACATAAATTCTGGTGGTTTTATGCAATGACTCCAAAAGACTGATACAATTTCAAAATCACCTCAAATTTCCTGAGTAAAATGGAAAAGATATTATTTTCATCTGATATACATAGTGCTGTTTGTGACAGTTAAGTAATTTTTGTGACGTTTAAACTGAACGTTTAAGTAGACAATAATACATCAGTCACATAAGGCACTTTAGAGTCGCCATCTATCGATAATATTGCTATAGGCAGGAATTATGAAAACACTATATGAATTGGTACAATAAATTGGGTACACAATCAGTTAACACCATATATGAACCTAAAACTTATGAAGAAGCAAACAAATCCAATGACCATAAACTGTGGCAAGATGGATGAAATTTCATCAATGCACAAAAACCAAACATGGGAGTTATGCAAACCTCCAATGAATAAAAACATCGTTGGAAGCAAGTGGCTTTTCAAAGTCAAGACAGATCAATTTGGAAAGGTTGACAGATACAAGGCAAGATTAGTCGCCCAAGGCTTTAGTCAAAAATTCGGCCATGACTACGACCAAGTCTTTGCCCCAGTCGTACAACAAACGACTTTCCGGATCATATTGTCAATTGCTTCGAAATACAATTTACCTGTTCGTCACATAGACGTAAAAATAGCATTCCTCTATGGCAAGTTGAACGAGGAAATCTATATGCGTCAACCAAAAGGATTTGAAGAATCAGGAAAAGAACATTTTGTATGTAAATTAAAAAGAAGCATTTATGGTCTCAAACAAGCTCCCCGAATGTGGAACCATGAAATCAATATGGTTCTAACAAATATTGGTTTCCAATAAAAAGCACAGCTTCATCAATTCAGAAATTCAACACCAGTATGATTATCATGAATTAAGGGACGATGTTGAAATAGATTAATTCACATTCATTATTACTCTTCATTTTCATTTTTCAATTTTATAACATTTCATTTTTCGGTTATTAAATAAACATCTTTTGTGGCATCTTGTATTAGGATTCATGGTTGGTTCTACTGCTGAGGCACAAGGAATAGCCAAAAATGGAGCGAAGATGGTAACAGCAGTAGCATGTGCGAATATCCCGAAGATAACATTTTTGATTGGTAGCTCATATGGCGCAGGGAACTATGGTATGGTATTTTTATATTGATGCGTTAAATCGTAGTCAATAACATCTCAATTTTATTCTTCGTCTATTGTGGAAATTCGAAATTTGATAAACAAATGTGGCGGCATTCCGTAATCAAGTCACATTGTGATTTTTGAGTTCGAAATAAAAAAAACAACGACTACCGATTGTCCAAATTTCAAATTGTGAAATCCTACTTTTGAGAGTTTTAGAGATCCCAAAGAAAATCTCACAATTGAAACGAAGAAAACAATGCAATTCCATCCATACGTCGTGTGTTTATAATAACTGTTTAGTTCCGATTATTACATAAACAAACTGTTTAGTTCCGCTCCCATGTTCGTTGAAAAATTTCTACGAATGAACACAAGTTGGAAAAAAAGTCCACGAACGAATGTTCGTAAACACCTATGGTTGACCTGTCCAAGAGTTGTGTACGTTTTCCCAGAAAGAGGGTTTCCCCTGAAAATAGCATTGGTATGTTTGTGTTTGACGTACCTTATATGGATTTCTGTAATTTCTGACATTAATTTTAGGGTGTCTGGGGTAAGACTGCTCACGAACTGTTCACGAAAGTTCGCGAACAGAAACATTTATTTTGAGTACGCGTTCGGTTTATGTTCGTCAAGTGAACACGTACCGAACACGAACGAACACGAACATGTTCATTTCAAAATGATTTTTTTTTTCAAAATTATGTTCAATTTAATATGTATTTATTTTTAGTTGTATTGAACAGAGCTGTAGAGAAATCATTCCTTTTGTAATTGAATACAAATTTTTTCATTGACAATTATTAATGGTAATTGTAATTGAAAATCCATTACTAAACTCAATGTAATTGAAATGGTTGATGAAATTCATTTCATTACATTCTGCTCGCACCATCTACTGTCCGCAAGAAATATATTGATTTCGAATACATTGATTCATATGGGAAATGCACATTTTATTCATTGACAATAGATGGCATGAGAAGCGGAAAAATCGAAAAAATGTAATGGTTTTCATCAATTTCAATGGTAATTCAACAAAAATCAATTACATTTTCCATTAAAGTAAAGATTACAAAATGTAATGAATTGCATATTTCAACAGCTCTGGTATTGAAGCTACATTATTATTTTATTTTGTCTCTTTTATCAGAAATTCAGTTTGTATCGTAAGAACGTATTATTTTTCTGCACAAGTATTGGTTTTGCCTCAAAAATGCACATCCACAGCTTGATTAAGTGATTACCGATCGGGCTCAAATTTTGACCAGTATCTTAGTTCACCATGGGAACAAATCATTGTTAGCACTTTTTGATTTTGGATGCTCGGAGGTACCAATCCGGTGCAAAATTGCGTCGTCGTCGTCGTTTTATGTGCGTTAACACGATAACTCCCGAACTAAGTCTCAAATCCCAAAGTGAAAAAATGCCAATTTGTTTATTATTGAAATTATAATTATGCTTATTATTGAAATTATACCGGATGTTTCCTATTGAATTTGAGCCATATTGGTCTAGCTGTTCCAGAGCGGCGTGCATTCAAGTGCATTCGAGTACACTTAAGTACGGTGGCTGACAATAGTTCCTTTCTGTCTTTATTTCACTCTAATTTGCATTAGATTCAATGTTTCCGTCTCGCTTATACATTCAATATTGAGAAAACAACAGCAAACACAGTACGAAGAGTAATAGAAATGTTTCATTAATTCATTGAAACGCACGTTCTCTTGCAGCGAGAGATATTGGACAGCGTGCGTTTGTGTGGTGACCGAAAAAGAATAAACAATCAAATGCTATATTCGTATTGATGAGACATTTCTTAATCTTTGAACTGTGTTTCGTGCGGTTTTCTCAATTTAGAACGTATAAGCGAGGCAGAAACATTTAATTCACTGCAAATTAGAGTTAAATAAAGACAGAAAGATATTTTTGACAGAGTTAAGATATTTTTATGCAAAAACTGAATTCCAAATTTCCCACTCTCCTAGCCGCATTTTTTAATGAAAGTTCATGCAGTTTGCGTCATTTGAAAAATATTCAAGTCCGTTACACGTTTTACATATTCAAATAATGCACAAAATGGCGTCGTTGAAGTCTGTACGTTAGCTCTCGACTCCGTTCCCATTTTTACACAAAAACTGTTTTTCACATTTCTGACTCTCCGTATTTTCTGTAGAAACATTTCCGTAAATTGAATAACGTCTACTTCATTCTAGCATTCTAATTTTCGTCAAAAAACCCTGGCAAATTGAAAGCATTTTTTCAAAGTCCATGCTATCTAGTGTAAAGCCGTTTCAAAACTCATTCTATCTAGTGTAAGCTATCTATCTAGCGAAAAATCTGACGGGGGTTCCAAAACGTTAGGAGGGGGTAAATTCGACCTATTTGACCAGCGTCAGAACCTATGATCAACAAACTAAATCTCAACATAGCAAATTGGAAACCGTTATTTTCACGACAATCAATGCACCGGCAGTCGTTCTGTATTGATACAAGTGAGTTGACGGTTTTTTGCCAAACATTTCAATGTAACTTCGTAGTCAAAATATTGATCCGATTTTCGATGTTTTGAAAACGTTTTGTCTCGCATTCAAGTGAGTTGACGGTTTTTTGCCAAACATTTCAATGTAACTGCGTAGTCAAAATATTGATCCGATTATCGATGTTTTGAAAACGTTTTGTCTCGCATTCAAGTGAGATGGCCATAGAACTGTGATATTTCGTCTCTGCACTGCAGCAGCAAATCAGAATATTAATTTAAACAAAGAAGAAGGACTGAAAATCGCAAAAATCTGATTATTTTGTGGGAATAACTAAATATACTCCTACAAAATGATTGATTTTTGTTATAAAAGGTAAAATAAAATATAATTTGTCCAATATGAAGCGTTAAAAGTAATATGAGTGAAAATAGGCGAAAATATGAAAAATTCTTGGAAATAGCTCAAATGTCACATTTTGGCCATGCGCTAAGGCAAATTTGATTTTTAAGCTGATTTTCGCACTGAAATGGCTTTCTGTGGACCCGTGTCCGAAGTTATGTAGAACTGTAGATTCATGGAATTTTTCACATTTTCGATACACCCGATTTCGATACATTTTGATATAAATGTATATGCTGCTTTACCATATTTTTTTCATTCTAACATTCCATACCATTATATCAATTATTTGTTTTGTACTTTATCGGGTTTATTTTTACCAAACACCTCCCTTCCCCGGAGACAATGTTTACTCTTAAACTTGACTTAACAATTTTTTTTCTCTAATTAAGAATGCAATGTTATACCAGCACGCACTTTTTATCTTGCCCATCTGGCTCAAGAACTATTCCGTTTCATATCATGATTGTTTCGCATTTTCATTCTAAGATCAATTCAAACAAAACTCATAGGTTAAATTTAATTTTATGAACCCACGACCTCTTGAATCTTTTAGGCTTGCGTGTGCTATTTAAAAGAAAGTTTTGCGTGTTCCATATTTTATAACTGAAAATCGATATGCATTTATCTTACTCTTTGATTGATCGATAAAGGAATTTTTTTATTAAATTTATACATAGTATTTGTGTGACTATGGTATTACGTGTGCAAAGACACTTGGTATATAAATTTGTTTTTATTTTGACAACATTTAAATTCTACAACATGACTTATACGAATCAATGCGCCAAATTTATCATACAATTATTTGTGAAAATTACTAGCATGCTGAGTTGCCTTTAGGCCAGATAAAAGATCTTTTAATATGTAAGTGTTTGTACCAGTTTTTTCAACTATTTCGCATTTTATGAATCTAGGAGCCAGTTTTTTACTATAATATTTTCCAGCGTCAAATAGAATCGTGTTTTTTCGGTAAACAATGTCACCTACTTTGTAATTTATTATGCGTAAATTGTATCGTTTTGTCGACCTGTCGTATGCTTCGTTTAGACGGTTTTGAATTTGTTTATACACATCGTTTCGTTTCTGTTTTGTATCTTCTTCTTCATTTATTTATATCAATTATCAATTCATATTCATCGACCTTTTCAGTCATTCGTTGCCCAAATACAATTTCATATGCAGTTTTGCCAGTGCTTGTATGCACTGCATTGTTTATTGCTCTAGCAGCGAGATCAATACGAACGTCCCATGCACGATGATTCAATTCATCCAACACGAAAGTCCCAAGCGCATATCTTATCACTTTATTTACACATTCAGTTGGGTTAACTTGCGCAAAATAGTTTGCCGTGTACCATTTGTTGATTTTCAGTTTATCCATCATATTTCTGAAAGTCTTAGATTTATACGCCATTGTCACTCACAATTATTTCAGGACATCTTTCAATATGAAATTGGTTACTGATTTTGCATCAGCTGTTCGTACTGGTTTTATAATTGTGTATTTCGAGAATAAATATCGATTGCCATCTTTGCTCATGGGATAAGGTCCACTGATATCCACGTGGTGTTGTGATGTTATTCACTGGTTTTATTAGATTACAAACTTCACAATTGCGTACATATTTCGCAATATGATGATTCATACGCGGCCAAATTTTCAAATCCATTCTATCTATCTGTAAACCTATTTCAAAACCCATTCTATCTAGTCTGAGAAAAAGTGAAGACCTAAAAAAAGGTCATCACTTTTGAGAATCGATTCAAAATCTTTGCTTTTCGTTATCTCTTCTCGTTTTTCACGAGGTACACATACTCTCCAAAGATAATCTGGGTCATTACAATCTTCATTCATACTTTTTTTCATATATAACAAGCCATTCTGAATTTTGAGATTATCATTTTCTTGTGGTTTTTTCAATGCTAACGAATCCCGGAATACCCCCCCTCTGTGCACCTGTATGGTATGAAATGTATGAAAAAATCAGTAAAATTCATGAAAATTGACAATAATAATAAACATTGCTGCGCTATTTTTTCATATAAAAATTTGGTGCGGAGATAGTGTGAATTCGGTGAGATTTGTACTATAATGCAATGTATCTACACTATTTCTACACCAATTTTACATGAAAATAATGATGCAACGGCGCAGAAACGAGTACTTTTGGTGTGAATTTGGTGCCATTTTTTTTAATGAGATCTAGATGAGTTACTTCCTGTAACTTTGTAGGTAAAAAAAGTGTTCATTATGGGTCAAAACGATCCAAGTACATATAAACATGTTTATCAAACAAAATAATTAAATTCACCATTATCTTTGCTGAAAATTGTTGACTGTGATCTGAATTACAATTTACCTTTAGGGAGCATCTCGATATCTTCAACAGTTTTTGAATTAGAGGGATTTTTTTACGCACCTCTCCAAGTTTTTTCTCACAACCCAATAGATGGGTCAAAAGTACTATTCGCAAAGTCGGTAGGGTATCGAGCGATATATTTTTGGATCCGTCTAAACAACTGCTACATTCATGTGGAGCAGGCCCGTAGCCAGGATCGAATATTCGGGGGGGCGCTGGAAGTTTCAGGGGGGGTGGAGAAAAAAAAATTCAAATACGAAAGTCCTTATTTGTTCATGTATATTTTCGCAGGTTTTTATAACAACATTTTACAGTATTTAGTTTAGGAAAGAGAGTATGTTGTTCGCTCCTACAATGGCCTTTAATATTTCGACATTTTCCTGAAATCGAGATTCGATTTTGTGCAAAACCCGATCAAATATTTCGAAACTGATTTTTTTTAGCGACAGAAAACTCTTGAACGATCACGTTGGTGTTAATTTGGCCTGTTGAATTTATGTCTGTCGACATTGAATCTCCGTTTCCCACATTTTCTTCTATAACTGTACTGAATTTTTAATAAGAACTTCACAATCGCGAGTGTTCTCACTTTGTGAATGAATCTATCTTTACTTATTAGAGCTCGCTCATAAATGCACGTTCATGTATGCACATAAAGAAGAAATTGAATGACAGTACTCTTGAGGTTAGAGTAATTGGCTCGTTTATTCCGATTTCAGTGTAATAAAACACGATTTCCCTTTTTTTGATTCATAACACTGTTGAACACGAATTTTCACCTATATACGTTTGATAGAGGACGATGAACGAATCAAAATGCCATTCACAGGTTTCAAAAATCAACTAAAGGCCCGAAGAAAAATTTTCACCTGAAAATTTCGGTTCCAGGGAAAAAAAATTAATTTTTACATATTGTTTTTTCGACTGATAATAACCCTCTAGTGCATGCCTATAGGCATGGTTAAATAATCGCAGATAAAACGCACTTTAAACAGCAATCTAATAAAACAATGACATAAAACACATTCGGAAATGTTGAGGTTTACAATTGCTGAAAATCTTATGATTGTATCTTGAGCGGATGTTGAGTTACAAGCATAAGCGTAAAAATTTTCCAATTTGACAAAAGATTATTTACGAATTGTTGAAATTTGACACTTTTGACAAAATTTGAGACCAAAACCATCTTAATTAGATACCTCAAAACGCTGAGAAAAATTCATGCACTAGAGGGTTAATGAAAAACATTATGATGTGTCGAAAAATTTGAGATTTGTTGTATTTTTTCAAGAAAAAAGATAAAAAAATGTATAAATTTTGAAATATATTCCGTGAACCGTACCGATTTCGATCTGGGTATCTTCGGAAATTGTTAGATAATGACCACTTTCGAGACTATATTAGAAGGGTTAACCTCAAAAACGCCCTTTTTAGGGGAAAAAGATGCTCACACAATGAGGCTATATTTCACCCTTAAGAGGTGATTTTTTGGGGTCGACCCCTTGGGTAAAGTTTTTCATCTCATCTTAACCAACAACTTTGCTGCAGACGGTAATCTCAAAATCCTTACCATTTCAAAGGTGTCACAAATTGCAAATCTCTTGGAGGGCCGAAAATTGAGTCCTATGTGAAATTTTCAGATCGTTATACCTACAAAATGGTAAGGACTTTGAATTTACATAATGTTATTATTTATTGCGATGGCAACATTAACAAAAATCGATACACAGTAAAACCTCCGAATAGCGGAACCTCCCAAAAGCGGAATCCCTGCGTTTAACGGAAAAAAATTTCGGCCATTGAAATCCTAGTGCAAATTGACCTCCCAATAGCGGAAAAATTACCTCCAGTTAGCGGAAAATTCATCGCCCAGTCAACAAATTTTTTCCCTTCCAATCTTGTTTTCTTTCAACACACTTGCGAATAAATGATCATGATAAGAAAATATTTCACAAAAATGTGTTTGTGTCCATTTCTGTAGATCTTTCCTTCATATGATATCGATATTTTTGCACACTTGTATATGTGAGAGAGAGTGAGAAAAATGCAACGAACACATTAAATTCTATCAGTTCTCTCAAAACACTAACAAGAAAAAAAATGATTCGAACCGCTACATGAATGTGCTTCAAATTCATAACCTCTTGTTTTAAGGTCCTATTTCCTAGACCGCTGATTACAATCGTTGACGATCTTTCCCATACAAATACAATCGTCAACGATTACAAACGTATGGAAGAGATCGGCGACGATTGTAATCGGCGGTCTAGGAAATAGGACCTTTAAGTGTATTGAAGACAAAACCTCGGCCTCCAAATTACGAGAAAGTCGACGAGAAAGTGTACAGTTGGCTATCACAAGCGATTGCTAAGTAAATCCCAGTGTCGGGTGTTTTATTGCAAGAGAAAGCGGTGCAGTTTGCAAAAGATTTGGGTGAAAATGATTTCAAAGCGGTTGATTAGAAAAATTCAAATTGCGGCACCAATTAACTTTTTTCGATCTGAATCCGATGAAGGACCATATTATTCATTACATCATCTTCTATTTTTTGAATATTTATAAATAAAATTGGAAAAAACCTCTATATAACCTCTATTTAGCGGAACCTCCCAAAAGCGGAAATTTGGCCCTTGATTTTCCGCTATCCAGGGGTTTCACTGTACCAAACAAAAATTCATTTTTTTGCTGTCCTCAGTTTTTTATGAGATTTCGTTGAAATTTTGTACGCGTGTAGAAGTCGGGGGGGGGGGGGGGCGTGAGATGTCAGGGGGGGCTGTACCCCCCCTAGCACCCCTCTAAATACGAGCCTGATGTGGAGTTAAATCAAAATCATAGGACTGTGAGCCGAACGGTGAATGTTGAAACACATGGGTCACATAAATTTGGGATCGAGATATAGATTGTACCGTAACCTAATTTGAATCTTACATGACGTGAAAAATTCGTTTCGGTTATTTGGTTTAAGTGCGCACCGAAGACATTTCTAGATATTAGACTAAGGACGGAGGCATACCCCCCTTCCTTCCGTACGCTCATGGTTCAAGAAGTGTGACACCCGAGTATACCATGATCAGTTTTCGATCATTTCGTTCGAATTTGCTAAATTAACTCTATGTGAATATTCATATATTTTGTTCTTAATTTTTAGGTATGTGTGGTCGAGCCTTTTCACCACGTTTGTTATTTACTTGGCCAAACTCAAGAATATCTGTAATGGGAGGCACTCAAGCAGCAAATGTCCTATCACAAATCGCTGAAGACCAAAAAAAGCGTGAAAAAAAAGCTTGGAGTGAAGAATATTCTAGTCAAATAAAAAAACCGATTATACAACAATTTGAAAGAGAAGGATCACCATTATATAGTACTGCAAGATTATGGGATGATGGCATAATAGATCCAGCCAACACTAGAAAAGTGCTCGGATTAAGTTTACAGGTGGTGAATAATAATCTCAATATAGAAACTAAATTTGGTGTTTTCCGGATGTAAATTTCTAAGTAAAAATTGTAAAAAGGCTTGGAGATTTTATAAAATTTACTAGATAACCAAAATAAATATTACAAACCACTCATTCAAAGCAGTCGTGTTCTATTCAATTACTTTCTTTTACACATATCTTTTATATCGATTAGATAACAAATTAATCAAGTTTGAACCATTTATTATAAATTATTTGTAATGTGGGCGGAGCGAACCGGATTTTTGTGAGATTACATCAAGTAAAATCAATAAATCGTTAATGTTATTACAATTCAGAAAATCAAAATTCGGAGAATAATGTTTGGAAAAAGTATGACAAATATACAGTGCCCGAAATATTTATAGCCAAATTTTTATTTTCGTGAATATTTTTCACAATACTTCTTGAATCCACATAAAGTTGGCCTGAGAAAATAAAAAATACAAGCATCAAAATACTTTTTTGGAAAAATCAGATCGATTTAATCACATTATTTCTCAATTTATCGATATTTAGAAAAATAGTACGAAATATTTATAGCAGAATTTCACCTTTCTGGCATCTAAATCACCTTTCTGGCATCAAAACTTATATTAAAATATCTATGGATACTACTTATATTTAGTTTCTTTGCCCTTTTTATCGCTCAATGCCTGCATTCGATGTGGTAAACCGTCAAACATTATTCGCGTATTGACGACCTTCTCGGTAATCTTCAGGAGTCAAAATCGACCACACATTTTCGATGATGTTCATATCAGCAGATTTTAGTGACCACTTGTCGATTCATGTCTCAAAGTTTGATGAAAACACAACTGAAGACATCGTTAAGCGCATATTAGGTGGAACGCAACTTTATTTCGAACAATTTCATGTTAGCAAACTTTCAAGTCGAAAAAATAAAATAAAAAATACACAAGTTTTAAGATAATATTTTTGTATTATTTATTCAATGGAGCAGCGGTTTTAGTTGGAGTTGAAGGGATACAAGAGTTTATTGAGAGAAACTGGTGTTTATTTGTTGGAGTAAGTGAATCCATGAAAACGGCGCAAGTACCTCAATGTTGGAAAACATCCTTTGTGAGACCGATATTCAAAAGTGGATCAAGAAATGATATTAGTAATTACAGAGGTGTGGCACTCAAATGCGTAATAGCAAAGTTATTGGATTCAATATCAACAGGTAATTTGAATTTTTACATTAAGAACATCATTAATGATAGTCAGCACGGGTTCATAAAAGGAAGATCAACAATTACAAATCTAGTTGAATTTGCATCGTCCACATTGAACAACTTGTCGACGAATACACAAACTGATGCAATCTATATCGATCTAGCAAAGGCTTTTGATTCCGTAAATACTGATCTTCTGATCCACAAACTCAATGTCATGGGTCTGAACCACGAGATTCTAAGATGGATTAAATCCTATCTAAATGGCAGAAAGCAAATAGTAAAAATCGATAATACGAAGTCAATCCCAATTGATGTTACCTCTGGTACAGGTCAGGGCTACCCAATTGGAGCCACATTGTTCTTATTATTTATCATAGAATTACCATATTATGTTGAAGACTCTACATTACTTTCATTTGCAGATGATGCTAGACTGTCCAAACATATTGAGTCTGAAAAAGATTGCTCGAAATTACAAAATGACTTAGAAAACATTTCTATCTTTTTCAGTCGTAATGATCTTAGATTGAATGTTAAGAAGACCAAATTAATGAGGTTTCACCGAATGGGTATAATGATTGATCATAACTATATCATTGGAGACGAAGTCATCCAGAGAGTCAATGAAATCAAAGACTTGGGAGTTATTCTTGATAGTCAACTCAATTTCAAATCACACATTGAATACATCATAGCAAAAGCCAAATCAAGACTAGCTTGGATCAAAAGATTTGGTCGTGATTTCAAGGATCCGTGGACCATTCGATTACTCTTTTACACATATTTACATTTTACACCAATACTTGAATATGGTTCACAAGTTTGGAACCCCTACATGAAGGGTCAGACCAGAAGAATCGAATCAATCCAGAAACAATTTTTACATTATGCTCTTCGAAAATTAAAATGGCCAAATAGGTTCCACATGCCAAAGTATGAAGATAGGCTGATGCTGCTTCAGTTGATAACTTTGGAAGAACGTAGAATGGTGGCCCAAGTAGTTTTTATTCACAAATTGATCATTGGTAAAATATCATCTAGTCATTTACTGGAATATATCGTATTTCGTTTACCTCATTACCAAACTCGCAATAGCAATCTATTAATAGTGCCATTGAAAAAGTGTAATTATAGAAAATATCAGCCAATGAATTTTATGCTTGATGCATTCAATGAATTTTCTGATAAAAAGATTCCCAATTGTGATATGTATCTAGTTGATTTCAATGTGAACACAGATACTATAAAAAAGAGAATAATTGAATATTTTAAAACTTCAAGAAAATAAATTTAATAATCAATTTTGAAATCAGTTAATCGCAGCGTTTTGCTCCGTAACCGTTAGGGTTAGCAAATAGGTTAACTGATTGGTGCTATCAAACATTGATTATAAATGAATTTGTACATTTTTATACACATTTTTATAAACTTATAATAAACCACCTCTGGCGAAGAAACGCTGTATGGTGCAGACCATTAACATTAACATTAAAATGGCCATCCGAATACAATTGATTTGAATTATGTTAAACATGTCAATATATGTAATTAGCGCAAGTGCAATGCGACGAAGCGGTATTGCGATTGCGCTTCTTATCATTATGCGCTGACGCCAATGAGCGGAATGCATAAAAAGTATAAGCGATATTACCAAATTATAAAGAGTAGGGGAAATGTGGCACTACAATAATAACATTCAGCAAATCTGTATATAACCAAATCATGGATAAACATTTATGGGAGAGTGATTTCACAGCTAGAGTTTGTAGCTTACCAACGCAGTAAATAAAAAAAAACTCTCAAAAGAAAAATATGAAAATAAACCCGAAAAATAAAAGAGCACAAAATATAAATAAACAGTCGAATAAGAACAAACCAAATCAAAATAATGGTGCCCGATGGTCAAAACCATCGAAATGCTATCATAACAATAATAATAATTATCATTGGCAGAATAAATATCGAAATATAAGCCATTTCAATCGTTCAAATCAATATGTACCGTATGCGCCGATATTTAGACACAATTAGCAAGACCATCAAAATTTGTCCTATCATTATACGAACACCGACCAGTTCATTCAGCCACAATACCTGCAACAATTTCAACAGCATTTTCAATTACCACTTCAACCACCAGTCAAGAACCAGTGGCAACCACAATATCATCCAACATATCAAAGACAACCATTTCACCACCAGTTTACTCAATAAACAACAAAACAGATGCAATTGAGGTTTTGGAATACATGATGCTACTAGAAATGCAAAATTTAGATAAAGTGCCGATCAATGATTCAACAATTGACATATTCATAGATAAAATAAATTCACTTCAGATACAAGTGAATGAAATCCAGAAAGATACCGCAAAACCAACCACAAAATTAACAGCTAAGAGTTCATATTGCAGGGGCAACAGCCTAGACAGTTTTAATAAGATTTACTGCCACAATGTTAATGGGCTTCGTACCAAATTACCAGAATTTTTTTGCTAATATATTAATTTCTCCTTTTAAGGTTTACATGTTATGTGAAACTAACCTTGATGACACAATTCCATCATCAAATGTATTCCCGAATGATTTCAATGTATACAGATGTGATAGGTCGAGCCTGAGAGTAATCAATCAAAAAAGAAGAAAACAGGCGGTGGAGTTCTGATTGCGGTTCATGAATCATTAAATTCTCACTTGATAGGAAATGGTGAAGCATTTGGTACAGAAATAATTTGTGTACAGGTGAACCTTGGCGATTTTAATTAATTCCTAATAGAATCATACATCAGACCAGACTCATCATTGGCAGTATACCAAAAAAATTTCAAAAGGAAGATCAAATTCTAATTCCTCTAAATTTTGCAATTTGAGACTACTTTTTGAGATATATTCATATCAAACATCGATTTTCTAAGAATTTCGTACATTTTCCCACGTTTTCATATTCAATGAATGAAGCCATTTCATGGGAAAAATTGAGAATACGGCAAAAAAAATTTCAACGAATGAAAGAGTCATGTTTTTTCATGTTTTCTGCTGCACTATAAAACTTGTTCGTTAAGATGCAATGTTCACTAAGATATTGTGAAGAGATTTTTTGAAATTTATTTACTTTTATTGATATATTGGTTCAAATGCGCCATCATGACGTTTTTGAGCTGGAAAAAATTTAGAGAGTACGGTATACATTCTTCTAACAAAAGAGACAAATTCATGCATAAAATTCATTTTTTAGTATTTAGTATTTTCACCGCGTGCCTGAGCACATTCTATGTGCGGAAAAGTAAAATACGGTATTAATTATTTTTAAAGTTCAAATAAAGCAATTAAAGCCCAGATTCCGTCACAAAAAGTTATCAGTGCACTTAATTGTTCGATTTATTCGAAGAGTTCATGTAGTTATGACACACAGAAGACAGATGAAATATGGAAGAAAATGTTAGTTGTAAGTTGTATCAGGAGTAAATTTGATCGAATCCGTCATACAAATCTCGTTTTAGGTCACTTGTTGGAGTTGTAAATTCAACGGATGAAAATGAGTTAATTGATTATGATGAATTGATACTAACGGTAGGTGATTCACAGAAGTTGATAGCCTAGTAAAACTAAGAATTTTTTGTTCTACACTTTTTCGATCTCTGACCAGGGACCCCTTGAAGGTATTGAGGTCAGCTTTCAAACCACATGTCAGCAATTTGAAAAATTAATGGGAATTATTTTTACCAAATACTGATAAGTTGCCAATCGATCTGACACGTAAATGCTCAGACTTCGATGTTGCAGAGAACGGCAAAAAGAAAATTCTGGCCCGGAATTAGAATATTTCGGGGACCCTCCTCCCCGTAGGAAAAGGAAAACGACAAAAAAAATCAGGCCAGGAATTGGTATGTGAAATAGGAAATCCCGGATTCCATAGGTGTCCAGACCGGGGTACACCTGGGCATAACCCGGATTTCATTGGTGTCTGGTCCGGGTTAGATTACAAATCAACCTTGCAAAACTACTGATATATGATGAAAAAACCTGAACGAGGTATGAACAGAGTTGCGGACTGATATATCCTGCCCACAAAATGACTGATACCAAATTTTATAGTTCTTCAATAATTCAATAGTTAGTCCATGCCATATTACAATGAATGTGAACTAGAGGATTATTTTTCTAAGCCAAATGCTGCATAACTATTTCATACTCAAATTATGAAGACAATCATAAAATATAATCTACAGTGTTCTTTTTATTAATTTGGGCGATTTTCGAAAAGCGTCAGAAATCTTAAGTACCAGTAAAATACAAACTCCTTGCGATTTTCGAGAGTCGACTTAGACTTTAAGATTCTTATATGTTTTACTTATGAATATTAATTTGATTTAAGAATATTTCATTTTTAAATTAGACATTTTTTCCACTCTCGCTCAGGAATGGTTTTGAAGTATTTTTTTTTCCAATTGGTAGAATTCGACAAGAAGATTGAATTGTATTTATGTGATCTGAACAGTGATTCCCATACGCCATGTTGAAAAGTGCCTCTGGATCGCATACAAATTTATACACATAGCGTTCACCTGTAAATAAATAATGGAATTTATTGAAAAAATTAAATTTTAAAAAATCCCGAATTTCTGGATTTTAAACAGAATATCCGACCATTTCTCAAGGAAGCAAAGTGTGCATAGTTTCCAACCGTAAATGTTTGGTTGTCCAGCTCGATAGCAAATGATAAGAGCACAATTTTGGTGCATGAAAACTGAACGGACATTATGCATTGGGCACACTTTGCTTCCTGAAGAATAAATAACTTAAAATTACTATTTTCTTCAGTAAGTATTTTGTTTGTTTTGTTTTGTGAGCTCATAAATTGTTCAATACCAATATGGTAGTTGTTCAATCTATATATTAATACGCTAAGCCCTTTTTTGTACTCCTTTTTCAGTATGGTTAAACTCAACGTACGACGATAAAACTTATACCATTTGAAAGGTATTGTCAATAAGAAGTGCCATCAGAAGGATCACGTCAATCGGTCTATTACAAGTCCGTGAAAATTCTGATATGTATAACTAGTCTCGAATAAAATGATCTTTTTGATATGTTTAAAATCGGTGAATATGAACGTGGCCTAATTGAAAATAACTTGGTGTTTTCATGTATTTGTGTACGCATACAACGAAGTTTCTCCACATCAATACTGTCGTCCAGTAGTGACAACAATGTTTTACGGCGTGTTGAATGTTGTCGTCGATGAGCGACAATCGTGCAATTCATTAACAAGACTAAATTTGTGCGTGTTGCTTAACGACAATCGCTGATTTTGTATCACTTTTCGAACAACAATGTGCCATTTTCAGCACAATTTTGTTCCATTTTCAGCACAATATTGTGCCATTTTTAGCACAATGTGAGAATGTATTCGTTGGTTGCCCAGCTGTCATTATCTTCATGCTATGGTGAACACATGCAACCAAAACTACTCTTTCATATTACTATATTCATTTTTTTCACTGAATGATGATATTGCTGTCGTTCCCGCGTGACAATGTTGTAACCCAGAAACAAAATCAATATCATCATTATAATGATGACTCCCTATAGGGAGTCGGAATTTGTGTTCACTAATTCCTGAAAATAGCAACTACAAACAATCTCTGTTCATATTCACGACAACGCTGAATGTTTTTATGAACGCATACAACAAAATATCCTGGATTTGGCATGTTATTTTATTCATTTTTGTCATTGCGTATGTAACGACAATATTGCTTTCGTCGGTAAGCGACGCGCAAAAATTCAGTCTCGTTTATGAATTGCACGATTGTCGCTCATCAACGACAACATTCAACACGTCGTGAAACATTGCTGGAGAAACTTCGTTGTATGCGTACACAAACACATGAAAACAACAAGTTATTTTCAATTAAGCCATGTTCATATTCACCGATTATAAACATATTAAACAGATCATTTTATTCGAGACTTATTATACATTAGGGTGTACGAGATTCATTTGGGAAAGGATCAGCACTCATCACCTAAAAGTGGAATAAATTGTAGGCATTTTGGTATACATAACATTCATTTTGATTCGGCCAATGTTTCCTATGGAGCACGGAAATTTTTTGAGGTTATGTCGCTTGTAAAAATGAAGAGAAAAATCGGGAACAAATACAATTATATTTTCAATTGATCGACATAAATATTATTCAGCACTGAAATTTTGATTGATTGCACTGATAATATCCGACCTGGATAACGATTTGAATTCATTCCATAGGAAACATTGGCCGAATCAAAATGAATGTTATTTATACCAAAATTCATAAAATTTATACCACTTTTAGATGATGAGCGCTGATCCCTTCCAACATGAATCCCGGACACACTAATGTACATGGGTGTTTTTCC
Organism: Aphidoletes aphidimyza; assembly: GCA_030463065.1. NCBI lineage: Eukaryota > Metazoa > Arthropoda > Insecta > Diptera > Cecidomyiidae > Aphidoletes > Aphidoletes aphidimyza. The sequence goes on along the minus strand of CM059998.1, from coordinate 15,579,282 downwards.
CATATAAAATGCACAAAACAACAAAATACACGCTATACTTAGCCGTAGCCCGTACACAACATAAGCGAACGATGTTGTGAAAAAAAATTGATTCTGCTAAATTGCTATGAGGGGGAGGGGGAGGTTGGATAGTCTTAAGGGGATAGAACCGTTCGTATGGTATTATGCCAAATGAAGGGAGTTTTGCGGGACTCAACTGGACCGGTCTGAGGGGGGGGCTTCAAGTGGTCTAAAGGGGGTCAATCAGGTTAAAGGGTAGGATGGAACTGCTATGAGGGTTCTTTGGGGGGGAGGACAATACGGGATTGATATTAATTCGGGTTTAGGGGGGACTCAACTGGACTGGGGGGGGTTTCAAGTGGTTTAAGGGGGGTCGGGATAAGGGGGGGAACAACTACTATGAGGGTTTTGGGGGGTGGGGGTAATACGGGATTGATATCCACGCAATGACAAATTATCTGTGCATTTTGATATGTATTTAAAATACGTATCAAACAACAAGTCCGTGTAACACAAAACAAGTCAAAAGACCAAAAATTCAATAGAGTTGGGATCTTATTAAGGCAACAAGTTTTCACTCATGGTCACAGCGACATATAATTGAATGCATAAAAATAAAACAACCGACCCGAAGTAGTGACTGATGGGCAACGCAAGCAACATAACCATTCTCACATTGTGCCAAAAATGCAACTTTGTTGTACCACAAGAGGCACAAAACCAGCGCGGTTGACAACTGAAACTATAGCGCGGCGATCGGCGTTGCGAGCAACGTCGGGAGGGTGAATAAAAAATAAAATATACGCATCACAAAAATGTATTAGAGAATTTGCATATTTAGCAAAGAGAAATGGTTTCGTTTCGATTTGGTCAGATTTTTTTATTAGTTCTGCTTAAATGCACGAGAAAATAGAAATGTACTTTTATTCTCATGCATTCAATTATATGTCGCTGCAAGTAGAGTTAGATCTTTCGATGGATTGAGATTCTATATTGTAGATCGAAGTGAACAAGGGCATTTAGCAAATTATGACAGAGTAATCACTAAAAGAATTTACTTGAACCGATATATATGTCACTGTCTCGGTGATAACAAAACAAGTAAAATGGTCGAATTTCGACCACTGGGCGATACTAGTACCAATAAAACAGTGGTTTTCGAAGATACGACTTTTATATTCAGATAATAGTAAGGTAGCTAGTTGTGTAACGGCTCCGGGTATGAGACGGTCGATTTTTTTAATGTTGCAATAGTAATATGACCAATTTGACATGTGTCGAAATTCTCTAATTAGCCAAGCCAGGTTCTGGTAAAACACCGAAGTGAATAGTCGCAATGCTTGTGTTAGCTCCAGACATCGTGTGTAAAAATCACCAAAAAAGTGTCTACCCGGCTTTTTCGCAATACTATTATTTCAAATGAATCACGTCAAAAATGTGGAATGAATGCATTTTAGCCATAATGTGATGGAATGAAGATTCAAGCCAATATATGGACGAAAAAAAATTAAAGAGTCACTCGCAAAATAACGTCATTTTCCGGTATGAGACACAGCATGTCCCCGCTTATGAGACACCGGTTTTTCGAACATCAATCGTATGCAACTGAAAAAGAAGTTTTTTTTTTGCTCGCATTCAAGCGATAAAACCAAATTATATGGTCATTTCAGCTAACGAATTTTGTTTTCTCATATTTGAGCAAAAAACTACATTTTCTCCGCATTTAACCAAAAACAAAATTGAGTGAAAATGTTTTTCTCCGTATTTGAATAACAGGAAATCGGAAACAGAAGTTCATTTGACTGAACGTTTCCCAAGCCTGGTTGAATTCCAGCCATTTATCAGCCATTGTTTGTCATTGTTTAATTTAAATAGCTTAAAAAATTCAAAACCTGACGAAAAAAAGCATATTGATAGTTTCATTTATGTTCGATCATAGACATCAAATATCCACCTTGAAAATCTTTTTTTTTATTTATTGTTCAACAAAATAGTTTTATTTATTGTTCAGACTTAATTTAGCGCTAAACAAATGCTACATTCCTGTGGAGCTCAAATCAAAATCATAGGACTGTGAGCCACACAGTGAAGTTTCAAATACCAGGGCTAACGGGCCAACGAAGCCATTGACCCATACAAATGTTCATCCCTCTTTGGACCTTGTTTTTAATGACAATTTTTCGAGAACGGCGAAGTCGATCCTGTTCAAATTATTACAGGTGACGTAACTTGAGGTCCCCTCTCAATAAATAGTTTAGGTCGAAGAGATGTCCACACCCGTTTGAGCTGTATGAGCCTCTGAAAATGTGATTTTTGTTGCATAAAAATGCCAATATATCGAGAACGGCTGTATAGATTGGGCCGAAATTTGGCATAGGGAGTTAATTTTTGCTCCTCTCCAAGTTTGTTCTCACAACCCCATAGATGCGAGACTTCCTTCGGGTACCTCCCATACAAAATGACACTTTTTGCACGGTGGACCAAAAGTACCATTCACAAGGTCGCTAGGGAATCAAGCGATATATTTTTGGATCAGGCTAAACAAATGCTACATTCCTGTGGAGTTTAATCAAAATCGTAGGACTGTGAGCCAAACGGTGAAGGTTCAAATGCAAATGAGTCACATACATTTTTTTGTGACCCGAAATTACTCTCTTGATCTCATGACTAAAGCTCGAGAACGACGAAGTCGATTCCGTTCAAATTCTCATAGGTGACGTAACTTGAGTCCCCCTTCAAGAAACCGTTTTGTGATCCAAGATATCCCCACCCGTTCGAGCTGCATTACAGGGAAAGAATGAAGCACACCGGCCGAAGCGGAGGCCGGCTACTTACCGAGCAAACGATTGATCAGATACTAATTACAGCTTATGCTCGTATGACAATATTTCGTGAATTACTAAGTCCATTTCGTTCAAATGTTCGTGGATAGAGATCGTTCATATTAAGCCCTCGTGACCTTTATGCCCAAATGGCAGTGTATATTTAAACCAAATTGAAAATTTAAAAAAAAGGTAAATACAAGTTTTATTCAAGTAAAACAAGGGTTTTTTCTATGTTGAATAATACAAACTTGACGAGTAAAATTATTTTCAAATGATAGGTAAATTTTAAAACCGAACAAAAAAACGGTTTGAACAAAAATAAATGGGCTTACATGCGTAAGGTTTACTCTTCCGCACTTTTAACCATCAAGTGATTCATAAAATTAGTTTCAATGTGAAAGTAAACATAGTGAAATTACAAGAAAACGTCATCCAATCGGCCTCAATTTCTGTCCAGGCCCTTTTTTCTACAAAATAGGCAGTTTATATGTGTTCGGAGCAGTGAGTCAAAAATCAGTGGTTGCACCTGTTTTCTGAATCCAATCTATTATATGACCACAAATATGGAATTATTTTATTTCTAAATCACAGAACCATAATAATTTGCCTCAGAAAAGTCAAAAGGGCCCACGGAAGACATATTTTAGGCTTATTTATGATACTTTCCATATAAAAATTGAATTTTCAAGCAAAAAGCCACATTCACTTGAGCCGAACTGCGCCACACCGACTACTACGATATTGCTCAAAATTGGATGAAATCTTAGTGTTATTCATAACAAACTATATAGTGGTTCATGAGTCAAAGATTGGATTTGAACGCAAATTGATTAACAATTTTGCGAATGGCGTACGTGTACGAATTTTATGAATTTCGTCTATTTTGGCTGCAAATTTGCAAAATTATATCAAATATGGAATGATTGTATTTAGGAATCTCAGAACTAATATAGTTTGGCCCAGGAAAGTCATATGGGCTCGCAGAAAACATTTAGTAGGCTTATTGTGGTAATTTCGTTCAACAATGGCATTTCAAGGGCAATAAACGTATATTCACTTGAGAGCATGGTACGCCAAAACGGCTATACCAATATTGCTCAAAATTTAATGATTCAAATAATTTCCAAACAATGGTGAAAATTTGAAATCGATCGGTGGAGTCGTTTTTGAGCTATCGTTGTGACAAAAAACGTGACACCGAACGACGGACAACGTGCCACAGCCATGGGCGTAGCCAGGGGGCGAGTGCCGCTACCTTAATACATTGTCCTCGATTTTTGCCAATTGTTCTCGATGTATTCAATCGGTCGGCAACATATAATCCGAAAATTCACGTATTCATAGTGTTTCGATCAAAAAGTGTATTAAAATTCATGCAAAAATCGAGGACAATAAGAAATGAGAAGTTTCTAAAATCGACTATAATTTTACATTACTTATTGTCCTCGATTTTGAATTAAAGATTTTTGAAAATCCAATAAAAATCGAGGATTACTATGGGCTCGGTTTTTGTGTAAAATGTACTGAAGACCCAACTCATTGAATGCAACTTGAATGCACGCTGTTCTGGAACGGCCATACCAATATGGCTCAAATTCAATAGGAAACATCCGGTAATAATACTGAACAAATTTGCTTTTGTCACTTTGGGATTTGAGACTCGGTTCGAGAGTTATCGTGCTAACGTACATACACAGACGACAACGACGACGACGCCATTTTGTACCGGAGGTACCAGAACCGAGTATCCAAATCAAAAAAGTGCCAAGAAAGATTTGTTCCCATGGTGAACTGAGACTCTGGTCAAAATTTGAGCCTGATCGGAGGTCATTTACTCAAGTGCGGTCGAGTTGAGTTTTCAAGGCAAAACCAATACTTTTCCTGAGTACATTCCGATTTTTAGGAGAAATGTCCTCGATTTTGAACAGAAATTTGGTTTTGACGCTACCTAAAAAGAGCTGGCTACGCCCATGGCCACAGCCCCACATCAACATACAGTGTGTTTCAAATTTCCTGCCTATAGGGAGAATTTCGTTTTTTTTGCATTTAAGGATGACAAAAAGATAATTTTTTGATTTATTATGGTAAAATATTCAAATAGCATGAAAAAAATTAACCATTTGAAGTCTTTATAATTATTTATCTTTTATTTTAGAAAATATTATTAAATTATTTCATGAACGGCAGCCATTTATGCGAAATTCGCCAATAGATGTCATTGTAGTATACTGACTGACAAACAAACTGAACGTTAACTGACGTTAACTCATGCGATGTTGAACGTTGTCCATCAAGTTTGACGCTTTCAGATATAGAAATGAAACTTATAAACAAAAAAGGTATTTCGATTCCATAATTTGAAAGATTAATGATTGGAATTGTTTACTATTTATCGCTCAATACAACAAACTTAAAAGTAATACAAAGTTAACCTGAAAGAAAATGTCTATTCGAGATGAATCAACTGTCGTCAGCCGAACGCAACAAAAACTGACTAGGATTGTCCAGAGCTGATTACGGTTGATTTCACTCATCAATTCTGGGGTTTTTATGCAATTACCCCGAAAAACTAATGCGATTTCAAAATCACCCCGAAAAACTAATGCGATTGCAAAATCACCTCAAATTTCCTGAGCAAAATGGCAACAGTACTGAAATTGACTAAGACCGTCTTGAATTGGCTAAAAGCAACTAAAACTGGCTAAGATTGTCCAGAGTCAACTATGGATGATTTTTGTATTTCACCCATAAATGCTGGGGTTATGCAATTACTGAAAACTAAGCGATTCAAAACACCCGAAAAACTAATGCGATTTCAAAATTACCCCGAAAAACTAATGCGATTGCAAAATCACCTCAAATTTCCTGAGCAAAATGGCAACAGTACTGAAATTGACTAAGACCGTCTTGAATTGGCTAAAAGCAACTAAAACTGGCTAAGATTGTCCAGAGTCAACTATGGATGATTTTTGTATTTCACCCATAAATGCTGGGGTTTTTATGCAATTACCCCGAAAAACTAATGCGATTTCAAAATTACCCCGAAAAACTAATGCGATTGCAAAATCACCTCAAATTTCCTGAGCAAAATGGCAACAGTACTGAAATTGACTAAGACCGTCTTGAATTGGCTAAAAGCAACTAAAACTGGCTAAGATTGTCCAGAGTCAACTATGGATGGTTTTTGTATTTCACTCATTAATTCTGGGGTTTTTATGCAATTACCCCGAAAAACTAATGCGATTTCAAAATTACCCCGAAAAACTAATGCGATTGCAAAATCACCTCAAATTTCCTGAGCAAAATGGCAACAGTACTGAAATTGACTAAGACCGTCTTGAATTGGCTAAAAGCAACTAAAACTGGCTAAGATTGTCCAGAGTCAACTATGGATGATTTTTGTATTTCACCCATAAATGCTGGGGTTTTTATGCAATTACCCCGAAAAACTAATGCGATTTCAAAATTACCCCGAAAAACTAATGCGATTGCAAAATCACCTCAAATTTCCTGAGCAAAATGGCAACAGTACTGAAATTGACTAAGACCGTCTTGAATTGGCTAAAAGCAACTAAAACTGGCTAAGATTGTCCAGAGTCAACTATGGATGATTTTTGTATTTCACCCATAAATGCTGGGGTTTTTATGCAATTACCCCGAAAAACTAATGCGATTTCAAAATTACCCCGAAAAACTAATGCGATTGCAAAATCACCTCAAATTTCCTGAGCAAAATGGCAACAGTACTGAAATTGACTAAGACCGTCTTGAATTGGCTAAAAGCAACTAAAACTGGCTAAGATTGTCCAGAGTCAACTATGGATGGTTTTTGTATTTCACCCATAAATGCTGGGGTTTTTATGCAATTACCCTGAAAAACTAATGCGATTTCAAAATCACCCCGAAAAACTAATGTGATTTCAAAATTACCCCGAAAAACTAATGCGATTGCAAAATCACCTCAAATTTCCTGAGCAAAATGGCAACAGTACTGAAATTGACTAAGACCGTCTTGAATTGGCTAAAAGCAACTAAAACTGGCTAAGATTGTCCAGAGTCAACTATGGATGATTTTTGTATTTCACCCATAAATGCTGGGGTTTTTATGCAATTACCCCGAAAAACTAATGCGATTTCAAAATTACCCCGAAAAACTAATGCGATTGCAAAATCACCTCAAATTTCCTGAGCAAAATGGCAACAGTACTGAAATTGACTAAGACCGTCTTGAATTGGCTAAAAGCAACTAAAACTGGCTAAGATTGTCCAGAGTCAACTATGGATGATTTTTGTATTTCACCCATAAATGCTGGGGTTTTTATGCAATTACCCGAAAAACTAATGCGATTTCAAAATTACCCCGAAAAACTAATGCGATTGCAAAATCACCTCAAATTTCCTGAGCAAAATGGCAACAGTACTGAAATTGACTAAGACCGTCTTGAATTGGCTAAAAGCAACTAAAACTGGCTAAGATTGTCCAGAGTCAACTATGGATGGTTTTTGTATTTCACCCATAAATGCTGGGGTTTTTATGCAATTACCCTGAAAAACTAATGCGATTTCAAAATCACCCCGAAAAACTAATGCGATTTCAAAATCACCCGAAAACTATGCGATGCAAAATACCGAAATACTAATGCGATTGCAAAATCACCTCAAATTTCCTGAGCAAAATGGCAACAGTACTGAAATTGACTAAGACCGCTTAATTGGCTTAAAGCAATACCCGAAAAACTAATGCGATTTCAAAATTACCCCGAAAAACTAATGCGATTGCAAAATCACCTCAAATTTCCTGAGCAAAATGGCAACAGTACTGAAATTGACTAAGACCGTCTTGAATTGGCTAAAAGCAACTAAAACTGGCTAAGATTGTCCAGAGTCAACTATGGATGATTTTTGTATTTCACCCATAAATGCTGGGGTTTTTATGCAATTACCCTGAAAAACTAATGCGATTTCAAAATTACCCCGAAAAACTAATGCGATTGCAAAATCACCTCAAATTTCCTGAGCAAAATGGCAACAGTACTGAAATTGACTAAGACCGTCTTGAATTGGCTAAAAGCAACTAAAACTGGCTAAGATTGTCCAGAGTCAATTATGGATGGTTTTTGTATTTCACCCATAAATGCTGGGGTTTTTATGCAATTACCCTGAAAAACTAATGCGATTTCAAAATCACCCCGAAAAACTAATGCGATTTCAAAATCACCCCGAAAAACTATTGCGATTTCAAAATTACCCCGAAAAACTAATGCGATTGCAAAATCACCTCAAATTTCCTGAGCAAAATGGCAACAGTACTGAAATTGACTAAGACCGTCTTGAATTGGCTAAAAGCAACTAAAAAACTAATGCGATTTCAAAATTACCCCGAAAAACTAATGCGATTGCAAAATCACCTCAAATTTCCTGAGCAAAATGGCAACAGTACTGAAATTGACTAAGACCGTCTTGAATTGGCTAAAAGCAACTAAAACTGGCTAAGATTGTCCAGAGTCAACTATGGTTGATTTTTGTATTTCACTCATCAATTCTGGGGTTTTTATGCAATTACCCCGAAAAACTAATGCGATTTCAAAATTACCCCGAAAAACTAATGCGATTGCAAAATCACCTCAAATTTCCTGAGCAAAATGGCAACAGTACTGAAATTGACTAAGACCGTCTTGAATTGGCTAAAAGCAACTAAAACTGGCTAAGATTGTCCAGAGTCAACTATGGATGATTTTTGTATTTCACCCATAAATGCTGGGGTTTTTATGCAATTACCCCGAAAAACTAATGCGATTTCAAAATTACCCCGAAAAACTAATGCGATTGCAAAATCACCTCAAATTTCCTGAGCAAAATGGCAACAGTACTGAAATTGACTAAGACCGTCTTGAATTGGCTAAAAGCAACTAAAACTGGCTAAGATTGTCCAGAGTCAACTATGGATGGTTTTTGTATTTCACCCATAAATGCTGGGGTTTTTATGCAATTACCCTGAAAAACTAATGCGATTTCAAAATCACCCCGAAAATGTTAATGTTAATGGTCTGCACCATACAGCGTTTCTTCGCCAGAGGTGGTTTATTATAAATTACAAAAATGTGTATAAAATTTGTACAAATTTATTTATAACCAATGTTTGATAGCACCGATCAGTTAACCTATTTGCCAACCCTAACGGTTACGGAGCAAAACGCTGCGATTAACTGATTTCAAAATTGATTATTACATTTATTTTCTTGAAGTTTTAAAATATTCAATTAATCTCTTTTTTATGGTATCTGTGCTCACATTGAAATCAACTAGATATATATCACAATTGGGAATCTTTTTATCAGAAAATTCATTAAATGTATCAAGCATAAAATTCATTGGCTGATATTTTCTATAATTACACTTTTCCAATGGTACTATTAATAGATTATTATTGCGAGTTTGGTAATGAGGTAAACGAAATACGATATATTCCAGTAAATGACTAGATGATATTTCACCAATGATCAATTTGTGAATAAAAATCACTTGGGCCACCATTCTACGTTCTTCCAAAGTTATCAATTGAAGCAGCATCAGCCTATCTTCATACTTTGGCAGGTGGAATCTATTTGGCCATTTTAATTTTCGAAGTGCATAAAGTAAAAATTGTTTCTGGATTGATTCGATTCTTCTGGTCTGACCCTTCATGTAGGGGTTCCAAACTTGTGAACCATATTCAAGTATTGGTAATACATATGTGTAAAAGAGTAATCGAATGGTCCACGGATCCTTGAAATCACGACCAAATCTTTTGATCCAAGCTAGTCTTGATTTGGCTTTTGCTATGATGTATTCAATGTGTGATTTGAAATTGAGTTGACTATCAAGAATAACTCCTAAGTCTTTGATTTCGTTGACTCTCTGGATGATTTCGTCTCCAATGATATAGTTATGATCAATCATTGTACCCATTCGGTGGAACCTCATCAATTTGGTCTTCTTAACATTCAATCTAAGATCATTACGACTGAAAAAGATAGAAATGTTTTCTAAGTCATTTTGCAATTTCAAGCAATCGTTCTCAGACTCGATATGTTTGGACAGTCTAGCATCATCTGCAAATGAAAGTAATGTAGAGTCTTCAACATAATATGGTAATTCTATGATAAATAATAAAAATAGTGTGGCTCCAATTGGATAGCCTTGACCTGTACCAGAGGTAACGTCAATTGGGATTGACTTCGTATTATCGATTTTTACCATTTGCTTTCTGCCATTTAGTAAGGATTTAATCCATCTTAGAATCTCATCGTTCAGACCCATGACATTGAGTTTGTGGATCAGTAGATCAGTGTTTACGGAATCAAAAGCCTTTGCTAGATCAATATAGATTGCATCAGTTTGTGTATTTGTCGACAAGTTGTTCAATGTGGACGATGCAAATTCAACTAGATTCGTAATTGTTGATCTTCCTTTTATGAAACCGTGCTGACTATCATTAATGATGTTCTTAATGTGAAAATTCAAATGACCTGTTAATATTGAATCCAATATTTTTGCTGTTACGCATTGGAGTGCCACTCCTCTGTAATTACTAATATCATTTCTTGGTCCACTTTTGAATATTGGCCTTACAAACGATGTTTTCCAACATTGTGGTACTTGCGCCGTTTTCATGGATTCACTGAGAATTAGTGTGATAGGTTTTACTAATGATTCTACACAATTTTTTATGAATAAGTTCGGAATTCCATCCGGGCCTGAAACCAAGTTATTTGGTAGGTTGTTGATTGCTTGCATCACTGTTTCTTCAGTTATATCAATTTTTGGAATGTTACTGCATAGATTAATCAATTCGTTTCTGTGTTTGTTATTGGATTCAAACGTACGCACTGCATCTGGATTTTTTAATGTTAATGTTAATGGTCTGCACCATACAGCGTTTCTTCGCCAGAGGTGGTTTATTATAAATTTACAAAAATCTGTATAAAATTTGTACAAATTTATTTATAACCAATGTTTGATAGCACCGATCAGTTAACCTATTTGCCAACCCTAACGGTTACGGAGCAAAACGCTGCGATTAACTGATTTCAAAATTGATTATTACATTTATTTTCTTGAAGTTTTAAAATATTCGATTAATCTCTTTTTTATAGTATCTGTGCTCACATTGAAATCCACTAAATATATATCACAATTGGGAATCTTTTTATCAGAAAATTCATTAAATGTATCAAGCATAAAATTCATTGGCTGATATTTTCTATAATTACACTTTTCCAATGGTACTATTAATAGATTATTACTGCGAGTTTGGTAATGAGGTAAACGAAATACGATATATTTCAGTAAATGACTAGATGATATTTCACCAATGATCAATTTGTGAATAAAAATCACTTGGGCCACCATTCTACGTTCTTCCAAAGTTATCAACTGAAGTAGCATCAGCCTATCTTCATACATTGGTAGGTGGAATCTATTTGGCCATTTTAATTTTCGAAGAGCATAAAGTAAAAATTGTTTCTGGATTGATTCGATTCTTCTGGTCTGACCCTTCATGTAGGGGTTCCAAACTTGTGAACCATATTCAAGTATTGGTAATACATATGTGTAAAAGAGTAATCGAATGGTCCACGGATCCTTGAAATCACGACCAAATCTTTTGATCCAAGCTAGTCTTGATTTGGCTTTTGCTATGATGTATTCAATGTGTGATTTGAAATTGAGTTGACTATCAAGAATAACTCCTAAGTCTTTGATTTCGTTGACTCTCTGGATGATTTCGTTTCCAATGATATAGTTATGATCAATCATTGTACCCATTCGGTGAAACCTCATCAATTTGGTCTTCTTAACATTCAATCTAAGATCATTACGACTGAAAAAGATAGAAATGTTTTCTAAGTCATTTTGCAATTTCAGGCAATCGTTCTCAGACTCAATATGTTTGGACAGTCTAGCATCATCTGCAAATGAAAGTAATGTAGAATCTTCAACATAATATGGTAATTCTATGATAAATAATAAAAACAATGTGGCTCCAATTGGGTAGCCCTGACCTGTACCAGAGGTAACGTCAATTGGGATTGACTTCGTATTATCGATTTTTACTATTTGCTTTCTGCCATTTAGATAGGATTTAATCCATCTTAGAATCTCGTGGTTCAGGCCCATGACATTGAGTTTGTGGATCAGTAGATCAGTATTTACGGAATCAAAAGCCTTTGCTAGATCAATATAGATTGCATCAGTTTGTGTATTTGTCGACAAGTTGTTCAATGTGGACGATGCAAATTCAACTAGATTCGTAATTGTAGATCTTCCTTTTATGAAACCGTGCTGACTATCATTAATGATGTTCTTAATGTGAAAATTCAAATGACCTGTTAATATTGAATCCAATATTTTTGCTGTTACGCATTGGAGTGCCACTCCTCTGTAATTACTAATATCATTTCTTGATCCACTTTTGAATATTGGCCTTACAAACGATGTTTTCCAACATTGTGGTACTTGCGCCGTTTTCATGGATTCACTGAGAATTAGTGTGATAGGTTTCACTAATGATTCTACACAATTTTTTATGAATAAGTTCGGGATTCCATCCGGGCCTGAAACCAAGTTATTTGGTAGGTTGTTGATTGCTTGCGTCACTGTTTCTTCAGTTATATCAACTTTTGGAATGTTACTGCATAGATTAATCAATTCGTTTCTGTGTTTGTTATTGGATTCAAACGTACGCACTGCATCTGGATTATATCTAGAGTAGGCAGTAGAGAAGAATTGAGCAAATAAATTAGCGATTTCCGATTCGTTGTTGGATTTCTGTCCATTATATTCCATGGTATTTGGTAATTTATCATTTGATTTGTTCAAGTATTTTACGTGTTAAAAACTAATGCGATTTCAAAATAACCCCGAAAAACTAATGCGATTTCAAAATTACCCCGAAAAACTAATGCGATTGCAAAATCACCTCAAATTTCCTGAGCAAAATGGCAACAGTACTGAAATTGACTAAGACCGTCTTGAATTGGCTAAAAGCAACTAAAACTGGCTAAGATTGTCCAGAGTCAACTATGGATGATTTTTGTATTTCACCCATAAATGCTGGGGTTTTTATGCAATTACCCCGAAAAACTAATGCGATTTCAAAATTACCCCGAAAAACTAATGCGATTGCAAAATCACCTCAAATTTCCTGAGCAAAATGGCAACAGTACTGAAATTGACTAAGACCGTCTTGAATTGGCTAAAAGCAACTAAAACTGGCTAAGATTGTCCAGAGTCAATTATGGATGGTTTTTGTATTTCACCCATAAATGCTGGGGTTTTTATGCAATTACCCTGAAAAACTAATGCGATTTCAAAATCACCCCGAAAAACTAATGCGATTTCAAAATCACCCCGAAAAACTAATGCGATTTCAAAATTACCCCGAAAAACTAATGCGATTGCAAAATCACCTCAAATTTCCTGAGCAAAATGGCAACAGTACTGAAATTGACTAAGACCGTCTTGAATTGGCTAAAAGCAACTAAAAAACTAATGCGATTTCAAAATTACCCCGAAAAACTAATGCGATTGCAAAATCACCTCAAATTTCCTGAGCAAAATGGCAACAGTACTGAAATTGACTAAGACCGTCTTGAATTGGCTAAAAGCAACTAAAAAACTAATGTGATTTCAAAATTACCCCGAAAAACTAATGCGATTGCAAAATCACCTCAAATTTCCTGAGCAAAATGGCAACAGTACTGAAATTGACTAAGACCGTCTTTAATTGGCTAAAAGCAACTAAAAAACTAATGCGATTTCAAAATTACCCCGAAAAACTAATGCGATTGCAAAATCACCTCAAATTTCCTGAGCAAAATGGCAACAGTACTGAAATTGACTAAGACCGTCTTGAATTGGCTAAAAGCAACTAAAACTGGCTAAGATTGTCCAGAGTCAACTATGGATGATTTTTGTATTTCACCCATAAATGCTGGGGTTTTTATGCAATTACCCTGAAAAACTAATGCGATTTCAAAATCACCCCGAAAAACTAATGCGATTGCAAAATCACCTCAAATTTCCTGAGCAAAATGGCAACAGTACTGAAATTGACTAAGACCGTCTTTAATTGGCTAAAAGCAACTAAAAAACTAATGCGATTTCAAAATTACCCCGAAAAACTAATGCGATTGCAAAATCACCTCAAATTTCCTGAGCAAAATGGCAACAGTACTGAAATTGACTAAGACCGTCTTGAATTGGCTAAAAGCAACTAAAACTGGCTAAGATTGTCCAGAGTCAACTATGGATGATTTTTGTATTTCACCCATAAATGCTGGGGTTTTTATGCAATTACCCTGAAAAACTAATGCGATTTCAAAATCACCCCGAAAAACTAATGCGATTTCAAAATCACCCCGAAAAACTAATGCGATTTCAAAATTACCCCGAAAAACTAATGCGATTGCAAAATCACCTCAAATTTCCTGAGCAAAATGGCAACAGTACTGAAATTGACTAAGACCGTCTTGAATTGGCTAAAAGCAACTAAAAAACTAATGCGATTTCAAAATTACCCCGAAAAACTAATGCGATTGCAAAATCACCTCAAATTTCCTGAGCAAAATGGCAACAGTACTGAAATTGACTAAGACCGTCTTGAATTGGCTAAAAGCAACTAAAAAACTAATGCGATTTCAAAATCACCTCAAATTTCCTGAGCAAAATGGCAACAGTACTGAAATTGACTAAGACCGTCTTGAATTGGCTAAAAGCAACTAAAACTGGCTAAGATTGTCCAGAGTCAACTATGGATGATTTTTGTATTTCACCCATAAATGCTGGGGTTTTTATGCAATTACCCTGAAAAACTAATGCGATTTCAAAATTACCCCGAAAAACTAATGCGATTGCAAAATCACCTCAAATTTCCTGAGCAAAATGGCAACAGTACTGAAATTGACTAAGACCGTCTTGAATTGGCTAAAAGCAACTAAAACTGGCTAAGATTGTCCAGAGTCAACTATGGATGATTTTTGTATTTCACCCATAAATGCTGGGGTTTTTATGCAATTACCCCGAAAAACTAATGCGATTTCAAAATTACCCCGAAAAACTAATGCGATTGCAAAATCACCTCAAATTTCCTGAGCAAAATGGCAACAGTACTGAAATTGACTAAGACCGTCTTGAATTGGCTAAAAGCAACTAAAACTGGCTAAGATTGTCCAGAGTCAACTATGGATGATTTTTGTATTTCACCCATAAATGCTGGGGTTTTTATGCAATTACCCTGAAAAACTAATGCGATTTCAAAATCACCCCGAAAAACTAATGCGATTTCAAAATCACCCCGAAAAACTAATGCGATTTCAAAATCACCCCGAAAAACTAATGCGATTTCAAAATTACCCCAAAAAACTAATGCGATTGCAAAATCACCTCAAATTTCCTGAGCAAAATGGCAACAGTACTGAAATTGACTAAGACCGTCTTGAATTGGCTAAAAGCAACTAAAAAACTAATGCGATTTCAAAATTACCCCGAAAAACTAATGCGATTGCAAAATCACCTCAAATTTCCTGAGCAAAATGGCAACAGTACTGAAATTGACTAAGACCGTCTTGAATTGGCTAAAAGCAACTAAAACTGGCTAAGATTGTCCAGAGTCAACTATGGATGATTTTTGTATTTCACCCATAAATGCTGGGGTTTTTATGCAATTACCCTGAAAAACTAATGCGATTTCAAAATCACCCCGAAAAACTAATGCGATTGCAAAATCACCTCAAATTTCCTGAGCAAAATGGCAACAGTACTGAAATTGACTAAGACCGTCTTGAATTGGCTAAAAGCAACTAAAAAACTAATGCGATTTCAAAATTACCCCGAAAAACTAATGCGATTGCAAAATCACCTCAAATTTCCTGAGCAAAATGGCAACAGTACTGCAACTGGCAACAGTACTGAAATTGACTAAGACCGTCTTGAATTGGCTAAAAGCAACTAAAACTGGCTAAGATTGTCCAGAGTCAACTATGGTTGATTTTTGTATTTCACTCATCAATTCTGGGGTTTTTATGCAATTACCCCGAAAAACTAATGCGATTTCAAAATTACCCCGAAAAACTAATGCGATTGCTAAATCACCTCAAATTTCCTGAGTAAAATGGAAACAGTACTGAAATTGACTAAGACCGTCTTGAATTGGCTAAAAGCAACTAAAACTGGCTAAGATTGTCCAGAGTCAACTATGGATGATTTTTGTATTTCACCCATAAATGCTGGGGTTTTTATGCAATTACCCCGAAAAACTAATGCGATTTCAAAATCACCCCGAAAAACTAATGCGATTTCAAAATTACCCCGAAAAACTAATGCGATTGCAAAATCACCTCAAATTTCCTGAGCAAAATGGCAACAGTACTGAAATTGACTAAGACCGTCTTGAATTGGCTAAAAGCAACTAAAACTGGCTAAGATTGTCCAGAGTCAACTATGGATGATTTTTGTATTTCACCCATAAATGCTGGGGTTTTTATGCAATTACCCTGAAAAACTAATGCGATTTCAAAATTACCCCGAAAAACTAATGCGATTGCAAAATCACCTCAAATTACCTGAGTAAAATGG
Source organism: Aphidoletes aphidimyza (assembly GCA_030463065.1). Lineage (NCBI taxonomy): Eukaryota > Metazoa > Arthropoda > Insecta > Diptera > Cecidomyiidae > Aphidoletes > Aphidoletes aphidimyza. Next base: position 15,562,843 of record CM059998.1, on the reverse strand, counting down.
AAACAGTACTGAAATTGACTAAGACCGTCTTGAATTGGCTAAAAGCAACTAAAACTGGCTAAGATTGTCCAGAGTCAACTATGGTTGATTTATGTATTTCACTCATCAATTCTAGGGTTTTTATGCAATTATCCCGAAAAACTAATGCGATTTCAAAATTACCCCGAAAAACTAATGCGATTGCAATATTACCCCGAAAAACTAATGTGATTGCAAAATCACCTCAAATTTCCTGAGTAAAATGGAAACAGTACTGAAATTGACTAAGACCGTCTTGAATTGGCTGAAAGTAACTAAAACAGACTAAAATTTCCCAGAGTTGGTTTTAACCATGAATGTTGTGGTTTTTATGAAATTTATTATTATCGGTGCCATTTTGATGATATTTTCAACTCAGTTTTATACAAGTGAAGAAATTATTTTTATCTGATAGTATGTGACAGTTTTGTTATTGTTGTGACGTTTAACTTGAGCGTTCAAGTAAACAATATACATCAATCACGCTGTATGTGACAGTTGTGTTATTGTTGTGACGTTTAAACTGAACGTTTAAGTAGGCAGTAATACATCAGTCACATAGAGCACTTTAGAGTCGCCATCTATCGATAATATTGCCATAGGCAGGAATTCTGAAACACACTGTAGTTTGGGGTTTCAGAAATATTGGCCAATCGCAATACTTTTACGCATCACGTGGTGTGCGGAAAAGTAATATTGCAATATTGACAGTAAAAGTCAGTTAAATTCGTTTGAGTATGAGTACGAATTTCACCACAAAAGTCAAACGATTCGTTCGAACAAACTGTGTTAATCAGCTCGTCTGTTGGTGAATATTCACAACGTATTCCTTTGTGCGCTGTTCGATGTCACCACTACCAACTTGTTAGTGTCAACTCATTGTGATTTTATTATATGTGAAATTATATTGAAAAGAAATCGGCTGTAAGAAGTTTTAGTGAATCTATCGATGAACAAAAATCGTATATCGCCCGAAAAAATTCATAATTATTTTAAAAAAAAACATAGATTTGCCTGCGTACAATTCAAGCTATGTGGCTAAACCAGAATGCGCATTGTGCCTAGACACAACGAAAGATCCTGTTCAATTCGGGAAATGGGTTTCATTTGAACATTTTAAAGTTCATCAATTATGTTGTGTAGGTATTTTTTCTTTCCACGTAGAATTGTTTTCGAAACTATTGATTCAATTTCACACTGGTTTTGTCTATATATTTAGCTTGTGAGCGCCAATTTGTCGCAGCGTGATGATGACGAAAATGCTACCTGTGGATCCCGTGAGAGTGACGTGAAACAAGAAATAAGAAGAGCTTCGAGAATGGTAAATATTACATGAAATGATTGTTGATAAAATGATAGACAAAGTGATGAGTGATTTTTTTTTATCGGATCAATTTCAGGCTTGTTTTTATTGTAAGTCGAAAGGAGCAAGCATCGGATGCTGTGTCAAACAATGTCGAAAATCGTTTCATTTTTCATGCGGATTGAAAAACAATTGTGTGTCCGAATTTTTAATGGAACATAAGTCGTTTTGTCATTTGTATTATAATACCAACACATTGAATACTACTAAAACACATGAGCCCGCTGTTATATTTGTAAAAAGTCGATGGGAGACTACAATACTGTGACGTCTTTATAATATATGCTGTTCCGCTGGAGAATGGTATCATAAATTGTGTTTCAAAGAGCAGGCATTTCAACTTGAAGATCAATTCAAATGCCCTGTTTGCGCAAAGGATGATATATTTCGGCAGAGAACATGTTGCTTAACGGAATTTTCATACCGAAAAGCAATGCAATTGCATTGTATCGCTCTTTTGAGGATACAGAACCACAACCACCGCAAAAAAAAGGACGTATACATAAGGAATGGATACACGAAATGACTTTTTCAAGTAAGAAAGATGCAGATAAATGTTTGATCGATGAAAATTGGGGACACTACTACGAAAATAAATCCAGTGCAGGTGTACGCATCATCTACCGATGCAAGCACGTAAAATTTCGTGGGAGACAGTGTGCCGCTTCTGTTGCTTTACTATTTGACTCACGAAGTGAAAAAATTCAGTTGTTTAGGGCCGATGCAGCGCACACGCATGAAAATGATCTAAATGCAGTGGAAATAATTCCAATTGATGTACAAAACGCTATAAAGGAACTGTATGAAAATAACGTGACTAAACCGAAAGCCATTACAACGAATCTAATGAAAAAATGGTTTGAACCAGTACCACCAACAAAATTGAAAACTTGTTTAAAAAAATTAAATGAAACAAAATACGGAACAGAAAAACTTAACTGTGACACATAGGAAAAGTGGCTTCAAGATAATAGCACATTGCCCGAAAATGACACTCAACCATTTATTTCAAATTATCAATTGAACTAAGATGAGAATAATATTGATTTTCGCTTTTTTATCACAACAAAGTTATTAAGTAAAAGTAAAAAAATTCGAAGTTTTACTCACAGTAGCGGGATTCTACGGACCATAATAAGAAACTTTTGCCAAGAGACCATAGCTCTATCTCGAATTTCAAGTCTGCGGATTTTTTTGTGTACGTATTTTTTGTGAAAAATCGATATTTGGCCTAGAAAGAGTGTTAAAAAGCCAAAAAATATTTTTTTTATGTGTGTATATGGGGGGTTTTTGGGGTCTATGAATCCATTCATGACGTTTATTTTTATTTCTGACGGTCGCCAGAGGGCCCTTCCCTACAATTTTTGCGTTTTCGTTATTTTATGGTGCATAATTTTTACGTCGTGATTCCTTTGAAGGAATTTTACTCTGATGTCTGAAGAAGAGTTGTGTATAGAAACAAGACAACAAATATTGCCGAAGGGGTCAACCCCAAAAAATCGCTCCTATAGGGTGAAAATTGAGCCCAAATTTTACCATTTTTGTGAACATTTTCCCTCTGAAATGATGGTTTTTGCGGTCAAACCCTTAATCAAGATTTCACGTTTTGTCATGATCTACAAATTTGCTTCAGATATTATATTGAAATTCGTCACTGTTAACGAGATAAAATGATAGAAAAAATGCAAAATTTTCGGAATTTTTAACCTTAGACCTGTCCTCTGAGATCTCATCATATTTCTGTCCTCTCGGGCACTCAGTGCCCGTGGTATATTTTGTATGACAAATTGACATTTTTTGAAAAAAAAATCGAATTTCCGCAATATTTCAAAAATCACTCTACCGATTTTGAAAGCAATGCTATATTCCACATCCTGTGCTGACAAAATTAAAGACTTTCTTCTTAACAAATCATTTCGAAATATGGATGCCCACAGAGGGTTTTGCATGAAAATTGACATGGATCCCAATTGGGATTAAAATTGTCTGTCATCAAATTTATGTTCGATCCAAATAAGCTTCCCAAAAGTTTTCCATACAAAATATATGGAATTTTTTTGGGGGCACTGAGTGCCCGAGAGGACGTACAGAGTATATGCATGATTCACCGATCTCATTCGGAAATGCGACACACAAACTCAATGAAACTCACACTGTAGGTAGAGATTGAAGTGTTCTTTATGAAAAATATCACCATATGATGTTTGGTTACATATTTACATTTTTATTTCAAATTACATATCGGCTCGGGCACTGAGTGCCCAGAAGACAGGTCTAAGGTTAATTGTTTTTTCATATTTTAGCGGAAAAAGTGTTAATATCACTTATTTCACATTAAAATAGAAAATTTTCTGATTTTGTTTTTTTATGGGGGCCTTAACCAAAAAAATCGAATTTTATGTCTTAAATTGTATGAAATCGATATAGATTGTGTATGAGTACCAACCCTAATTTTCAACGCTGAATATTTTGGGCTGTTTGACATTTGGAATTGCAACATGGGAAGTCAAATATTCGTCAGTTCTCCCGCAAAAGCAGCGAAAAACCCAAAAATTGTGAGAAAAGGCCCTCTGGCGACCGTCAGAAATAAAAATAAACGTCATGAATGGATTCATAGACCCCAAAAACCCCCCATATACACACATAAAAAAAATATTTTTTGGCTTTTTAACACTCTTTCTAGGCCAAATATCGATTTTTCACAAAAAATACCTACACAAAAAAATCCGCAGACTTGAAATTCGAGATAGAGCTATGGTCTCTTGGCAAAAGTTTCTTATTATGGTCCGTAGAATCCCACTAGGGTAGGTAAAACATCGCAAAATAATAAGACCTACCCTAATATCCCCCATATAAAATGCATAAAACAACAAAATACACTTTATACTCAGCCGAGAAACGAACGAAGTAGTGAAAAAAATGATTCTTCTAAATTGCTAAGCCGAGAAGGGAAGCCTTAGGAGGGATAAATCAGTTTGGAGAGGTGGCACTGGTACGATATTCAAAAGGTCTTAAGGGGGGTTCAAATGGTGATAGGACTGCCCAACTGCTATGAGGGGGGACTCAGATAGTCTTAAGTGGGGGGTAATTGGTTCAGGAGGCCATCTGCTATGAAAGGGATTTTGGGGGATGCTCAGCCGGCCAGGTTTCCCAAATGAGGACAGTTTTGGGGGACTCTACTGTGCCGGTCTAGGCGGGTATCGAGTGGTCTAAAGGGAGTCAATCAGGTTAAGGGGAGGATGTTATTGCTATGAGGGTTTTTAGGAAGGACAATACTGGATTGATATCGACGCAATGACAAACTATCTGTGCATTCTGGATTCTGCTAAAGGTGTTATTTCCCAGGACACGATTGGAATCGTGAAAGATTTTTTTTTGCCATTTTTGTGTACGATTATAATGGACACAAATCGTCAACGATTCCAATCGGAAATAAATTGAATTACTTATTATTGATATGAAATTCGGTTTTACTGTTTTTCAGAATTAAAAAAAATGCTACGAACGAACGACGTCCGTTGACAGCTCCACATATATCCCATTCATAGCAGTTTATTTTGTCGCAAGATGTTTTGTGTTGAAAATTAGTCATATTGCAGTAGTCATTTCATTCTCTCTTGACTGGTCCAAATTTCAGAAAAATAGAAAAAACCGAATTTCATATCAATGCGGAAAAGTCAGGATTACGAATGTAATTCAATTTATTTATTTTTTGGGTCAAACCAAACTTATGTGCAAAATTTCAGATCGATACGAAAGCTCTAAACCGATTTCTGTGAATGTTGGGGGTCAATCAGGAGGGGACTGCTATGATTATATAGATATTTTTACGATTGAATACAAATGGTCAAATTTTCATCACAATGTATTATAAGCATTTTGCACCAAATTAAGATTCTATATTGTAGATCGAAATGAACAAGGGCACTTAACTATTACGATAGAGTATTCACTAAGAATTAACTCCAACCGATTGATATGCCACTGTCTCGGTGATAACAAAACAAGTAGAATGGTCGAATTTCGTCCACTAGGTCAATACTAGTCATCACTGATTCTACAAATCCCAATCGTTCGATCCAAGCAACATTTGCCTCTCTTTTAGACTCTCACTTTACATTTGACTCTCCCATTTCCTGCAATTAACTCATGAATTCGACGACGATGACAAAGTGACAAACAAAACATACCAACCATTGCAAAAATGTTGCTTTGAATTTTGAGATTGTATTGAATGAAGGTAATTTTTTGGCGCCAGCGATTCTGTGATTGTAATCGATTCTGCTGCAATGTTTTGCATGCGATCAGCGATTCACTTAAAGATTTACTTTTAATTAACATTGGCATGCATAGATAATTTTAGCTGCACTTTTGAGCAGATTTTCAAGAACGTTCGAATTCATAAACAATTCATGATTCCTATAAATTGTTTATAATTCATTGATTAAAGCTATATATGCTATTGTTTTCATTATTAACCGATAGATTTAAGAGAATCAATGAGTACAGAGTTCGGGCTCAAAATAGCACTGCGAAAAATCCAATGGGCAAATAACATTGTTAAATGCTTTGGACGTATTTTACAACGGGTCTTATGGTCCCAAAAACTTAGAAACAACGTTAGGTTTTTTAATACTCATTGAGGATTCTTCTATAACTACATTTCAATCATCATATTTCTAAAATCATATAAAAGGGCTCGAGAGGCTAATCAGTTCGTTCAGTAGTGAAGATCACTTACATTTGTTTAAATCACACCTACAATTGTGCAACATTAAACCAACAGATTAATACTTGAAATATAAATCAATTTAAATAAAACTGATAGCCAATCGAGCCGCTTAGTTTTAAAATTTGTGTGAACTTTTATCGTGTGAAAATAAAAATTATAATATGGACAAAATCCAACAAAACCGCTTGAATTTTATTTTAGGATTTTACGTATTTGCAAATTCTACCGTCGCCGTTACATGATGACATCGCATCACATTCACAGCTGAAGCAAAGATTGAGCTGACATTTTTCAAGTGGCACTTGTTCATCATCATTCGTTCAATTTGTGATATTTTTTTTTCTGTGTGAAATTTGTTTTTTTTTCTTCGAGAAATCATTTTATCTTCCCAGTGAACCAATAGTAATAGTATCGCATAATTTATGCATATTTTACCTATATTTGACCTTTTTTTATGCATATCTGGAAGGTAGAAAAACGCATTAATGATATGCATAAATTAACCACATTTGGTTTACCGGGTTGGTCAATATCCTGAATATGAAATTTAATATAATAATCAACAACAAAGAACGAGCTGAATTCAACCGTTGTAAAGACAGAATTCGTACATTGAAACAAGAAAATTCCGAATCAAAAACATTACTTAACCGAATAACGAATTTAGTTGAACAGTTACGGTGCGTAAACGTTCAAGTTCATCGTCTGTTCGTTTTACGCATAAAAATCGAAAGAATATTGGTCGCAGACGTCTGCTGAAATCGCGAAGTAACCGAGAAGAATAGTTATATAATCTATTGCCTCGTCATAAACGATTCCGGGTTGAATTAACTAGAATAAGGTTTATAAGATGAAAAACCTCTGAACGAGGTATAAACAGAGTGGCGCACTAATAGATCCTGCCCACAAAATGACTGATATAAAATTTTACGTGGCGCTTGTGAAAATATATTGTCGTTCCACAGTCCTCAAATCATTCAACAATTTGTCCATGCCATATTACAATGAATGTGAACTAGAGTGCGCCAGTGCGAGTCCTGAACGTTTTCACTTTCATTATCTTTGAATAACACTGGCTATAATCAAAACTGGAATACAACTGATTTACAACCGCAATTTGGATTGCAGGCTCACCGTGAGTGTGTAAATCGTAGCCTAACTCTAATCGAATTGATAGGAAAACGCCTCGCTCGCACTGGCGCACTCTAGTTCACATTCATTGTAATATGGCATGGACAAATTGTTGAATGATTTGAGGACTGTGGAACGACAATATATTTTCACAAGCGCCACGTAAAATTTTATATCAGTCATTTTGTGGGCAGGATCTATTAGTGCGCCACTCTGTTTATACCTCGTTCAGAGGTTTTTCATCTTATATCAGTAGTTTTGTAAGGTCAGTTTGTAAAAAACACTTAAAAATAACAACTTTTTGAGATATATCATCAAATTCTGTTCAACTCAATCGACCGAAGTGTAATTTTTTAGTACCTTTGAAGTAAATACAGCGAAGATATGAGAAAATGAGCCAAAAGTTAAATTTTGAAATTTTGGATTGTTTGAAAATTAATAGTTCGAAAGATCCAACTTCGAAAATTACATGTCCGAAAATTAATGTTCGAAAATTACATGTCCGAAAATTAATGTTCGAAAATTACATGTCCGAAAATTAATGTTCGAAAATTACATGTCCGAAAATTAATGTTCGAAAATTCAATCTTCGAAAAATTCCATATTCGAAAATTATATGTTCGAACGATTTATTTTCGAAAATTCCGTCTTCGAAATTAAAACTTCGAAAATTCCATCTTCGAAAATTGCCATCATGGTCGACAATGGTCCATTGAGGTCTACCACGGTCGCCAAAACATTACGGGCATGATTTGATAGTGCCAACCTGTCAACTTTGACACACATATAGCCAAAACTGCATTTTTGGGAAAAATGATGATTGAAATTCCAACTTCTATAACTTGAGAACGGTTGATCCGAGTTTGATGTTTGGACCCTGGTTGGATAGTTATTGAGGTGTACTACCAAAGTGTAATTTTCCAGAATTTACGGTAATGGGTACGGGTGTCAAAATGACGAAAAACCAAAAAAATCGAATTTCGAATTTTCAGTTTTTTCGATGTGGTGACCAAACCTGATTACAGATTTCTTTCATACCGAGAACATATTTGTAGCTTAGCTCAATACCTTTCATTTGCGGTACCTGCCGATTTTCTATGTTGTGTATTAGCGGAGCTATGGAATTTTGAAAAAAATCGACACCCCGACACTCTCTCCCTGCTTAATTTCTTATGAGTAAGGGAATTCGGTCATTTTCGACGGTTTTGAACTGCCCCCTAGACCCCCTAAAAATAATGTCATACATCACAGAGATCGAGAGAAGGTACGTCACACACACACACACACACACACACACACATACCAACGCTATTTTCAGGGGAAACCCCCCTCTCTAGGAAAACGTATACAACTTTTGAACGGGTCAACCGATTTTGATGGTTGAGCACTCGTTGGAAAGGTATTGAGGAGTACTATCGATTGGTCACTCAACGACAGTGGTCAAGATTACCTCCTAGGAGGTATGCTATATAATCTGAAAAAACACCCCCATACGTCCCTTAAGCAAAAAAATTTGTGGTTCCACAAAAATTCATTTTGACGACGGCTTTCGTCTAGTTTGGTCCTAAGCTACACGCCAATGCCTATTTCACGAGTTACATCGGTCGGCAACACAAAAATTACATCGGTAGTCCAAAAATTCGCGTATATATAGTGTTGCACTCAAAAGTGTATTTTTTGATGCGCCACTGGGAGAACTGCCGTTCTCCGTGATGAATGTTTGAAAAAAAAATCAGTAAAAAATCAAAATGAATTCATTTCCCATATATTGATGAATTGTGTGAGTTTAAGATTTTAACATTCAGCAAACCTGTATATGATCAAATCATGGATAAACAATTATGGGAGAATTATTTTACAGCTAGAGAGTTTGTGACTGAACGAAATAAACCAAAAAAACGAAACTCACAAAAGAAAAAGTAAATCAAAACAATAAAAGAGCTCAGTATCCGAATAAACAGTTTACAAAAAACAAGCCGAATCTAAATAATGGTACTCCATTTGACCGTCGAAATGTTGATAATTACCGAAACTATAACCGTGTTCACCATAATAATAATTTTCACAGTCAGAATAATTATCGAAATATAAACGGTTTCAATCGTTCAAATCATTTCGTACCGTATACGCCGAATTTTATTTATGTACTTTGGGGTCTAGGAGGGGGTTAAATTCAAATTTTGATCGCTTGAGGGGGGGGGGGAGAATACGATAAAATAAAGATGTTCTATTTTTCTCCATATTTTTTGTGAAAATCTAAATAAAGTACTCAGTAACTACGAAGAGTACGATTTTATTCTCCCAGAGGGCGAATTTTTGCATATATTCTTCATGGAAGAATATTCTACTCCTTTTTTCCCCCATGGAGGAATATTTTTGAAATATCAATATATTTTGACTGATGTTAAACCTGTTCGGAAAACCGGTTCTAAACAGTGTTTAGAATGTGCATTATTCTCCCAAGAGGAATAAATTCTCCCGATATGCCTCCAAAGAGAAAAAAAATGCAGAAATTAGCCTATGGGAGAATAAAATGATACCTTTGTATTTACTGAGTATGTTAAAATACCGTAAAATATATCTTTTCTTAAATAATTATTGGATAATTATATGAAATTTTCAAAGAAATACATTTTTTGATAACCGTATGCAAACCGAACTACAGTGACGGACTTTGGTTCGGATATTTGAGGATAAAAATTCATATATAAAAATGGCTTATTCCATAAAAGGTACACTAGTGTCATTTTTAGTAAAAAATTACTTCCAGTTCTCGCGAATTAGGCGAATTTATTCATTCAAAAAAGTTATGTTATCAAAATATCAAGATGATATTTGTTTTGGAGGGATGAAAACCGGACAAAAATGGCCATTTTTGCTTCAGAGGGGGGTTAAAACCCGGAAACCCCACTCCTCGCATGTTTTCTAACAAGAAAACATATCAACCTAACGAATTTTTTTCCAAGAAACATTATTACAGACCGATAGATAGTCTAAATGAGGGGCAGAGGGAGGGCGACTTCACTTTGCCAAAAGTTGATCGATCAAAAAATGATGTATTGTTCAAAATAACGAGGAAAAAAATTGTGGGTACCCACTCTCCACCGCCTTCCTAAATCGATAAGAAAGGGTGCCCAAATATATCTTTAGCGCAAAACTCCGTTAGAGTGCATATACGTAATATTCCCCCCGAACTCATATTTCCTTTAAATTATTTATATCAACATCTTTTGTGTTGTAAAAATTCTCGGGACTCCCCCTGATAAACTATGAAAAACTGCACTTTTTGCCCTTTTACCCTTTTACTCCCCTTTTACATTTTCGCACATGAAATGTATTTGGGTATTGTTTTCGCCTCGGGAGTTAATTCACCGCAATAATAAAGGATGTCCGATCGGTAGAGCTGTCAACGGATATTGTTCGTTCGTTGGTAACATTTTTACTTTTCCGCACACCACGTGATGCGTAAAAGTATTGCGATTGGCCAAAATTTCTGAAACCCCAAAAATGAGTTTTCTATAAGTTTGGAACCCATAGGAATGCGGTGAAACCGTTTTTAGCTCATGTTGATGTGGGGCTGTGGCACGTTGTCCGTCGTCCGTGTCCGTCGTCCGTGTCCGTCGTCCGTGTCCGTCGTCCGGTGTCACGTTTTTTGTTACCACGATAGCTCAAAAACGATTCCACCGATCGATTTCAAATTTTCACCATTGTTTGGAAATTATTAGACTTAGATCCCATTAAATTTTGAGCAATATTGATATAGCCGTTTTGTCGTACCATCTCAAGTGAATATACGTTTATTGCCCTTTAAATGCCATTGTTGAACGAAATTACCACAAATAAGCCTACTAAATGTTTTCTGCGAGCCCATATGACTTCCCTAGGCCAAACTAAAATAGTTCTGAGATTCCTAAATACAATCATTCCATATTTGATAAGAAATTTTGCAAATTTGCAGCCAAAATAGACGAAATTCATAAAATTCGTACACGTACGCCATTCGCAAAATTGCAAAGCGGTGCAACGATGAGACTTTGTGCCCCAGCTACGCAAATTAAATGGCGTGGCTTACTTTGTGCCCTAGCGCTCAGTAGCATTGTGACAGTGACAGCTGATAGACGTGCTGTTTTGACGTGTCATTTAACTAAGCAACAATTTATTATTTTTGGTTATTAAATTAATTTATTTTTATTAAAAATGGGTTGTACGTGGAAAAATAAACCACCCGATTCCAATAATTCTGGGAAACCATCGAAAATATTTAAATTAGATGATAACGTCGACTCCAATGAGAGTGAAAGTGAATCGCATCCGAATGCCAGTTGGAAAATGTACAATCAATGTGTAGAGGAATGTAAGAAGCTTCGTAGTGATTTAAACGAAATTAAAAAACAAAACGAAATGTTATCAAAATTACTCCATCAAAATTGTATTAATTACAACCTGAATGACATTGAAATGGAAACGGACACACACAATTCATCATCATCGTTTGCTAACGTGGTTAGCCAGCAACACGTGTGGTTAGTAAACCCAACAACAATAACACGGTGCCAACGAATTTGATGAAAACAAACAATCGAAATACAGCAATACCACCAATTGTGGTGGAAGACAATGGAAATCGTTCCGAAATATGGAATAAAGTACGTAAATCACAAATATGTTGCCTATTTAGCCCAATCAATACAAAACGATACCGAATTTGTGTAACTAATAACATCGACAATTACAACAAAGTTTTGGAATTCGTGAAAAAAGCCGGTCTGAAGGGTGATACATATACACCCAAAGATTTCAAGCCCATTTCATTGCTCATTCGAAATCTGGAATATGTCGATGTTTTGAACGAAGATTCAATCAAATCGGAATATGCCAAATTCGGTTTTGAAGTTTTAAAGGCAGCACATTGGAGCACCAAAACAATGGCTGATAAAAATCGCTTTTTCTGGATGGTACAATTCCATCCGAAAACTGACATGGCAAAATTGGGCAATACACGCCTAATTTTCAATGTTACTGTGCGGTACGAAAAACCATTGTCCAAATTACTAATCATGCAATGCCGTAAGTGTAAACGTTTTGAACATGCACAGTCTTCATGTTTTAACGAATTTCGATGCATCAAATGCCCTGAAAAACATGAGCCTGGCAATTGTCAACTTCCCGATTGTACAAAACCATACTGCTGTAACTGTAACAAGGTAGATCATCCTTCTATCTCACCAAGCTGTCCTGTCTATCAACAGTTATTGAAACAACGAAAAGGATCGAGCATCAAACAAACAACAACCGTACATCACGATCAGAATGGTTTTGTTACAATTGGTAGAAACGGTAAACCAAACCGATCTGCCATCCCGACACAACAAACACAATCTAATCGTATTGCACCATCGAATCGCATTGCATCCGGAGCCCCTTCACAGCCCAGCATTTCACTCATGGCTAGAGCTAATCAACCGATTAGTAGAGTAACTGGACAAAGACACGCATCAAGTAAGCATGAAGAATTAGTTCCACAAAATCAGCCAAGTGTTCAGACTAAACTTGACCAACTTACTGCAAAAGTGGATTCGTTAGCCTCAATCATCGAACAATTAACACGTACTCGTATCAATCGACTTAATGAGGATTACGATGGGTTCTATTAACCTTTCGAATATTCACCATGTCAACGCGAATAGCATTCGTTCAAAAGCAAAACAACACCATCTTGACGATTATCTCAAATCACACAATCCACACATCATGTTGATCGGTGAAACAAAATTGGAAGCCAAATTCAAACCAAATTTCGAAAACTATTCTATGTACCGCACCGATAGAACAGTAAATTCTATCCTGATTAGAGATAATCTTTTTGAAATTGTAAGACCACCAAATGACATAGGAATTGAGTGCACAATTATTGAGATTAGGGTCAACAACAACGACCATATTTCAATAATTGCTGCATACATTCCTGATCAAACGCTCAAAACCGATGACTTGAACAAAATTATGTCTCACTGTGGGTGCAAACACACAATTTTGGCTGGCGACTTCAACGCCAAACACATTGTATGTTTTGTAGTCGCAACAATCCGAATGGGGTCGTTTTGCAGAATTGGGCTACCGAAAGTATTGTTAATGTTAATGTTAATGGTCTGCACCGTACAGCGTTTCTTCGCCAGAGGTGGTTTATTAATAAATTTATATAAAAAAAGAAAAAAAAATTATATATACATAATGTACAAACTCTTTTATAATCAATGTCTGCTAGCACCGATCAGTAAATCCATTTACCAACCCTAACGGTTACGGAGTAAAATGCTGCGATTAACTGATTGCAAAATTGATTATTATCACATTTCTCTTCTTAAAGTTTTAAAATATTCAATCAAACGCTTTTTTATGGTATCTGTGCTCACGTTGAAATCAACCAGATATTGATCATAATTGAGGATCTTTTTATCAGAAAATTCATTGAATGTATCAAGCATAAAATTCATTGGTTGGTGTTTCTTGTAATTACATTTTTCAAATGGTATTATTAATAGATTACTACTGCGTGTTTGGTAATGTGGTAAACGGAAATTGATATTTTCTAATAAATGACTAGATGATATTTCACCACAGATCAATTTGTGAATAAAAACTACTTGAGCAACTGTTCTCCGCTCTTTCAAGGTGATCAGATGTAGTAACATTAGCCTATTTTCATACTTTGGTAGGTGGAATCTATCCGGCCATTTTAATTTCCGTAGAGCATAAAGTAAGAATTGTTTCTGGATTGATTCTATTCTTTTGGTCTGTCCTTTCATGTATGGGTTCCAAACTTGCGATCCGTATTCAATTATTGGTAATACAAAGGTATAAAAGAGCAATCGGATAGTCCACGGATCCTTGAAATCACGACCAAATCTTTTAATCCAAGCTAGTCTTGATTTGGCTTTTGCTATGATGTATTCAATGTGTGATTTGAAATTGAGTTGATTATCAAGAATGACTCCCAAGTCTTTGATTTCATTGACTCTCTGGATGACTTCATTTCCAATGATATAGTTATGATTAATTGTTGTACCCATTCGGTGAAACCTCATAATTTTGGTCTTTTTAACATTCAATCTAAGATCGTTACTACTGAAAAAGCCAGAAATGTTTTCCAAGTCGTTTTGTAATATCAAGCAATCGTTTTCAGATTCAATATGTTTGGATAGTCTAACATCATCTGCAAATGAAAGTAATGTAGAATTTTCAACATAATATGGTAATTCAATGATGAATAATAAAAACAATGTTGCACCAATTGGGTAGCCTTGACCTGTACCAGAAGTAACGTCAATCGGGATTGATTTCGTATTACCGATTTTGACTATTTGTTTCCTACCATTAAGATATGATTCAATCCATCTTAGAAACTCATGCATCAAACCCATAACGTTGAGTTTGTGGATCAGTAGATCAATATTTACCGAATCAAATGCCTTTGCTAGATCAATGTAGATTGCATCAGTTTGAGTGTTCATCGATAAGTTGTTCAATGTGGATGAAGCAAATTCGACTAGATTCGTGATTGTTGATCTTCCCTTTATGAATCCGTGCTGGCTTTCATTAATGATGTTTTTAATGTAAAAATTCAAATGGCATGTTAATATTGAATCTAGTAACTTTGCTATTACGCATTGGAGAGCCACACCTCTGTAATTACTAATGTCATTTCTTGATCCACTTTTGAATATCGGTCTCACAAACGATGTTTTCCAACATTGAGTTACTTGCGCCGTTTTCATGGATTCACTGAGGATCAGCGTAATTGGTTTCACTAATGTTTCTAGACAATTTTTTATGAATAGGTTTGGAATTCCATCCGGGCCTGAAACCAAGTTATTTGGTAGGTTGTTGATTGCTTGCGTCACTGTTTCTTCAGTTATATCCACTTTTGGAATGTTACTGCATGCTGACTTTCAAGTAAAGTTTCCAAATGAACCGACTTGCATTCGCGAGAATACAACACCATCAATTTTGGACTGCTTTATAGTTAGCAGCGATACAACAACAACCAATGTCAGAACACACGATTTCTTCAGTGATCATCGCGCCATCTCTCTGCAAATTATTTTGGACGCTGAATAATTACAGCAGAGCCACCGATGGTATGGAACTGGGAGAGCTGCAACTGGGACCTATTCAACACAATTGTAAATCGCGAACTTGAAAATTTTGCCATTCCTGACAACCGTAATTTAAATAAATCCGAAATTGACAATTTTGTAAGTAAAATTGAATTAGTTTTTAATAATGCCTTAAAAGATTCCTGCCCTAGAATTAAATTAAATAAAAACAAACTAATTAAATTGTCGAAAAGATCGCTTGCCTTGATAAAAAACAAAAACAAAATTAGACGGAAGCTCTTTTCACTAAGAAACGATGCAAACTTTTTTCTATTTGAGAGATCCATGAAGACTGAATTTGGCCAGAGATGACCTACCAAGTATCATGACAAATGAGTGTGAAAATATCTCATATAATTCCAATCTCGTAAAAAGCAAATGGTTTTGCTGAGCAATTTGCCAGCATAAACAACATTACCACCGATAATGAACATTATGAAGATTTTCACATGGTGGTTGAAAATGAAATAGATGCTTGGTATGATGCGAATGAAACATTAACGATTACAAATTTCTCGGATCAAATTTTGGCAAGCGATCCATATCAAAATCAAGAAGATACCGGGGATGATCCTTCGATAAAATTTCTTGATTCCATAGATCTCAAAGATATAATTGACTCTCGTAATAATAAGAAAAGTACTGGAGATGACGGCATCACAAACCAAATGCTAAAAGTCCTATCACCTCGTGCTCTGGTATTTCTTACAATACTATTTAATCACATTATAAATCTGGGGTACTACCCGGCAAACTGGCGTCGTGGTGTGGTCATTCCAGTACACAAAAAGGGCAAACCAAGAAATAAGGTTAGTTCATATCGTCCGATTCAATTATTAAGTAATATTAGTAAGCTACTTGAAAAACACATAAGTGATACACTAATAAATTATGGCAAAAAGTTTGATATTTTTCCCAAGCAACAATTTGCATATCAACACTAGCAAACAACCTCAATAAAAGAATTGACACCCCCACCCTAATAGTAACCCTCGATTTTGAGAATGCATTCGATTTGCTTTGGATCAAAGGACTTATATGGAAATGCTTAAATCAGTTCAATTTTTCAAACGCAACTGCCAAAATTTTATACAACTTCATGCGTAATCGTTCATTCCAAACGATTGTTCATGGAGAAAAATCAATGGTAAAAAATATAAACAAGGGGTCACCACAAGGCTCGTCAATTTCGGCATTTGCATTTTTGCTCTACACTTCTGATTTTCCAGAACCAGAAAAAGATATGATGAAAACACTTAGATATGCAGATGATGTTGTGGTAATTGTATCAAATCCTAACGTTTACCAAGCGGAAAAAGATACCAATGAATATTTAAATAAAGTAGTACATTATACACAAAAATTCCAATTAAAACTAAACACAACGAAATGCGAGCTACTTTATGTATTGGGCCGCTGGAAAGACATTGGTGCAACTACAAGAAAAAAACATAGGAGCATAATAATCAAAATTGAGGATTTTGTATTGCAACCAAAAAATGAAATTAAATATTTAGGAATAATTTACAATAAACAATTTCATTTTTGAACGCATGTAGATGAACAAATAAAACGTGCAACTAACGCTTTTTATGCATGCAATAACCTGTTTAAAAACAAAATACTAAATGTTGGAGTTAAATCATTATTGTACAAATCACTAATAAGATCAATTCTTTCATATGGCTTTGTTGCCTGGAATACTATAAACAGTTATAATATGGAAAAAATAAGAAAATTTGAACGCTCGATTTTAAGAGCATGTACTAGACTATACAGAACCAAAGATTCATTCAAATATGTAAATTCATCAAAAGTTTATAAAAAAGCAAAGTGCAAAAGATTTAATGTCTTCGTTAATGAGAACCAAATAAAGTTCTTTGATCGCATCCAAAATGGAGGCGACGAATATTTGATCGAAATAACTAAATGTGATGATTTCGAAGAAATGCAAAACTATCAATATAAAACTCCCGCATACATGTATGAATTGTCAAAAAGAAACCTCCTAATTGAGGAATCTCAACTATTGTACTATAATAAAAATCGTCGCGGCCAACTTGCCTATGTCACTGCACAATAATATGTACATATTCCTGTGTAAATATAATGTAAGATTGTTTGTAATTTGTAAATAATATTATTCGTACCCAATAGGAGTTGAATCGGACTTAGAAATAAGAAAATACTTGTACAAATCAAATGAATTGAAACCTCAAAAATAGCAAT
The DNA here is from genome assembly GCA_030463065.1 of Aphidoletes aphidimyza. Taxonomy (NCBI): domain Eukaryota; kingdom Metazoa; phylum Arthropoda; class Insecta; order Diptera; family Cecidomyiidae; genus Aphidoletes; species Aphidoletes aphidimyza. The sequence goes on along the minus strand of CM059998.1, from coordinate 15,545,214 downwards.
AAGTTGAACAAAATTATAATCTTTCAAGTCAGGAATGGCTGGCATTAGAAAGAAAGGCTTACCGTTGACATGTGAATATTCGCAAAACAAGATCATGATTGTAAATAACCACTCATTTTTAATAAACATGAATTTTAAATTACAAAAAAAAAATTGTGCCCTAGCGCATTTGTATGTCGCTTCACCGCTTTGCAAAATTGTTAATCAATTTGCGCTCAAATCCAATCTTTGAGTCATGAACCACTATTACATATAGTTTGTTATGAATAACACTAAGATTTCATCCAATTTTGAGCAATATCGTAGTAGTCGGTGTGGCGCACGTTCGGCTCAAGTGAATGTGGCTTTTTGCTTGAAAATTCAATTTTTATATGGAAAGTACCATAAATAAGCCTAAAAAATGTCTTCCGGGCCCTTTTGACTTTTCTGAGGCAAATTATTATGGTTCTGAGATTTAGAAATAAAATAATTCCATGTTTGTGGTCATATAATAGATTGGATTCAGAAAATAGGTGCAACCACTGATTTGGCTCACTGCTCCGAACCCATATAAACTGCTTATTTTGTAGAAAAAAGGGACTGGACAGAATTTGAGGCCGATTGGATGACGTTTTCTTGTAATTTCACTATGTTTACTTTCACATTAAAACTAATTTTATGAATCACTTGATGGTTAAAACTGCGGAAAAGTAAGCCTTACGCATGTAAGCCCATTTATTTTTATGTGCGAACAAACGAACAAAATAATTTTTACGAACGAACGAACGAACATTGTTCGCAGAAAAATGCTACGATCGAACAACATTAATGAATTTTTACGAACGAACGTTCTCAAAATTTCTTGTTCGTTGACAGCTCTACCGATCGGGCTGAAATTTGTCTTACTAGTAATAATAAGTAACTGTTAGTAATTAATTTTGAAATTGAATACATAAAAATTCAGAATTAGGATAAAAAATCATTTTTACGAAATATGAGATGTCCCCTCTCAGGGGTAGTGGAGGGGGAGCACCCCTCTTCTTAAACTTCATCAGATCTAAAAATGATGTACAGCAAAGTTTTTAAAAAATGATTAGGAGAAAATTGGGGGGCTCAATGAGTCCATTGCATAAGCAATTTGACCAAACGTTCATGAATGTTGTGAACCAAAATCATGTCCCATTGATCCACTGGTAACTTTAGTCTTTCCGATTTATGACATATATTTATGCGATAAATCTATTATTGAGGATAAATCCAAGTTATTTCATGTCCTGGTCCTTCCAATTGGCGCAAAAGTGTGTGAGTAGTGTTTGAAATGTTGCGTAGCTCTTCAGCTGTTGCTTTTCCTTGGATGTGCACGACAGAGATGTCGTGTATACGTGCTTTGAAATGATCATGGAAACTTTGCCAGTTCAATGGATTGCCATCAAAATATCCCCATGTGTTTTTGATGTCATGTGTAGAGAAACATTCACTTCAATTTTTTCCTCTTCCTTGTCCTTTCCAGAATTTTTGTCAGATGCGCTGCCATCTTTTCCAACTGTTGTATTTTGTTTTCATACGAAGCACTTGCAATGAAATATAATTCTTCCATTTTCCGTTGAGATGCAACAGCTTCCGTCAAATTACAAGATCCAATGATTTTATCGAATAATTGATTGAAATGTTTCCATTGTTCCTTCAATCGCTCGAGTCGTACCTTCGCCTCCATCTCATTCAACCGTTCAAATTCCGACGATTCAATGTATGACGTCACATTTTTGATACTTTCTTTCACGTACGTAAAACGGATTTGAACTGGTTTCAAATTGTCCTTTTGTTGAGTCTACGATAGGGTTCACTTGGATCACTGGATGAATCTGAATCGGATGATTTTCTACCGTGACGACGACGACGATATCGTTTGCGTAAATTGTCCGATTGGTTCGATGTAACTGAATGTTCATCACTGGATGGAACGTGTAACGCAGTTTTTCCCTTCGATGCTTTATCGGAACCGGATTTTTCCTTCAATTATCCTTGTCCACTAACTTGCGAAACATCCAATGGAATTTCCTCCACGTCATTCCACTATGACACATGATAAATGTCATTTGAAACGACTAGTATAGCGAGTTAGTACCTTCCGTTTGTTTGAAACACCCCCAAATTTTTTAGATTTCAGCATATGTATGAAATTGGTGGTTTTGACTAGCGACCGTTTCATCTATATGGCCATAACATCACTCGCTTTTTAAATAAAGTTTAAACTATAGTGCCTCAGTAATCCACCTTTCAAACGAAGCAAAAACCAATGAAATTGATTGAAATTTTGTTCAAGCCAGGCGCCAAAGTAATTTTGAAAATTTCACGTTTTATCATTTTTTTTCAAAAGTACCATTCACAAGGTCGCTAGGGTATCAAGCGATATATTTTTGGAACAGTTTAAGCAAATGCTACATCCCTGTGGAGTTTAATCAAAATCATAGGACTGTGAGCCGAACGGTGAAGGTTCAAATACCAGGGCTAACGGGCCAACGAACCCCCTGACCCGAACGGAGATCCCCCATACAAATGTTCATCCCTCTTTGGACCTTGTTTTGAATGACAAAGTCTCGAGAACGGTGATGTCGATCCTGTTCAAATTATTACAGGTGACGTAACCTGAGGCCCTCTTCAAGAAACCGTTTGGGTATCAAAGATATTCCCAAGCGTTCGAGCTGTATGAGCCTCTGAAAATGTGATTTTTGTTGCATACAAATTCCATTTCGTTCAAATGTTCGTGAATGTAGATCGTTCATATTAAGCCCTCGTGACATTTATGCCCAAATGGCAGTGTATTGCTTAATATGAACAACGTGAATATATAAGCATATGTATCGTGTTTTTTTTTTTTTTTTTTTTTTTGTGTTTGACCACCCTGTAACTCAAGAACGGGTAGACCGATTTCGTTCAAAATTTCGGAGGATCCATGAAATCGGCCTGCGACGCACCACGTGAATTTTGGGGACGGTCTGAGCCCCCCTTCGGGTACCTCCCATACAAATTTTCCCCCCTTTTTGGACCTTGTTTTGAATGACAATATCTCGAGAACGGCGAAGCCGATTCCGTTCAAATTCTCACAGGTAACAGAACTTGAGTTCCCCTCTCAATAAATAGTTAAGGTCGAAGAGATATCCACACCCGTTTGAGCTGTATGAGGCTCCGAAAATGTGATATTTGTTACATAAAAATGCCAATATATCGAGAACGGCTGTATAGATTGGGTCCAAATTTGGCATCATGGGTTAATTTTCGCTCCTCTCCAAGTTTGTTCTCACAACCCCAAAGATGCGACACTTCCTTCGTGTACCTCCCATACAAAATGACACTTTTTGCACGATAGGCCAAAAGTACCATTCACAAGGTCGCTAGGGTATCAAGCGATATATTTTTGGATCAGTCTAAACAAATGCTACATTCCTGTGGAGTTTAATCAAAATCATAGGACTGTGAGCCAAACGGTGAAGGTTCAAATACCAGTGCGTACGCTCCAACGAACCCCCTGACCCGAACGGAGATCCCCCATACAAATGTTCATCCCTCTTTGGACCTTGATTTGAATGACAAAGTCTCGAGAACGGCGAAGTCGATTCCGTTCAAATTCTCACAGGTGACGTAACTTGAGGTCCCCTCTCAATAAATAGTTTAGGTCGAAGAGATGTCCACACCCGTTTGAGCTGTATGAGGCTCTGAAAATGTGATTTTTTTTGCATAAAAATGCCAATATATCGAGAACGGCTGTATAGATTGGGTTCAAATTTGGCATCTGGGGTTGATTTTTGCCCCTCTCCAAGTTTGTTCTCACAACCCCATAGATGCGACGTTTCCTTCGGGTACTTCCCATACAAAATGACACTTTTTGCACGGTGGGCCAAAAGTACCATTCACAAGGTCGCTAGGGTATCAAGCGATATATTTTTGGATCAGGCTAAACAAATGCTACATTCCTGTGGAGTTTAATCAAAATCATAGGACTGTGAGCTGAACGGTGAAAGTTCAAATGCACATGAGTCACATAAATTTTTTTGTGACCCGAAATTACTCCCTTGATCTCATGACTAAATCTCGAGAACAGCTAAGTCGATTCCGTTCAAATTCTCACAGGTGACGTAACTTGAGGCCCCCTTTCAATAAAAGTTTGGGTCGTTTAATCAAAATCATAGGACTGTGAGCCCAACGGTGAAGGTTCAATTGCACATGAGTCACATAAATTTTTTTGTGACCCGAAATTACTCTCTTGACCTCATGACTAAATCTCGAGAACGGCGAAGTCGATTCCGTTCAAATTATCACAGGTGACTTAACTTGAGGTCCCCTCTCAATAAATAGTTTAGGTCGAAGAGATGTCCACACCCGTTTGAGCTCTATGAGGCTCTGAAAATGTGATTTTTTTTGCATAAAAATGCCAATATTTCGAGAACGGCTATGTATAGATTGAGTCCAAATTTGGCATCGGGGGTTGATTTTCGCTCCTCTCTAAGTTTGTTCTCAACCCCATAGATGGGACACTTCTTTCGGTTACCTCCCATACAAAATGATACTTTTTGATCGATGGGTCGAAAGTACCATTCATTAGAGGGAAAGAATGAAGCACGCCGATACTAATTACAGCCTATATTTGTATGACAATATTCAGTGAATTACTAAGTCCATTTCGTTCAAATGTTTCGAGGATACAGATCGTTCATATTGAGCCCTCGTGAAATTTATGCCCGAATGGCAGTGTATTTTGTTGATGTTGACGTCAAGTGAAGTGAATTTACCGCGATTGACTTCTGACATATTGATTTGAAATGAGTTCGTTCAGTGAGTCAACGTTAGGTCAGAGGTGTGCAAGGGGTGGGGTTTTCGGGTTTTAACCACCCTCTGAAGCAAAAATTGCCATTTTTGTCCGGTTTTCATCCCTCCAAAACTAATATCATCTTGATATTTTGATAACATAACTTTTTTGAATGAATAAATTCGCCTAATTCGCGAGAACTGGAAGTAATTTTCTACTAAATATGAAACTAGTATAACTTTTACGGAATAAGCCATTTTTATATACGAATTTTTATCCTCAAATATCCGAACCAAAGTCACTGTAGTTCGGTTTGCATACGGTTATCAAAAAATGTATTTCTTTGAAAATTTCATATAATTATAGAAATAGAACATCTTTATTTTATCGTATTCTCCCCCCCCCCCAAGCGATCAAAATTTGAATTTAACCCCCAAAGTACAAGAAAAAATATTCTGACCCCCCCAAAATCAATGAAAATGAAGGGGTTTTTGTGTTTTTTGGGTAGGTTGTTGTTTTAACATACCAGCAACTTTTTGCATGATTCCTTTCTCATAGTAGTAGCGCAAACTTCTTGATAATTTGTCATAATTCATTGCAGGCCGATTCTTCTGTAAGCCCCAGAGGCGAGCCACCTCTTCTGGTTCGATTAATTTGAACTATTGAATGAACACTTGATTTAAGAACCGAGGATTGTACTAAATTTGCACTGAAATAATACGGACCTCTCGATTTGTCACTCAAAAATGATTGAGATTTCACACAAATTAGCCGAGTTTTGATTCAAATGTTTTCACCCAAAAATGATATTTTGCACTCAAATTTGCTTAGTTTTGACTCAAATTGGCCGATCGTTCATCCTGTGTTAAACTCGTCCATTTTGAATAAAATCTCGGCCTATTTGAGTTAAATCCAGCTAATTTGAAAGAAAAACGGCTGATTTGAGTGAAAAATGTCATTTTTTAGTGAAAAAAAATATGTCCAAATAATACTCTAAATACTTGATAATATATACCTCAAGTCCTTTACCAGTCCATGTAATACAACGAGTACTGCAAAAAACAAAAATGAATAAATTGAATTAAAATCGTGATACTGACTTTTCTACACTGATACGGATGCGTGGATGTACGCATTAAAACACGTGTTCAAATCTTTTGCTAGATCCGGAATATTTTTTATATGGAGCAAATTTTGTTCGTGAGGATCTAGTATGATGAGGTGAAGTCGCAATAGCGTATAAAATAAACAAATATATAAAATACACTACCATGTCATGAGCGCCAGGGGCGTAGCTGGAGGATCATTTCGGGGGGGTTTTGAAAAAAGTTTCAATAAAAAAACAACAAAGAAATTCAATAAATAGACGAATTCGAAGGTCTACTAATAATAATTGCGGCTCAACTGATTTTCAAACAAGGAAAATTAGGCCAAAAAAGAACGATTTTCTCCTTTATCTAGAGGTGAAATTTTCCTTATTAGGAGGTTATTTTGAGGAAAAACTTCAATAGCCAATTTCTTCTGAAAATTCGTTTTTTCTCCTAAACGGATGTTGCACTATTAAGGGGTTTGACTGTACAAAAGAAATCATAATGTCAATCCAAAATCCCATTGAAATTGTGTTGTAATTGAAGATTTTGAAGACAAAACTTGTTAAGTTTTCAGCAAATGAGAGCTATTTTTTCAAAGTCATTAATAGTCACAGTTTTTTGTCATTTAAGTATCAGAAAACTTTAATAGCTTGGTTGTTCCAGTTGGAAGTGGCAATGGACAATTAAAAAATACATAAATTCACTAAAAATTCGCTATCCTGGGCAAATCCTATTGAGCTCCTTCAAAAGCACCGCTTCCGACGCAATATTTCGAATATTTTAACTCCAAAACTACATTAAAATTATTGCGAGCGGAGCGAGCAGAAATTTTTGAAAATAATGCGCTAGAAACTGTGAAAAAATTCTTCAAGTTCTCTGTAATTTTTTCCATACGGGGGGGGTTTTGACCCCAAAACCCCCCCATTCCTACGCCACTGATGAGCGCTTAATATGAACGATCTCTATCCACGAACACTTGAAAGAAATGGACTTAGCAGTGCACGGAATATTGTCATGCAAGCATAAACTGTAATTAGTATCTAATCAATCCTTTGCTCGGTATGAAGCCGGCCTCCGCTTCGCTTCGACTGGCGTGCTTCATTTTTTCCCTCTTACGAAAGTCTGAACGAAATGGACTTGACCGTCTTCGGAATATTTAAGCAAAATGTGTTTTAAATAGAGCATGATATAACTTGGATTTAAATCCTAATGATAATCATCAATAATGGATTTATGTAAATTTATCAGGTAATTCGGGGAAAATGTAATGTATCCAAATGAACCCAATTACCAGAATTTTATGCAAATATAATAATTCCTCCTTTTAAAGTCTTAATGTTATGTGAAACTATCCTTGATGACTAGAGGTGTTCTTAGCAGTAAGGGAATTCTCTAAAGTGTGTTTATTTCACGCCGATGGGTGGAATTTTTTTCCTTATGATCTAAAACGTGTGAATAAAACTTTTGGAGTCGATCCGGCCACGTTTGGTGAAAATTTACATGGAAAATCATAATTTTCTCTATTTTTTCAAACAAAAACGCATTTTTCAAACTTCAACTTTTTATTAGATTTATTATGGTTGACTGCACAGAGAAAAAAAGGTTCAGATTTACCCAACCAAAAGTATAGGAAACTGCAAATCTCAACCGAAGTTGAGAAAATCTCACCCGAATTTTTTTTTTTACAAAATGTTTAAAAAATGATTCTTTATGCAGAAAAACAAATTTTTTAAAAAATTCCTTAGGGTGAGATTTTCTCAACTTTAGTTGAGATTTGCTGTTTTCTATATTTTGGTAGAAAAAATCTAAACTTTTTTTTCTCTGTGTGATGATACAGATAATCCACAAATTGCATTCCCACTAAATGCAACCAGCAAAAATCAAACCACAATTATCGATTCGTGTCATGAACTTGGGCTACATCAAATCAATAAAAACCACCGACTATTGACCTGTTAATATTGAATCCAATAACTTTGCTATTACGCATTGAAGTGCCACACCTCTATAATTAGTAATATCATTTTTTGATCTGAATATCGTCTCACAAACGATGTTTTCCAACATTGAGGTACTTGGACCGCTTTCATGGATTCATTGAGGATTAGCGTAATTGGTTTCACTAATGATTCTATACAATTTTTTGGATTCCATTCGGGCCTGAAACCAAGTTATTTGGTGGGTTTTTGATTGTTTGCGTCACTGTTTCTTCTGTTATATCAATTTTTGGAATATTTTTTGGATAATTCAATTCATTTTTATGTTTGTTATTCGATTCAAACGTATGCACTGCATCTGGATTAAATCTATAGTAAGTAGTAGAGAAGATTTTTTTAATGGTAATGTTCTGCACCTTACAGCGATTCTTCGCCAAAAGTGGTTCATATAAATTTATATAAAAAATAATATATAAGGTCTTGTGGGTAGATGCGGGACACAGGTAGTTGCGGGACAGTCGATTTTTTCCATGTTGCAATACCAATATGGCCGATTTGACATGTGTCAAACTTCTCATTTGACCTTACGCAGTTTTTGGTAAAACACCGAAGTGAATAGTCGCATTGCTTGTGTTAGCTCCAGACATCGTGTAAAAAAATCTCAAAAAAGTTTCTACACGTTTTTTTTGAACAATAATTTTGTGTAGTGAATCAACTAAAAACGGTGAGTATAATGCATATATGTGTAGTGTTTGAAGTATATTTTGTGATGGTATAATGATTCAAGCCATTATATGAGAGAAAAATCTGTTTTATTGTCACTCAAAAAATGGCGTCAATAGGCGGTTGCGGGACACTCGTGTAGGCAGTTGCGGGACACCTGGTTTTTCCCACTCGAAGCATATGTTTGACATAACTTCGATCAAATGTCGCCATTTATGTCAAACTAAAGTGTTTGTTATGATTTAACTCAAGTTTTTCTGTGTTTTTAGCCATGTCAACCCCCCAGAAAGCATCTTCAACACCAAAAAAACAATCCAAACCGCATTCAATTGACTTTAATGCGCTACTTCAAGCCATTAAAGATTGTTTATTGTTGAATAAAGGCTTAAGATTGTCTGCCAGAGTTTATGGAATTCAAAAGAGCACATTAGAACGCCATTTGAAGAAAATAAAAGCCAGTTTTGATGATATTTCGTCGGTCGAAGATAATGTTTTGATGGAATTCGTGCGTGAAACTAACAGAAGAACGCCATTGTTGCCGAGAAAATTGACCGCCAATAATTCCATCAAATGCAATGAATGCAAGCGGCCAGTTCATTTGAGCTGTGCGAACATGACGGCAAGCTTCTTCACTTGCAAGCACTGCGAATCGGACTTGGACGAAGATGAAGATGAATTGCAGTGAAAAATTGCCATTTTTTTTCTTTTTTTAAATTTATTTTTGCCACTTTCATATTGAATAAACATTGATATTTTCTTAATTTATGGGGTTTTTATTTCATGTATGTACATTGTGTTGTGATTTTTTCAGGTGTCCCGTAACTGCCTACATTTTTTTTTTGGCAAAAAATCACATCGTCCCCAAATTGTTGATAAATTTTTTTCGGTTAATGGAATCAAGGTACTTTCTTTGGAGAAAAGTTGCGTATGGTAATTACCTTTGAAACGGTATATATATGTCTGCATAATATTGACTATTGAAAAAGTTACGAATTTTTTACAAAACGTGTCCCGCAACTACCTACACTCCCTTACAAAATGTACAAATTCATTTATAATCAATATTTGCTGGCACCGATCAGTTAACCTATTTGCCAACCCTAACGGTTTGCTTGTTTATGGTATCTGTGCTCACATTGAAATCAACTAGATATGTATCACAATTGGAAATCTTTTTATCAGATAATTCGTTATATGTATCAAGCATAAAATTCATTGGTTGGTATTTTTAATAGTTACATTTTTCAAATGGTATTATTAATAGATTACTACTGCCTGTTTGGTAATGAAGTAAACGGAAATTGATATTTTCTAATAAATGACTAGATAAAAACTACTTGAGCCACCATTCTTCGTTCTTTCAAAGTGATCAGCTGTAGTAACAGTAGCACGTTCATTGAATCATCAATTCCAAAATCACCGAAGCAAATAGACGAATTTTCTATTCGTACGCCAATTGTTAGGGGTAAGTGGGGCATTTTGGGGTGGGGGGCAACTTGGGACGGGGGGCAACTTGGGACGGGGGGCAACACGGGACACTCGATATATCTCCCCTTAGGCAACACTTTTGTCAAAAAATGTTTGTATGGTTAATGGGCGCTATCATGACAGTCAACTATTAGCTGATAACTTTGTGATCAGTATCATACAGACGACGCTAGATTTTTTTTTATGTTTTTGGCATGTCACGTTCCTATATTTTCATGTCATAGAATCTCGAAAAATTTGTGTAAAATTCATTTTTACTTTTCCGCACACCACGTGATGCGTAAAAGTATTGCGATTGGCCAAAATTTCTGAAACCCCAAAAATGAGTTTTCTATAAGTTTGGAACCCATAGGAATGCGGTGAAACCGTTTTTAGCTCATGTTGATGTGGGGATGTGGCACGTTGTCCGTCGTCCGTGTCCGTCGTCCGGTGTCACGTTTTTTGTTACCACGATAGCTCAAAAACGACTCCACCGGTCGATTTCAAATTTTCACCATTGTTTGGAAATTATTAGACTTAGATCCCATTAAATTTTGAGCAATATTGGTATAGCCGTTTTGGCGTACCATGCTCTCAAGTGAATATACGTTTATTGCCCTTTAAATGCCATTGTTGAACGAAATTACCACAATAAGCCTACAAAATGTTTTTTGCGAGCCCATATGACTTTCCTGGGCCAAACTAAATTAGTTCTGAGATTACTATATACAATCATTCCATATTTGATGTGAAATTTTGCAAATTTGCAGCCAAAATAGACGTACGCCATTCGCAAAATTGCAAAGCGGTGCAACGATGAGACTCTGTGCCCCAGCTACGCTATGCAAATTAAATGGCGTAGCTTACTTTGTGCCCTAGCGCATTTGTATGTCGCTTCACCGCTTTGCAAAATTATTAATCAATTTGCGCTCAAATCCAATCTTTGACTCATGAACCACTATTACATTTTGCTTGAAAATTCAATTTTATATGGAAAGTACCATAAATAAGCCTAGAAAATGTCTACCGTGGACCCATTTCACTTTTCTGAGACAAACTATATTGGTTCTGGAATTCATAAATATAATAATTTCATACATGTGGTAATACAATAGATTCCATTCAAAAAATAGGTGGAACCAATGATTTTTGACTAACTGCTCCGAACCCATATAAACTGCTTATTTTGTAGAAAAAAGGTAAAAACTGAATTTGAAGCCGATTTGATGACGTTTTCTTGTAATTTCACTATGTTTACTTTCACATTGAAACTAATTTTATGAATCACTCGATGGTTAAAAGTGCGGAAGAGTAAACCTTACGCATGTAAGCCCATTTATTTTTGTTCAAACCGTTTTTTTGTTCGGTTTTAAAATTTACCTATCATTTGAAAATAATTTCACTCGTCAAGTTTGTATTTATTTTTTTATTTTATTCAACATAGAAAAAACCCTTGTTTTACTTGAATAAAACTTGTATTTACCTTTTTTTTAAATTTTCAATTTGGTTTAAATATACACTGCCATTTGGGCATAAAGGTCACGAGGGCTCAATATGAACGATCTCTATCCACGAACATTTGAACGAAATGGACTTAGTAATTCACGAAATATTGTCATACAAGCATAGGCCTCCGCTTCGGCCGGTGTGCTTCATTCTTTCCCTGTAATGCAGCTCGAACGGGTGGGGATATCTTGGATCACAAAACGGTTTCTTGAAGGGGGACTCAAGTTACGTCACCTATGAGAATTTGAACGGAATCGACTTCGTCGTTCTCGAGCTTTAGTCATGAGATCGAGAGAGTAATTTCGGGTCACAAAAAAATGTATGTGACTCATGTGCATTTGAACCTTCACCGTTTGGCTCACAGTCCTACGATTTTGATTAAACTCCACAGGAATGTAGCATTTGTTTAGACTGATCCAAAAATATATCGCTTGATACCCTAGCGACCTTGTGAATGGTACTTTTGGTCCACCGTGCAAAAAGTGTCATTTTGTATGGGAGGTACCCAAAGGAAGTCTCGCATCTATGCTGTTGTGAGAACAAACTTGGAGAGGAGCGACAATTAACCCCCGATGCCAAATTTGAACCCAATCTATACAGCCGTTCTCGATATATTGGCATTTTTATGTAACAAATATCACATTTTCGGAGCCTCGTACAGCTCAAACGGGTGTGGACATCTCTTCGACCTAAACTATTCATTGAGAGGGGACCGCAAGTTCTGTTACCTGTGAGAATTTGAACGGAATCGACTTCGCCGTTCTCGAGATATTGTCATTCAAAACAAGGTCCAAAAAGGAGGGGAAATTTGTATGAGAGGTACCCAAAATTCACGTGTTGCGTCGCAGGCCGATTTTATGGATCCTCCGAAATTTTGAACGAAATCGGTCTACCCGTTCTTGAGTTACAGGGTGGTCAAACAAACACAAAAAAAATACACTGCCATTTGGGCATAAATGTCACGAGGGCTTAATATGAACGATCTCTATCCACGAACATTTGAACGAAATGGACTTAGTAATTCACGAAATATTGTCATACAAGCATAAGCTGTAATTAGTATCTGATCAATCGTTTGCTCAGTAAGTAGCTTCATTCTTTGCTAGTTTCCGAGCTGCATTATAGAATGCAGTTTGAACAGGGTGGGGGCATCTCTTCGACCTAAACTATTTATTGAGAGGGGACCTCAAGTTACGTCACCTGTAATAATTTGAACAGGATCGACTTCACCGTTCTCGAGACTTTGTCATTCAAATCAAGGTCCAAAGAGGGATGAACATTTGTATGGGGGATCTCCGTTCGGGTCAATGAGTTCGTTGGAGCGTATGCCCTGGTATTTGAACCTTCACCGTTTGGCTCACAGTCCTACGATTTTGATTAAACTCCACAGGAATCTAGCATTTGTTTAGACTGATCCAAAAATATATCGCTTGATACCCTAGCGACCTTGTGAATGGTACTTTTGGTCCACCGTGCAAAAATTGTCATTTTGTATGGGAGGTACCCGAAGGGGGACTCAGACCGTCCCCAAAATTCAGGTGGTGCGTCGCAGGCCGATTTTATGGATCCTCCGAAATTTTGAACGAAATCGCCCGACTTTTAACATACACTGCCATTTGGGCATAAATGTCACGAGAGCTTAATATGAACGATCTCTATGTACGAATATATGAACGAAGTGGAATTAGTAGTTCACGGAATATTGTCATATAAGCATAGGCTGTAATTAGTATCTGATCAATAGTTTGCTCGGTATGTATCCGTCCTCCGCTTCGCTTCGGCCGGAGTGCTTCATTCTTTCCCCCAAAATAAATCACATTTTCAGAGCCTCATACAGCTCTAACGGGTAAGGATATCTTGGACCTCAAAACGTTTTCTTGAAGGGGGCCTCAAGTTACGTCACCTGTAATAATTTGAACAGGATCGACTTCGCCGTTCTCGAGACTTTTTCATTCAAAATGAGCTCCAAAAAGAGATGAACATTTGAATGGGGGATCTCCGATCGGGTTAATGGGTTCGTTGGAGCGTATGCCCTGGTATTCGAACCTTCACCGTTTGGCTCACAGTCCTACGATTTTGATTAAACTCCACAGGAATGTAGCATTTGTTTAGACTGATACAAAAATATATCGCTTGATACCCTAGCGACCTTGTGAATGGTACTTTTGGCCCACCGTGCAAAAAGTGTCATTTTGTATGGGAGGTACCCGAAGGAAGTCTCGCATCTATGGGGTTGTGAGAACAAACTTGGAGAGGGGCGAAAATTAACACCCGATGACAAATTTGGGCCCAATCTATACAGCCGTTCTCGATATATTGGCACTTTTATGCAAAAAAAATCACATTTTCAGAGCCTCATACAGCTCAAACGGGTGTGGACATCTCTTCGACCTAAACTATTTATTGAGAGGAGACCTCAAGTTCTGTTACCTGTGAGAATTTGAACGGAATCGACTTCGCCGTTCTCGAGACTTTGTCATTCAAAACAAGGTCCAAAAAGGGATGAACATTTGTATGGGAGGTACCCCGATGGGAGGCTCAGACCGTCCCCAAAATTCACGTGGTGCGTCGCAGGCCGATTTTATGGATCCTCCGAAATTTTGAACGAAATCGGTCTACCCGTTCTAGAGTTACAGGGTGGTCAAACATAAAAAATCAACGCCCGACTTTTAATATACACTGCCATTTGGGCATAAATGTCACGAGGGCTTAATATGAACGATCTCTATTCACGAATATTTGAACGAAATGGACTTAGTAGTTCACGGAATATTGCCATAAGCATAGGCTGTAATTAGTATCAGATCAATCCTTTGTTCGGTATATAGCCGGCCTCCACTTCGCTTTGGCCGGCGTGCTTCATTCTTTCCCTGTAATCAGCTCGAACGGATGAGGATATCTCTGATACCCAAACGGTTTCTTGTAGGGGGCCTCAAGTTACGTCACCTGTGAGAATTTGAACGGAATCGACTTAACTGCTCTCGAGCTTTAATCATGAGATCAAGAGTGTAATTTCGGGTCACGAAAAAATTTATGTGACTCATGTGCATTTGAACCTTCACCGTTTGGCTCACAGTCCTATGATTTTGATTAAACTCCACAGGAATGTAGCATTTGTTTAGCCTGATCCAAAAACATATCGCTTGATACCCTAGCGACCTTGTGAATGGTACTTTTGGCCTATCGTGCAAAAAGTGTCATTTTGTATGGGAGGTACACGAAGGAAGTGTCGCATCTTTGGGGTTGTGAGAACAAACTTGGAGAGGAGCGAAAATTAACCCATGATGCCAAATTTGGACCCAATCTATACAGCCGTTCTCGATATATTGGCATTTTTATGTAACAAATATCACATTTTCGGAGCCTCATACAGCTCAAACGGATGTGGATATCTCTTCGACCTTAACTATTTATTGAGAGGGGAACTCAAGTTCTGTTACCTGTGAGAATTTGAACGGAATCGGCTTCGCCGTTCTCGAGATATTGTCATTCAAAACAAGGTCCAAAAAGGGGGGAAAATTTGTATGGGAGGTACCCGAAGGGGGCTCAGACCGTCCCCAAAATTCATGTGGTGCGTCGCAGGCCGATTTTATGGATCCTCCGAAATTTTGAACGAAATCGGTCTACCCGTTCTTGAGTTACAGGGTGGTCAAACACACAAAAAAAAAAAAAAAACACGATACATATGCTTATATATTCACGTTGTTCATATTAAGCAATACACTGCCATTTGGGCATAAATGTCACGAGGGCTTAATATGAACGATCTACATTCACGAACATTTGAACGAAATGGAATTTGTATGCAACAAAAATCACATTTTCAGAGGCTCATACAGCTCGAACGCTTGGGAATATCTCTGATACCCAAACGGTTTCTTGAAGAGGGCCTCAGGTTACGTCACCTGTAATAATTTGAACAGGATCGACATCACCGTTCTCGAGACTTTGTCATTCAAAACAAGGTCCAAAGAGGGATGAACATTTGTATGGGGGATCTCCGTTCGGGTCAGGGGGTTCGTTGGCCCGTTAGCCCTGGTATTTGAACCTTCACCGTTCGGCTCACAGTCCTATGATTTTGATTAAACTCCACAGGAATGTAGCATTTGTTTAGACTGATCCAAAAATATATCGCTTGATACCCTAGCGACCTTGTGAATGGTACTTTTGGCCCATCGTGCAAAAAGTGTCATTTTGTATGGGAGGTACCCGAAGGAAGTCTCGCATCTATGGGGTTGTGAGAACAAACTTGGAGAGGGGCGGAAATTAACCCCCGATGCCAAATTTGGACTCAATCTATACATAGCCGTTCTCGAAATATTGGCATTTTTATGCAAAAAAAATCACATTTTCAGAGCCTCATACAGCTCAAACGGGTGGAGATATCCCTTCGACCCAAACTATTTATTGAGAGGGGACCTCAAGTTCTGTTACCTGTGAAAATGTGAACGGAATCGACTTCGCCGTTCTCGAGATATTGTCATTCAAAAAAAGGTCCAAAAAGGGGGGGAAATTTGTATGGGAGGTACCCGAATGGGGGCTCAGACCGTCCCCAAAATTCACGTGGTGCGTCGCAGGCCGATTTTAGGAATCCTCCGAAATTTTGAACGAAATCGGTCTACCCGTTCTTGAGTTACAGGGTGGTCAAACACACAAAAAAAAAATACACTGCCATTTGGACATAAATGTCACGAGGGCTTAATATGAACGATCTCTATTCGCGAATATTTGAACGAAATGGACTTAGTAGTTCACGAAATATTGTCATACAATTATAGGTCGTAATTAGTATCTGATCAATAGTTTGCTTCATTCTTTCCCCCAAAACAAATCATATTTTCAGAGCCTCATACAGCTCAAACGGGTGTGGACATCTCTTCGACCTAAACTATTTATTGAGAGGGGACCTCAAGTTTCGTCACCTGTGAGAATTTGAACGGAATCGACTTCGCCGTTCTCGAGATTTAGTCATGAGGTCAAGAGAGTAATTTCGGGTCACAAAAAAATTTATGTGACTCATGTGCAATTGAACCTTCACCGTTGGGCTCACAGTCCTATGATTTTGATTAAACGACCCAAACTGTTTATTGAAAGGGGGCCTCAAGTTACGTCACCTGTGAGAATTTGAACGGAATCGACTTAGCTGTTCTCGAGATTTAGTCATGAGATCAAGGGAGTAATTTCGGGTCACAAAAAAATTTATGTGACTCATGTGCATTTGAACTTTCACCGTTCAGCTCACAGTCCTATGATTTTGATTAAACTCCACAGGAATGTAGCATTTGTTTAGCCTGATCCAAAAATATATCGCTTGATACCCTAGCGACCTTGTGAATGGTACTTTTGGCCCACCGTGCAAAAAGTGTCATTTTGTATGGGAAGTACCCGAAGGAAACGTCGCATCTATGGGGTTGTGAGAACAAACTTGGAGAGGGGCGAAAATTAACCCCCGATGCCAAATTTGGACCCAATCTATACAGCCGTTCTCGATATATTGGCATTTTTATGCAACAAAAATCACATTTTCAGAGCCTCATGCAGCTCAAACGGGTGTGGATATCTCTTCGACCTTAACTATTTATTGAGAGGAGACCTCAAGTTAAGTCACCTGTGAGAATTTGAACGGAATCGACTTCGCCGTTCTCGAGATATTGTCATTCAAAACAAGGTCCAAAGAGGGATGAACATTTGTATGGGGGATCTCCATTCGAGTCAATGGGTTCGTTGGCCCGTTTTAGCCCTGGTATTTGAACCTTCACCGTTCGGCTCGCAGTCCTATGATTTTGATTGAACTCCACAGAAATGTAGCATTTGTTTAGCCTGATCCAAAAATATATCGCTTGATACCCTAGCGACCTTGTGAATGGTACTTTTGGTCCACCGTGCAAAAAGTGTCATTTTGAATGGGAGGTACCCGAAGGAAGTCTCGCATCTATGGGGTTGTGAGAACAAACTTGGAGAGGAGCAAAAATTAACTCACCATGCAAAATTTGGGCCCAATCTATACAGCCGTTCTCGATATATTGGCATTTTTATGCAAAAAAAATCACATTTTCAGAGCCTCATACAGCTCAAACGGGTGTGGACATCTCTTCGACCTAAACTATTTATTGAGAGGGGACCTCAAGTTCTGTTACCTGTGAGAATTTGAACGGAATCGACTTCGCCGTTCTCGAGATATTGTCATTCAAAACAAGGTCCAAAAAGGGGGGAAAATTTTTATGGGAGGTACCCGATGGGAGGCTCAGACCGTCTTCAAAATTCACGTGGTGCGTCGCAGGCCGATTTTGGGGATCCTCCAACATTTTGAACGAAATCGGTCTACCCGTTCTCGAGTTACAGGGTGGTCAAACATAAAAAATCAACGCCCGACTTTTAACATACACTGCCATTTGGGCATAAATGTCACGAGAGCTTAATATGAACGATCTCTATTCACGAATATTTGAACGAAGTGGACTTAGTAGTTCACGGAATATTGTCATATAGGCTGTAATTAGTATCAGATCAATCCTTTGTTCGGTATGTAGCCGGCCTCCACTTCGCTTTGGCCGGCGTGCTTCATTCTTTCCCTGTAATCAGCTCGAACGGATGGGGATATCTCTGATACCCAAACGGTTTCTTGTAGGGGGCCTCAAGTTACGTCACCTGTGAGAATTTGAACAGAATGGATTTCGTCGTTCTCGAGCTTTAATCATGAGATCAAGAGAGTAATTTCGGGTCACAAAAAAATTTATGTGACTCATGTGTATTTGAACCTTCACCGTTCGGCTCACAGTCCTATGATTTTGATTAAACTCCACAGGAATGTAGCATTTGTTTAGCCTGATCCAAAAATATATCGCTTGATACCCTAGCGACCTTGTGAATGGTACTTTTGGCCCACCGTGCAAAAAGTGTCATTTTGTATAGGAGGTACCCGAAGGAGGTGTCGCATCTATGGGGTTGTGAGAACAAACTTGGAGAGGGGCGAAAATTAACTCCCCATGCCAAATTTGGGCCCAATCTATACAGCCGTTCTCGAAATATTGGCATTTTTATGCACAAAAAATCACATTATCAGAGCCTCATACAGCTCAAACGGGTGTGGATATCTCTTCGACCTAAACTATTTATTGAGAGGGGACCTCAAGTTACGTCACCTGTGAGAATTTGAATAGAATGGATTTCGTCGTTCTCGAGCTTTAATCATGAGATCAAGAGAGTAATTTCGGGTCACAAAAAAATTTATGTGACTCATGTGTATTTGAACCTTCACCGTTCGGCTCACAGTCCTATGATTTTGATTAAACTCCACAGGAATGTAGCATTTGCTTAGACTGATCCAAAAATATATCGCTTGATACCCTAGCGACCTTGTGAATGGTACTTTTGGCCCACCGTACAAAAAGTGTCATTTTGTATGGGAGGTACCCAAAGGAAGTGTCGCATCTATGCTGTTGTGAGAACAAACTTGGACAGGAGCGAAAATCAACTCCCGATGCCAAATTTGGGCCCAATCTATACAGCCGTTCTCGATATATTGGCATTTTTATGCAACAAAAATCACATTTTCAGAGGCACGTACAGCTCGAATGGGTGTGGACATCTCTTCGACCTAAACTATTTGTTGAGAGGGGACCTCAAGTTACGTCACCTGTGAGAATTTGAACGGAATCGGCTTAGCTGTTCTCGAGATTTAGTCATGAGATCAAGGGAGTAATTTCAGGTCACAAAAAAATTTATGCGACTCATGGGTATTTGAACCTTCACCGTTTGGCTCACAGTCCTATGATTTTGATTAAACTCCACAGGAATGTAGCATTTGTTTAGCCTGATCCAAAAATATATCGCTTGATACCCTAGCGACCTTGTGAATGGTACTTTTGGTTCACCGTGCAAAAAGTGTCATTTTGTATAGGAGGTACCCAAAGGAAGTGTCGCATCTATGCTGTTGTGAGAACAAACTTGGAGAGGAGCGAAAATTAACCCCCGATGCCAAATTTGGACCCAATCTATACAGCCGTTCTCGATATATTGGCATTTTTATGTAACAAATATCACATTTTCGGAGCCTCGTACAGCTCAAACGGGTGTGGACATCTCTTCGACCTAAACTATTTATTGAGAGGGGACCGCAAGTTCTGTTACCTGTGAGAATTTGAACGGAATCGACTTCGCCGTTCTCGAGATATTGTCATTCAAAACAAGGTCCAAAAAGGGGGAAAATTTGTGTGGGAGGTATCCGAAGGGGGGCTCAGACCGTCCCCAAAATTCACGTGGTGCGTCGCAGGCCGTTTTCATGGATTCACTGAGGATTAGCGTAATTGGTTTCACTAATGATTCTCGACATTTTTTTATGAATAAGTTCGGAATTCCATCCGGGCCTGAAACCAAGTTATTTGGTAGGTTGTTGATTGCTTGCGTCACTGTTTCTTCAGTTATATCAACTTTTGGAATGTTACTGCATAGATTAATCATATCATTTCTATGTTTGTTGTTGGATTCAAACTTATGAACTGCTTCTGGATTACATCTAGAGTAAGCAGTAGAGAAGAATTGAGCAAATAAGTTCGCTGTTTCTGATTCGTTGTTGGATTTCTGGTCATTAAACTCCATGACATTTGGTAATTTGTTGTTGGATTTGTTCAAAAATTTGACGTGTTTATATAAGTTTAACGGATCATCAGTTATCATTTGTTCCATTTCAATTATATAATCGTTATAGGCTTTTCTGGCATTTCTATTATATTCAGTCCGCTTAATCGAAAATTCTTTGTTTGCCTTCGTTGACCATTTTCTCTTGGATCGTAATTTATTCAGTCTATTTTTCAAATTAATAAGTTGTGGGTTGAACCATTTGGGGTGTGATGATGATTTATGCACTTTGGTCTGAACATGTTTCTTGATAACTGAATCAATCTCTTCATAAAACTTGTCTACTTTATCATTAAATGGTATCTTTGAAAGTTGAAGTATAGCATTCCAATCTATGCATGCAAGTGATTCATTGATATTTGCATAGTTGGCCGATTGAAAATCAAGGAATGTATTGGCAGCTTTAATTCTATCATTAGTCTTGATGTTATTTAGAATTGTTAGTTCAGTGGGAGGGTGATGACCCTCAATTTTCAATAATTGATCAATACATACATCACATTTTATCAAGTCGGTGTCGTTTGTCCAAACCAAATCCAATAGTCGGTTGTTTGCATTGTAATATTTATTGATTTGATGTAATCCAAGTTCATGACACGAATCAATAATTGTGGTTTGGCTCTTACTGGTTGCATTTAGTGGGAAAGCAATTTGTGGATAAATCTCTTAAGTTGAAGTTACCAGACATTATGATTGTATCATTTGCTTTGGCAATAGATGTGAATGATTTCATTGCATCCATATTTGCTTGGTAGACTGCCAATGGTGAGATATGATTCAATTAAAAATAAATTAAAATTGCCAAAGTTCACCTGTATACAAATTTGTTCTGCACCAAATGTTTCACCATTTCCTATTAGGTGGGAGTTTAATGATTCATGAACCGCAATCGAGAACACCTCCACCGCTTTTCTTGGTTTTTAATTGTTTGCTCTCAGTAAGGCTCGATCTATCACATCTGTATACATTAAAATCATTTGGGAATACATTTGATGATGGAATAGTCTCATCAAGGTTAGTTTCACATAACATGTAGACCTTAAAAGAGGAAATTAATATATTATAAAATTCTGGTAATTTGGTTCGAAGCCCATTGACATTGTGGCAGTAAATTGTATTGAATTTTTCTAATTTGGATGATGATATTGCAGTTGCCTCTCATGTTGGTATGAATCGTAGCCTTACTCTAATCGAATTGACAGAAAAACGCTATTACAATTTACCTCCAAATCGAGTCAATAGGCCCCGTTTGAAAGCCAATTCTAATGTATATCGATTGTGATATATGAGTTGCGAGAATGTTATGTCATCATATTTATCACAACTTGATTTGATAGTGTCAACCAAAGCGGTGAAGCGACATACAAATGTACTAGGGCACGTAGTAGGCTACACCATATGATTTGCATAGCGTAGTTAGGGCACGTAGTCTCATCGTTGCACCGCTTTGGTGTCAACTCTGAAGCACATATAGGCAAAACCCAATTTTTCAACTTCCATAACTTAGGAACGGTTGGTCCTATTTTGATGGTTGAACCCTCGTTGGATAGGTATTGAGGTGTACTACCAAAGTGTACTTTTCCAGAATTTTAGAAAATGGGTACGAGGGCCCAAATGACGAAAAACCAAAAAAATCGTTTTTTTTAAAGACTAATTTAAAGCTTAGCTCAATACCTTTCATTTGCGGTATTTGCGGATTTTCTATCTTGTTTATTAGCGGAGCTCAGAGCTGGCAAATTTACAGAATTTTGTCCGTCCGTCCGTCCGAACTCACATATTCGGACGGACGGACGGACAACTCGGACGGACGAACACATTTACCAACGTTTAAGACGGACTTTTTATTGTGTCCGGACAACAAATTTTGTTCGGACAAAAACGTTGTCCGGATGTCCGAGTAGATTCCATATTCAATGCATCGAAAATACTTCTACTCGGACATCCGAACAACATTTTTGTCCGGACAAAATTTGTTGTCCGGACACAATTTTTGTTCATTTCATATTTCAACTTCCTGAGAATTGCTGCATCTGAGTTAGAGCTGCACAGTGAACTGAACGGTTCACGTTCGTTCACGTTCGTTCACGTTTTGAGTTGAACTGAACCGAACATGAACACATATTTCTCGTTTTGAACGAGCTGAACTGAACATGAACGAACATGAACATCACATTTGAATCTGAAATGAACATGAACTGAACATGAACAGAAGGCGATGTTCAAAACACTCCATATGAAAAAAAGGTTTTTCGATATAAAATTGTTTTTTTTCTCGAGGTTGATGGCGGGGTGTGAAAATCAGACATCAGCGATATTACTTGATCTTTCCTATGGAGATGGAATTTTTGAGCTGCATGTCGTAGTTTTCTCAAAAAATCAATTTTATTTTTAAAAAAATTGCCGAATACTTTTTTACTGACTGTAGTTTTAATGAATTCATAAAGTTCAGTGGCACCACACAACGTGTTTCCAATCATCATCACAGCCACGAAATATTGAATTCCAAATTTTCATATGAAAAAAAACGAATTTTTCATTCCACCCTATTCGACATAAGCCAGATGCGTTTGAATGAGCGAAATGTGAATATTAAAAAAATGGAGTAAAAAATCGAATTTTTCCTTCCACCCTGTTCGACATATTCTAATTGTTATTTTTTTCTGGTATTTTGATCGTTCGAATGAATTCAAAGTGTTCGATGGCATCATATCAATAGATTTCAATCAGTAAAATACATCAAATTGTCCGATATCAAAATTTCGTTCAAAACAAATTTCGATTTTGTTGAATCAGATGATTTTCATTTCAGATTCAAATGTGATGTTCATGTTCGTTCATGTTCAGTTCAGCTCGTTCAAAACGAGAAATATGTGTTCATGTTCGGTTCAGTTCAACTCAAAACGTGAACGAACGTGAACGAACGTGAACCGTTCAGTTCACTGTGCAGCTCTAACTCAGATGCAGCAATTCTCAGGCAGTTGAAATATGAAATGAACAAAAATTGTGTCCGGACAACAAATTTTGTCCGGACAAAAATGTTGTTCGGATGTCCGAGTAGAAGTATTTTCGATGCATTGAATATGGAATCTACTCGGACATCCGGACAACGTTTTTGTCCGAACAAAATTTGTTGTCCGGACACAATAAAAAGTCCGTCTTAAACGTTGGTAAATGTGTTCGTCCGTATGAGTTGTCCGTCCGTCCGTCCGAATATGTGAGTTCGGACGGACGGACAAGGTCTTGTCCGGACAAATGTTGTCCGTCTGCCAGCTCTGGCGGAGCTATAGAATTTTGAAAAAAATCGACACCCCGACACTCTCCCCCTGCTTATTTTCTTATATGTAAAGAAATTGGACCGTTCTCGACAGTTTTGAACTGCCCCTCAGACCCCTCAAAACAATCTCATACATCACAGAAATCGAGAGAAGGTACCAAGTCACACACACACAAACAAATATACCAAACCCAATTTCCAGGGAAAACCCCCCTTTCCGGGAAAACGTACACAACTTTTGAACGGGTCAACCGATTTTGATGGTTGAGCACTCGTTGGAAAGGTATTTAATGTTAATGGTCTGCACCATACAGCGTTTCTTCGCCAGAGGTGGTTTATTATAAATTACAAAAATGTGTATAAAATTTGTACAAATTTATTTATAACCAATGTTTGATAGCACCGATCAGTTAACCTATTTGCCAACCCTAACGGTTACGGAGCAAAACGCTGCGATTAACTGATTTCAAAATTGATTATTACATTTATTTTCTTGAAGTTTTAAAATATTCAATTAATCTCTTTTTTATGGTATCTGTGCTCACATTGAAATCAACTAAATATATATCACAATTGGGAATCTTTTTATCAGAAAATTCATTAAATGTATCAAGCATAAAATTCATTGGCTGATATTTTCTATAATTACACTTTTCCAATGGTACTATTAATAGATTATTATTGCGAGTTTGGTAATGAGGTAAACGAAATACGATATATTCCAGTAAATGACTAGATGATATTTCACCAATGATCAATTTGTGAATAAAAATCACTTGGGCCACCATTCTACGTTCTTCCAAAGTTATCAATTGAAGCAGCATCAGCCTATCTTCATACTTTGGCAGGTGGAACCTATTTGGCCATTTTAATTTTCGAAGAGCATAGAGTAAAAATTGTTTCTGGATTGATTCTATTCTTCTGGTCTGACCCTTCATGTAGGGGTTCCAAACTTGTGAAACATATTCAAGTATTGGTAATACATATGTGTAAAAGAGTAATCGAATGGTCCACGGATCCTTGAAATCACGACCAAATCTTTTGATCCAAGCTAGTCTTGATTTGGCTTTTGCTATGATGTATTCAATGTGTGATTTGAAATTGAGTTGACTATCAAGAATAACTCCTAAGTCTTTGATTTCGTTGACTCTCTGGATGATTTCGTCTCCAATGATATAGTTATGATCAATCATTGTACCCATTCGGTGGAACCTCATCAATTTGGTCTTCTTAACATTCAATCTAAGATCATTACGACTGAAAAAGATAGAAATGTTTTCTAAGTCATTTTGCAATTTCAAGCAATCGTTCTCAGACTCGATATGTTTGGACAGTCTAGCATCATCTGCAAATGAAAGTAATGTAGAGTCTTCAACATAATATGGTAATTCTATGATAAATAATAAAAATAGTGTGGCTCCAATTGGATAGCCCTGACCTGTACCAGAGGTAACGTCAATTGGGATTGACTTCGTATTATCGATTTTTACTATTTGCTTTCTGCCATTTAGATAGGATTTAATCCATCTTAGAATCTCATGGTTCAGACCCATGACATTGAGTTTGTGGATCAGTAGATCAGTGTTTACGGAATCAAAAGCCTTTGCTAGATCAATATAGATTGCATCAGTTTGTGTATTTGTCGACAAGTTGTTCAATGTGGACGATGCAAATTCAACTAGATTCGTAATTGTTGATCTTGCTTTTATGAAACCGTGCTGACTATCATTAATGATGTTCTTAATGTGAAAATTCAAATGACCTGTTAATATTGAATCCAATATTTTTGCTGTTACGCATTGGAGTGCCACTCCTCTGTAATTACTAATATCATTTCTTGGTCCACTTTTGAATATTGGCCTTACAAACGATGTTTTCCAACATTGTGGTACTTGCGTCGTTTTCATGGATTCACTGAGAATTAGTGTGATAGGTTTTACTAATGATTCTACACAATTTTTTATGAATAAGTTCGGAATTCCATCCGGGCCTGAAACCAAGTTATTTGGTAGGTTGTTGATTGCTTGCATCACTGTTTCTTCAGTTATATCAATTTTTGGAATGTTACTGCATAGGACTACCGTCCACTGTGATGAAAATTTTCTAGTTCAATTGATGGTATTGCAGTTGTTGGTAAGGAACTCTCAGCTGTTGATTTAGTTGTTGTATTTGTCCGTATTTCATTCACCTGCTCCTTCAGTGAATTAATTTTGTTGATGAACATATCAATTGTTGAATAAGTCCCTTGTCAAAATTTTGCATTTCTAATAGCATCTCATATTCAAGAACCTGGATTGCATTTGAGTTGTTGTTTATTGAATCTATTGGTGGTGAAAGTACGGTCCTTGTTTGATTTGAAATAGGTGATTGTTCGTCTGGAAGTATTGAGCATCGTACTGTGGAATGAAATGTTGTATGGCTGGGCGTTGAAATTGATTCAGATGCCAAAAAAGAGCCGCAAATGAAGGTTGTTGAGAACTGTATTGCCAGTGATGAGCCGGACCCATATCATGATGTTGATATTTTTGACTATAAATAGGTATATGATGGTGATTCATCATACTATGTCCATTTCGTGCATTAATATTGAAAGGCATGTCATTGAATTGATGAATATGTTTGACATGTTCATCACAAGAATGTACTTGATAGTTGGATTTTCGCTTTTGATGAATATTTTGAAATTTGTTGCGATTATTTTCACGTCTCTTGTTATTTTGTGATGAAAATTGTTGCTAGAAAAATTGCATTAGTTGATTAGTTAAGGATTTTGATTTGTTGCGATCGGGAAATGCATTTGACATCGAAAAAGAACAATGAAATCCATTGTTTAACCTTAGACCTGTCCTCTCAGATCTCATCATATTTCTGTCCTCTCGGGCACTCAGTGCCCGTAGTATATTTTGTATGAAAAATTGTTTGCAATATTTCAAAAATTACTTTACCGATTTTTGAAGCAATGATATGTATTGACAGACTCGCAGCTATATTTAATATCCTGTGCTGACAAAATTAAAGACTTTCTTCCTAACAAATCCTTTCGAAATATGAGTGCTCACACGGATTTGGATGAAAATTGACTTGGATTTCAAATTGTGATCAAATTGGTCCCAAATTGTTCCCCAAATGTATGGATTGAACCCCGAAAGTTGTCCATACAAAATGTACAGAATACCGACTCGTACAGAGAGGACGTATAGAGTATATGAATGATTCATTGGCGGTAAAATACCATTTCACCACTACTTTGAAAATATTTTACTACCTCTGAATTGAGTAAGTGTGCATTTTAGCACTGAACTTTTAAATTATGAACAAATATAACTGATTAGAGTAGGATATGAATCATAAATGATGTAGAAAAAAATTGATAATTTACTTCAGATGACTGCATATAATATTTTGCTACTTATGAATTGAGTGTGCAGTGATCCATTATCTGAAGATGAACGAATTGCAGCAGTTGATAGTTTAGTTGCAGCATCAATGGAGGCATTGAGAAATAATAGCTTTGCAGAATATATTATTATAACAAAGGTAGAAAAAAAAATTACAAACACAATAAAATGTCAATTTCGTGCGTTTTCGATTTTCCATGTGTACTTTTCCTGAAGTGTATTTTCAGTCATTTAACCGCCCTGAAGTGTATTTTTTCCACGGAAAAAACTGTAATTTGTAGACTAATTAGTGGAAAAAATCCCGAGTGGAGCTTCCGAGCGGGATTTGGAATTTTTTTCCGCCGAGAATTTTTCGCAAGTGTTCAATTTTAAGAATTCGTAATTTTTGTTGTCAAATTGAAACATTTTTACTCAACAACCGCTCAAGACGAGGCTCAAGATAATATCAAAAGGTTCGCAGCAATTAAAAGCCTCAACCATACAGTCTGACGCAGGTGTCCCAGGGGTCCCATAACCCCCCCCCCCCCTGAGCTGATATTACCCCTCAAGAATTTCTGCTGGAACTTTTTTACACTAGATAGAATAGATTTTCAAAAGTGGGGACCTTTTTTTCTCAACTTTTCTGAGACCCAGCTTAGTTAGAATGGGTTTTGGAACGGCTTTACAATAGATAGAATGGACTTTGAAATTCCACGCACAAGTAGCCTTTTTTTATTTGAGTGGAACCAAAAACCCCTTTTTCGTACACTAGATAGAATGGACTTTGAAACGGGTTTACAATAGATAGAATGGACTTTTCAAATTACCCCTGTTCTCGGCATAACGATCTGGTCCTCCATTCATGTTGATATCAACATGGCATAGGTTCTCACGTAAAATGACTTTTTGGGGCGAATGGCGATTTCTCTTTAAATTAAGAGATATTAAATATCTTTTCAGTGCATGAGAATCAGCATTGATCATAGCTCCAAGTAGCTATGGGTTGGAGAGCAGGTCAGCCCCAAGGGTTGAAATATCCCTTTTGGTCGAATTCGAGTACGTGATTTTTTCGACCATATTTCGACGAAAATTCAAAAAACTAAATATGCCATCGGATACTACATCGAAATTAGAGGCCTGAAACGGGGGGTCTAGGGGGGTAATTTCACCCTCCTTCTACCCTTAAATCGCTTTGAAAATATTTTTTGTGCAATTTTTTTCTATAAGCTATGTTCAATGCTGATTCTCATGCATTGAAAAGATATTCGGAATCTCTTAATTTCGATGAGAAATCACCATTCGCCCAAAAAGTCATTTTACGTGAGAACCTATGCAACATGGGATCGCCGGTTGAAATAACGATTGGGTTTTCGGTTTTGCGTTTGTGGTGATGTTGGCTAATGGGACTGAGTTTTGGATTGTGTATGTTGATTTAAAATAAGTAGAAAATAGATCGCAAATGGTTTTTGGGTCTTGACTTGTTTGATTGTTGTATTTAAATTCAGTTGGGTATGTGTTTGTCTGGTTACTTGATTTTGAGTACGACCAGAATAGTTTGATATTGTCTTTTATGTTACTCTGTAATTTATTCATGTATTTATTATTGCATTTTCCTATCAATAGTTTGCTTTTTGCTCTTTCATTTTAATTAATAATCTTCATGTGATAGTTCACACTTCTTTCCCACTTTATGCGTGCTCTTTTTTCGTCTTTTGACTGGTTGAAATAACCCAACACAATTATACGGTCTGTGGCTTTCGCAGATTGTACAGAAAACTATCATATCTGTGATCATTGTGTGCCGTTGGTGTAAAGGCGCGGTCACACAGAGAAACATTATGGAAACTACATACATTTTTACAACTGGAAACATTTTCATACATGCTTCCAGAAAATGTATCAAGTGTGACTGCACCTTTAATATAAACCACACAAATGTACACTGGCAAATATATCACGGAGAACGGCAGTTCTCCCAGTGGCGCACCAAAAAATTCACTTTTGAGTGCAACACTACATATACGCGAGTTTTCGGATTCTGTGTTGCCGACCGATGTCATTCGTGGAATAGGCATTGGCGTGTAGCTTAGGACCAAACTAAACGAAAGCCGTCGTCAAAATGAATTTTTGTGGAACAAAAAAAAATTTCGCTTGGGGGACGTATGGGGGTGTTTTTTTCAGATTATATAGCATATCTCCCGGTGGGTAATCTTGACCACTGTCGTTGAGTGACCAATCGATAGTACTCCTCAATACCTTTCCAACGAGTGCTCAACCATCGAAATCGGTTGACCCGTTCATAAGTTGTGTACGTTTTCCCGGAAAGGGGGGTTTTCCCTGAAAATTGGGTTTGGTATGTGTGTGTGTGTGTGTGTGTGTGTGTGTTTGTGTGTGTTTGTGACTTTGTACCTTCTCTCGATTTCTGTGATGTATAACATTATTTTTAGGGAGTGTGGGGGGCAGTTCAAAACCGTCGAGAACGGGCGAATTTCTTTACATATAAGAAAATAAGCAGGGGGAGAGTGTCGAGGAGTCAATTTTTTTCAAAATTCCATAACTCCGATAATACACAACATAGAAAATCCGCAGGTACCGCAAATGCTAGCCTTTAAATTAGTTCTCAGTATGAAATCTGTAATCGGGTTTGGTCACCACATTGAAAAAACCGAAAAATCGAAAATCGATTTTTTTGGTTTTTCGTCATTTTGACCCCCGTACCCATTTTCTAAAATTCTGAAAAACTACACTTTGGTAGTACACCTCAATATCTATCCAACGAGGGTTCAACCATTAAAATAGGATCAACCGTTCCTAAGTTATGAAAGTTGGAAATTCACTCATCATTTTTCGCAAAAATTGGGTTTTGGCTATATCACTTTTGGTGTCAGAGTTGACACTATCAAATCAAGTTGTGATATAATACTGAATATGATGACATAACATGCTCGCTACTCATATATCATAATCGATATACATTAGAATTGGCTTTCAATCGGCGCCTATTGACTCGATTTGGAGGAAAATTTGGATTACAAGTAAAAAAAAACCAAAAACATCGAAATCGAAATTTTGGCTCATTTTGTCATATCTTTGCCGTATTTACTTCAAAGGTACTCGAAATTTGCAATTCGATCGATGGAGTTGAACAGAATTTGATGATATATCTCGAAAAGTTGTTATTTTTGAGTGTTTTTTACAAATAAACCTTACAAAACTACTGATATAAGATGAAAAAACCTCTGAACGAGGTATAAACAGAGTGGCGCACCCAAATATCCTGCCCACAAAATGACTGATATCACATTTTACGTGGCGCTGTTGAGTTATATATTTTTGGTTCAACGTTTTTCAAATAATTCAACAAACCTTTCCATGATGGCATCAATTGAAATTTGAACTAGTGTGCGCCAGTGCGAGTGCCGAATGAAAACGTGAATTGTATTACGGCGGAAAAATAAATTCATTTTGTTTACACAAATATTTCGGTTTGAATCGTAGCCTAACTCTAATCGAATTGTCAGAAAAGCGCACTTTGCTCGCACTGGCGCACACTAGTTCAAATTTCAATTGATGCCATCATGGAAAGGTTTGTTGAATTATTTGAAAAACGTTGAACCAAAAATATATAACTCAACAGCGCCACGTAAAATGTGATATCAGTCATTTTGTGGGCAGGATATTTGGGTGCGCCACTCTGTTTATACCTCGTTCAGAGGTTTTTTCATCTTATATGAAATAATACCTGGAAACAGAATCATCCAAGAGGGCAACTAAGAATTGCCATAGCTGTAACGAACCTCTACGTTGATGATTTGCGAATGTGGACGTGTTGGCTCCGTTGAAATTAAAAGTGTTGACATTAGTTGCGGATGTTAAGTTATTCATTGCAGTAGATTCATCCATATTAGTTGAAATCATGCTATTAGCTATCATTTTATCATTTGATGTGTTCGCATAAATATTATGAATATTATGTAGTGCTGTTTCAGTTGAAATTGATTGATCCAAATGAGAAAAATCTTCTTGCGGCTGAGCGTATTCGTTATTCTCGTTACGTTTTGAATATTTTTCAATGTCTTGCACAGGAAACTTATTTTTTATTTGACCAGAAAGAAGCTTCTCAGAGTACAGGGCTGTGTTGATAAATATGTAGGAAAAAATAAAAATAAATTGAATTTCATTCGTAATCCTTCTTCTTGAATTATATTCATCAACTGTTTAGGAGACAAACGTTCACAAATGGTTGCCTGAATAAGTTTTATCCCTGGGACAATAATTCCATACGAATAATATAGGAGCATCCCCATGTTGTTCATGTAGATTTATATGCGGCTCTTTAAATACATTCGACAACGACGCAATCTCATGGTGAATTTCCCAGTGCTATAGAAATACACAGTGAACACAATCCAAGATGGCATCTTGGATTTCATTCACTGCGTATTTCAATAGTACTGAATTCGCCATGAGGCTACTCACGAACCGAACTCGAACAGTTCGAGTTCGAAAACTATTCCCCTTTCTTGTTCGAGTTCGATCGAATTTATTTTTGTTCTGTTCGACTTGTTTGAGATTCAAAAGGTGTGTTCGTGTTCGTGTTCGTTCGAGTTTGATTTTGGCGTAGCTGTCCGAGTTCGTTCGAAATTATTCGCCTTTTGTTCGAGATTAATGAATTCATTTTACTGCTGTGTATGTTCTCCGGCAAATGTTCTCCGGTTCAATAAGTTGCTGAGAATGGTTCTCAGTGAGAATAAAAGTTGCTGAGAATGATTTTCAGTGAGAATGAAAGTTGCTGAGAGTTACGCAAACACAAGTGCCGTACGCTGCTCATTAGCATACACTTATTTCGCTTCTTTTTGTTCAAACGGGAAAGTAGCGAATTAGTCACTACCAAAATTTGTTTTTTTTTTGAAAGAGTTTATTTTCAATTGACTTTTGAGGATTTTTTTCTATTTTCTGTTTTTTTGTGGTTCGAATGGATTCAAAGAATTCAGAGGCATCCCATAAACTGATTCCAATTAGAATAATGAATTCCAAATTTTCATATGAAAAAAATCGAATGTTTCTAAGCTATTTTTTCAAATTTTGTTATTTTTGACTCGACTGTCCGAATGAATTGAAATAACGAAGAATAAAAATCAAATATTCACCAAATGAATTCAAAAAGTTCAGTTGCACCACAAAAATTAATTCCAATCATTTGAACTCCTCAATATATTCCATTTAAAATTTTCATTGTAAAACAAATCGAATTTTTGGTCCACATATTCCATATGAGATTTTTTTTTTAAATTTTGATATTTCAATATTTTGAATGGATTCAAAGAGTTCAACGGAATCTCGTGAACAGATTTCAATAATTTCAACGCCTCGGCATAACCAATTTAAAATTTTTACCCCCTATGGTCACCGTTAATTGGGTAAAATTATCGTGAAACTTGCGGTAGAAACGGGCAAACGCGTAACATTTTAAACGGTTCAAATTACTGGAAAAGCGTTATATAAATGTTTACTGGGTCGATTCCACCGCAAAACCTTAAACCAACCGCAGTCTTGTCTGTGTTTTTTGAATTGCATTCTGTTCAGTGAATATTTGATGGCAAAATTTTGTGTTTTTGCGTCCTATGGCCAGTGAAATCTAACCACCAAAATCTCCAAAAGTCCCTTAATTGGACATCCCCCAAACATTTCTTATAAAATCGAAAAAATTAAGTTAACACACCATGCAAATTTTATGATTTATTTTTTGTTTTATGTGCCTTTAACATGAAAATGCATTGAAATTATTCATCAGCTTCATCAAATTCCTCATCATTGGATTATTAGATACAAACGGGAGATCCTAAGTGGATCTGTCGCGTAGGCTAGTGTAGTCTTTTGCGAGACACCCGTTTTGCTCCTGCATGCAAGTGCGCGTCATATGATTGCACTTACACTGCAGTAGCTAATCAAGAATCACTTTGATACTTGGACGTGAGTCACAAGCCTTTTCAAACATCTCTAATATCTTAGATGGAGAATCCGATATGTTCTCTACCAAAAAAAGTTTTGCGTATTTGCCCTAAATCGGCACACTCGCATATTATATGAGCGGCTGTTTCAGGGGCTCCACCACAGAGTCTGCAATCTGGGTCGTCCCTGAAACCGAGCCTGACTAAGTGTTCATTTATTTTGGCGTGTCCTCATCATAGTCCGATTCACAGTTTTTACATGTTTTGATACTTTGACATATTCAAATGCTCAAAATGAGGAGAAAATTCAACGATAATTTAAATTTAAACTAACAATTTAACGTAGTAGTGATGGACCCGATTTTTTTGATTCGGGGAGAAACATTGGGTAAAAACCCGCAAAATTTGGGAATTTAACGGGTAGTTATGAGAATTTATCTAAAATGTCAAATTATGACTTCTTTTTGTGGCATGAACGTGTGAATGAGACGCGTTGTTCGAGTTCATTTTGTGACTTGCTCGTTCACACGGCATGTGGAAATCAAAACAACGAATTGAATTGAAATGAAATGTTGAACAGTTTGAATACAAAATAAATTCCCGTAAATTTCCCAATTTTACAATTTTACAAAGGGAATTTATTTTGCGCCACGGGAAAATACCCAGTAAATTTCCATTATACTTCTTCCCATCTACTACTGCCCATCACTAATTTTAAGTGTTTTAAATGTCAATAATTCATCATAAAAATGATATCTGCGCATATGTATGGTGAAAATTAGGGTGTCCAACTAAGGATACACGAACATGTCCAACTAACGAACATGACGCAATTTTGGAATGAATTCACAATTTTTGTTTTTACTTACATAATGATTCAAATTCTCTTGAATTCACAATATATAAGTCAATAGCAGTACAATGAATCCTTCAAATCGTAAAAATATCTAAAAACAATTTTTTTCCTAATTTTGAAAAATAGTCGAAAAAACTGTTTGGATTTTGTTTTTATGGGCAATACCGTTTTTTTATTGACAGAACACGATGACAGTTGTCATTTTGACACTATCTCATTGTACTAAAAAAAAGTGGTGCCCAACTAAAGAGCATGTCCAACAGGCAACATACCCCCAACATTTTCAATGGTTAGAATTGCTAAAACAAAAGATAAATTAAAACCTCGCAGCAATACCATAAAACAGTCGAACGGTCAGGATTTTGCTGCGTCGTTCGAGTTCGTTCGGTTCGCAATGTTTGAAGATATTAAAATGAAGTTCGAGTTCGTTCGAGTTCGTTCGAGTTCGTTCGAGTTCGACTCAAACTTGAACGAACACGAACAAACACAAACACTTCGTGTTCGTGAGCAGCTTTGTTTCTCACCAGGGCTCCGAGGGGTCCCATTACCCCCCCCCCCCCCTGAGCGATCGGTACGCCTCTAAGATTTTGAAACGGCTTTAAACTGGATAGAATCGGTTTACAAAAGTGATGACCTGCTTTTTAGGTCTTCAACTTTTTCTGAGACCCAGTTTACACTAGATAGAATGGACGAGTGGAATCAAAAATCACTTTTCAATTTTTTCGGAGCTTGGGACCTTTTTTTTGTTCTATGTCCTCAACTTTTTCTCAGACTCGGTCTACACTAGATATAATTGACTTTTTTCGTTACCCCCCAAGAAATTTTTTCGCTTACCCCTGAAGACCACCTACTTGAGAACCAGCTAACACGGATTCATAAAAGGAAGATCATCAATCATGAATCTCGTTGAATTTGCATCACCCACATTGAACATCTTGTCGATGAATACTCAAACTGATGCAATCTATATTGATCTAGCAAAGGCTTTTGATTCCGTAAATATTGATCTACTGATCCACAAACTCAATGTCATGGGTCTGAACCACGAAATTCTAAGGTGAATTGAAACTTATATTAATGGCAGAAAACAAATAGTCAAAATCGGTGATACGAAATCAATCCCAATTGACGTTACTTCTGGTACAGGTCAAGGCTACCCTATTGGTGCCACATTGTTTTTATTATTTATCATAGAATTACCATATTATGTTGAAGATTCTACATTACTTTCATTTGCAGATGATGTTAGACTGTCCAAACATATTGAGTCTGAAAACGATTGCTTGAAATTGCAAAATGACTTAGAAAACATATATGGCTTTTTCAGTTGTAATGATCTTAAATTGAATGTTAAGAAGACCAAATTGATGAAGTTTCACCGAATGGGTACAATAATTGATCATAACTATATCATTGGAGATGAAGTCATCCAGAGAGTCAATGAAATCAAGGACTTGGGAGTTATTCTTGATAGTCAACTCAATTTCAAATCACACATTGAATAAACCATAGCAAAAGCCAAATCAAGACTAGCTTGGATCAAAAGATTTGGTCGTGATTTCAAGGATCTGTGGACCATTCGATTGCTCTTTTACACATATGTATTACCAATACTTGAATATGGTTCACAACTTATTAATTAGAAAAATAGGCTCAATGAATTGAGATCCAAATCCAACGACAAATCGCCAAATATAATGGAATATAATGGCCAGAATTCCAAAAACGAATCGGAAATCGCTAATTTATTTGCTCAATTCTTTGCTCACTCTAGATTTCATGGGCGTACGCAGGAATTTTCTAAGGGAGGGGCGAGAACGAATTTAACGAAAAAACGAGGACATTTTACTATGAAAAACGAGGACGTTTTTTGTGAAATTCACACACATTATTGAATATTATTTTAAGAAACTAATCCAGAATACAGAGAAAATCTATTCAATACTTCTTCCCGTAGATTTTTTGTTTTGATTTACCATTTCTCGTTGAACGCTCAACATACATTCACTCTCCAGATCTAAATTGTGAAAATTGGAATTGAAACGTCGTTGATACGATGACTTACAGCATGTTATATAAATGAAGCGAAAGTAAAGCAAAAGCTGGCAAATTACTGTCGGAGAATCGATCTTCTAACAAATGAAACATCGAGTCTAAGTATGGAATAATCAGCGAATTTTTCCAATAATCAGAAGAGTTTTCGAATGATTGGTTAGAACCTGGGTTAGAACGGTGGGTCTGTCGTTCAACAATTCTTGGAAAATTCATTTTTTGTTTCTAATGCAAATTTTCAGCCATCTCTCTTACGTCATCCAAGAGAGAATTTGTGAAAATATCCACATTTTTACGATGTTCAGTGATAGCTGCCCTCTAGCTATCGTGGACCCTCTATGAATTTTCGGAGTTGAGGACCTTTTTTTTTTTTTTTTAGGTCCTCAACTTTTCAACGGCTTTACACTAGATAGAATGGACTTTGAAATTCCACGCACAAGTAGCCCTTTTTGACCCCTTTTTCTTACACTAGATAGAATCGATTTTTTTTGGGACCCCTGTCGCATTTTCGGCCATGACCCCCCCCTTAATTCGGCAGTGTCAGAACCTATGGCTGCCGAAATTCTCTTGATGTGCATTGCGCACTGAAATAGATCGAGACATTTTGATTGCAGAACATTTACAATTGGCTCAAGTAACGCTGAATATTTTGCAATAAGATAAACACATATGATGATTATAGATTTTGTTGCTGCCGAGTGTAATTGAAAGACATTTTTCTCGTGGCTACATAACCTTAGGTCAACAGTGTAAAATAAACCTGACAAAAACTAAACATCTTTCCCAAACTTGGACGCAACATTACTAATAATTTCTAGCTTTTGAGCAATCAATTGTGAATTTAAATGAGTACGATATTCAATCAAAATTAAAAACAATTATTATATAAATAAATATCAAATTTCAAATTAAAAAACTTATGAATCCTCTCAAAATGTCCTCGTTTTTAAAGTGTTTGCTTAAATTTTCACAAAAAATTTCATGAATCCTATCAAAATGTCCTCGTTTTTCAAGTTTTTTGCTTTTATGCACAGAAAAAACTCAAAATGTCATCGGTTTTCAAGTTTTTCGCTAATTTTTTTTAGAAAAAACTCATATATGCTTCCAAAATGTCCTCATTTTTAATGTTTGCTCAATTTTCAGAAAAAACTCATTAAACCACTAAAAATGTCCTCGTTCTTCAAAGTTTTGGCTTAAATGTGCAGAAACAACTCATGAATCCTAAAAAAGAAAGGCCTCGTTTTTCAACTTGGCTATTTTTTAAAAAATGCTCACCGAGGACAAAAAACGAGGACATTTCTGGCTTTTAGTCCAAGGTAGGGGCCACGGCTCCCTGTGCCACCCCCTACGTACGCCCATGCTAGATTTAATCCAGATGCAGTGCATACGTTTGAATCCAATAACAAACATAAACTTGAATTGATTAATCTATGCAGTAATATTAACATTGTATCGTCCTGATGAGTCTCAAAATTCTTCAATAGGGTTTTTTAACTTGATAAGGATCTTCCAAGTTTTCGAAAAATACATACCCCAATATCGTTTGATGCGCAATTGCCTTGTTATTAAATAAACCATCCAGTGAAAATGACATTTTTTCAATTGATGTCTCAAAGATCAATGATAAAACAACAACTGAAGACATTGTAAAACGCATAAAAAGTGGTAAAATCTGTATATGACATAGATAAACAATTATGGGAGAATGACTTCTTAGCTAGAGAGTTTGTAACCCAACGAAATAAACCAAAAAATCAGAACTCACAAAAGAAAAAAGTAAATCAAAACAATAAAAGAGCTCAGAATCTGAATAAACAGTTTACAAAAAACAAGCCGAATCGAAATAATGGTACTCGATTTGACCATCGAAATCTTATATATTAATACAACAATTTTGTAATCCCTTTTACAAACGCATTTTTAAACCGATATTCGTTTGGTTTTTTGTAAATGAAAGATATTTATGCGTGCGTGTGCACAACATTTCAACAGTGGCGTACATACGACATTTTGACAGAAGGGGTTTTCAAAAAAAAAATCAATATATGTGTTCTATGTACTATAAGATACTATATCAAATTGATGTGTATTTATTGATCATCAAGATTTACAATAACATTTTTCAGTTTCTTTCTCTGAAAATATCGAGAACTTCTCTCGGATACAAACTAATGTCCCTGTGAATGCTTATAGCTGTTAAACCATTCAAGCGTTTTTCACCGGTTGAGTTCCCAATGTACGTTTTCAATCTTTTTAAACTAGAAAAACTTCTTTCTGGTGTAGCTACTTTAACTGGGAGAATAGCGCAAACTTTAAGCATATTGAAAATATTCGGAAAAATAGTGTGGTTGTACAGTAGGGTGCATCGATTTTTAAAATTTTTACGCATTTTTTCATTTATGTTTACAGAATTCTGTTAACAACGAGTGCTAAAAATACCAAACTAATCGTTCAGACACCTTCCCCCCTTTGTACGACACTGCATTCCAAAAAAATTGAAAAAATTTGAAAAATATTAAAAAAGTTGGACATTTCCTCATATTAAAATGTGAAAATTCGCATATTTTCAAAAATATGTAATATCATGTCTCTTTTAAAACCGCTTGTTGTTTGGGTTTTTGAAAATGAAAGATATTTATTCATAGATGTGCACAACATGTCATTTCCTCCTGAATAGTTTAGCGGTTGAACTCGATCACAAAAGACATTTTTCTGTGCACTCTGGGCAAACAAAAGTTCATTTTTGTTCCATAGCAAAAAAAAACGCCAAAATGTATTTTTAGCTTCTCATAGTATTGGAAAGTTATAATTATTCAAAATGCAAGGAAGTAGAACATTTTTTATTGCATTGGACTCTATATCCGAAGCAAGTTTACGTATCCGTAGAATTGAGGAAGGATCAACCCAGGTGGCCCTTGAAACCCAAATTAAGCGCCATTTACTCCTCCCATGAAAATAATAAATGGGCTTACATGCGTAAGGCTTACTTTTCCGCATTTTTAACCACTAAGTGATTCATAAGTTCAGTTGATTTGACAGCAAACGTCAACACTTGTGTTTTTTTTTACGTCTCTTTAACTATTATTTTTATTTCATTATTTTAAATATTAATATGAGACTTGTGATAATTATTTTAATCTCTTTATAAAGATTAGAAACTGTTTTGTACCAAAATTGTGAAGTTTACGTGTTCTACATAAATTTAGCCAATGTTTTTACGAAAGAAATGTTCAATTATGAGAGGTTAGGAAACTGTCAAGTATACAACAACAGAACAATATTTACTCTCGAGTTTTTTCATAAATAATAATATATATTCAAACCAAAAATAAGTGAAATCGACTGAAAATAATTGATTAATTACTTTTCTATAAGAATATATAAAAATACAATCAATAAAATTCAATCAAGTGATTTACAAGTGAAAAATGGGAAGCAAATTATCATTGTTTATTTACTGTTGTTGTATCTCATTACAATATGTCAAAATTGCATTGTTGTGTTATGAATAAGTGCGAGGGGAAACAATTCAAAGGATTAAATGTAAATTGCATGTTTTGCTCAAAACAAATATTTATCGAATGCATGCTAAGTGGAACATCGGTAAATATAGTAAAGGACATGCTGCAACGATTTGATATGTTAATCCAGGACGAAGAAAAATGGTATTTTGAGAATGATCATAACAAAACAGCCAAATTCAATGCAGCATTCAACGTCGACTCACCCTTTTCGGTAGCATGTCAATTGTGCAAGGATTTATTTCAGCAAATGAAAGAAAAAGAAAACTCAAAACCTGATCCATCGAATGTTGCAATAAATGTAAAAGAACCATTATTGTCAGAAATAGCCCTACCTAGCAACTTAACCAACAATCAAACTGACAGTAAATTTGCCATATATGTATCAAAATTCAAATCCACGACTACATGTGATGATTTAGCTGCATATATCACACATAAAACAAATTTGTTTAGTGATACTAATTTTTCAGTGGAAATTTTAACAAAAAAAAATCAAAAACACCAAAAACTAAATTTTGTGTCGTTCAAAATTAATACATTGAACAAAGATGACTATGATGTGATTATAAACAGTGAACTATGGGACTCTGGTGTTGTTGCTGTGCCTTTTGTTCCACCTCAAAAACCACCAAAACCATTTAGCAAAAAAACTAACATGGAATCAAAACAAAAACAAAAACAAAAGCAGCAAAAAGTTCAACCGCAACAACAACAACAGAAAAAAATTTCATCACAAAATAACAAATTTAATAAAAATAAGCCGAATCAAAATAATGGTACTCGATTTGACCATCGAAATGTTGATAATTACCGAAACTATAACCATAATAATAATTTTCACGGGCAGAATAATTATCGAAATATAAACGGTTTCAATCGTTCAAATCATTTTGTACCGTATACGCCGATATTTAGACACAATTATCAAGAC
This sequence comes from Aphidoletes aphidimyza, assembly GCA_030463065.1. Lineage (NCBI taxonomy): Eukaryota > Metazoa > Arthropoda > Insecta > Diptera > Cecidomyiidae > Aphidoletes > Aphidoletes aphidimyza. The sequence continues at coordinate 15,505,105 of CM059998.1, read as the reverse complement.
CATCAAAATTTTCCCTATCATTATATGAACAACGACCATTTCATTCCACCACAATTCCAGCAACAATTCCAACCACACTTTCAACTACCATTTCAACAACCAACACAGAACCAGTGGCATCCACAATATCATCATCCAACCTATCAAAGACAACCATTTCACCACCAGTTTACCCAATAAACAACAAAGCTGATGCAATTGAGGTTTTGGAATATATGATGCTACTAGAAATGCAAAATTTAGATAGGGTGCCGATCAATGATTCAACAATTGACATATTTATTGATAAAATAAATTCACTTCAGATGCAAGTGAATGAAATCCAGAAAGATACCGCAAAACCAACAACAAAATTAACAGCTAAGAGTTCATATTGCAGAGGCAACAGCCTAGACAGTTTCAATAAGATTTACTGCCACAATGTTAATGGGCTTCGTACCAAATTACCAGAATTTTTTGCTAATATATTAATTTCTCCTTTTAAGGTTTACATGTTATGTGAAACTAACCTTGATGACACAATTCCATCATCAAATGTATTCCCGAATGATTTTAATGTATACAGATGTGATAGGTCGAGCCTTACTGAGAGTAATCAATCAAAAAAGAAGAAAACTGGCGGTGGTGTTTTGATTGCGGTTCATGAATCATTAAATTCTCACCTAATAGGAAATGGTGAAGCATTTGGTACAGAATTAATTTGTGTACAGGTGAGCCTTGGCGATTTTAATTTATTCTTAATAGAATCATACATCAGACCAGACTCACCATTGGCAGTATACCAAGCAAATATGGATGCAATGAAATCATTCACATCTACAGCCAAAGCAAGTGATACAATTATAAATTCTGGTGACTTCAACCTAAGCGATCTATTGTGGCTAACTGATGATGTTGATGATCCACTAATCGCTTTCCCATTAAATGCTACCAACAAAAACCAAATCCCAATTGTTGATTCGTGCCATGAGCTTGGCTTACATCAAATCAATAAAAATTTCAACATAAACAACCGACTGTTGGATTTGGTTTGGACAAACGACACCAATTTAATAAAATGTGATGTATGTATTGATCAATTATTGAAAATTGAAGTCCACCACCCAGCCATTGAACTAACAATATTAAAATACATTAAGAAAAATGATAGAGTTGAAAATGTCAAAACGTTCCTTGATTTTCAATCAGCAAACTATGCAGATATCAATGAATCGCTTACATGCATAGATTGGAATGCCACACTTCAAATCTCAAAAATAGCCTTTAATGATAAAATAAACAAGTTTTATGAACAGATTAATGCAGTTATCAAGAAACATGTTCAGGTTAAGAAGCTCAAATCTTCAACACACCCTAAATGGTTCACTCCACAACTTATTAATTTGAAAAATAGGCTGAATAAATTGCGATCCAGGAGAAAATGGTCAACGGAGGCAAACAAAGAATTTTTAATTAAGCGGACTGAATATAATCGAAGTGTCAGAAAGTCATATAACGATTATACCATTGAAATGGAACAAATGATAACTGATGAGCCATTAAACTTTTACAAACACGTAAAATACTTGAACAAATCAAATGATAAATTACCAAATACCATGGAATATAATGGACAAAAATCCAACAACGAATCAGAAATCGCTAATTTATTTGCCCAATTCTTCTCTACTGCCTACTCTAGATATAATCCAGATGCAGTGCGTACGTTTGAATCCAATAACAAACACAGAAACGAATTGATTAATCTATGCAGTAACATTCCAAAAATTGATATAACTGAAGAAACAGTGATGCAAGCAATCAACAACCTACCAAATAACTTGGTTTCAGGCCCGGATGGAATTCCGAACTTATTCATAAAAAATTGTGTAGAATCATTAGTAAAACCTATCACACTAATTCTCAGTGAATCCATGAAAACGGCGCAAGTACCACAATGTTGGAAAACATCGTTTGTAAGGCCAATATTCAAAAGTGGATCAAGAAATGATATTAGTAATTACAGAGGAGTGGCACTCCAATGCGTAACAGCAAAAATATTGGATTCAATATTAACAGGTCATTTGAATTTTCACATTAAGAACATCATTAATGATAGTCAGCACGGTTTCATAAAAGGAAGATCAACAATTACGAATCTAGTTGAATTTGCATCGTCCACATTGAACAACTTGTCGACAAATACACAAACTGATGCAATCTATATTGATCTAGCAAAGGCTTTTGATTCCGTAAACACTGATCTACTGATCCACAAACTCAATGTCATGGGTCTGAACCATGAGATTCTAAGATGGATTAAATCCTATCTAAATGGCAGAAAGCAAATAGTAAAAATCGATAATACGAAGTCAATCCCAATTGACGTTACCTCTGGTACAGGTCAGGGCTATCCAATTGGAGCCACACTATTTTTATTATTTATCATAGAATTACCATATTATGTTGAAGACTCTACATTACTTTCATTTGCAGATGATGCTAGACTGTCCAAACATATCGAGTCTGAGAACGATTGCTTGAAATTGCAAAATGACTTAGAAAACATTTCTATCTTTTTCAGTCGTAATGATCTTAGATTGAATGTTAAGAAGACCAAATTGATGAGGTTTCCACCGAATGGGTACAATGATTGATCATAACTATATCATTGGAGACGAAATCATCCAGAGAGTCAACGAAATCAAAGACTTAGGAGTTATTCTTGATAGTCAACTCAATTTCAAATCACACATTGAATACATCATAACAAAAGCCAAATCAAGACTAGCTTGGATCAAAAGATTTGGTCGTGATTTCAAGGATCCGTGGACCATTCGATTACTCTTTTACACATATGTATTACCAATACTTGAATATGGTTCACAAGTTTGGAACCCCTACATGAAGGGTCAGACCAGAAGAATCGAATCAATCCAGAAACAATTTTTACTTTATGCACTTCGAAAATTAAAATGGCCAAATAGATTCCACCTGCCAAAGTATGAAGATAGGCTGATGCTGCTTCAATTGATAACTTTGGAAGAACGTAGAATGGTGGCCCAAGTGATTTTTATTCACAAATTGATCATTGGTGAAATATCATCTAGTCATTTACTGGAATATATCGTATTTCGTTTACCTCATTACCAAACTCGCAGTAATAATCTATTAATAGTACCATTGGAAAAGTGTAATTATAGAAAATATCAGCCAATGAATTTTATGCTTGATACATTTAATGAATTTTCTGATAAAAAGATTCCCAATTGTGATATATATTTAGTTGATTTCAATGTGAGCACAGATACCATAAAAAAGAGATTAATTGAATATTTTAAAACTTCAAGAAAATAAATGTAATAATCAATTTTGAAATCAGTTAATCGCAGCGTTTTGCTCCGTAACCGTTAGGGTTGGCAAATAGGTTAACTGATCGGTGCTATCAAACATTGGTTATAAATAAATTTGTACAAATTTTATACACATTTTTGTAATTTATAATAAACCCCCTCTGGCGAAGAAACGCTGTATGGTGCAGACCATTAACATTAACAATTTTGTTCACCTCTTATTGTTAGTGTAATTTAACCTAACATGTGTGATAGCTGTATGAAGCGATGAAATGCTATTGTTTTGCCTAGAATGAATCCAATTTTGTGCAATAAATCCTATCTATTTAATGTGAATCGTCATTCTCAATTTAATGAGAAAAATAATTGATCTGTGATAATCATTTATTTGACTTTGACAGACATTGGGTTCAAATAAACAAATCGTGATTCTCATATATTGCTGATATTTTTATTCGCTCAACACAATGGCAATTCCATGTAACAAATGCGGTGAATCCGGTGGTAAAGAAATGCTTGAATGTGACTGCTGTTCCTCATCATTTCATATATCGTGTCTATCATCGGATAACAGAGCCTACAAAGCCTCACTTTTACCACTGAAATCGAGCATAATAAACCTTCAATGGTACTGTGACGTATGCATTTCATTCACTTTGAATGGTCTTTTAACGAGATTCAATGAATGCATTCAGAATGTGTCATCCCTTAAGGATGACTTTGAAAAATTTTTGACAACCCACTCAACTGGGGCTTCACTTAAGACTGAAATTGTACATTCTGACGTTACGGCAAGCGATAAGGGACAGATCTTACCTCAAATCAACGCGGAACAATTATTAAATGATGGCATTCCCAATGACAATGTGGTAAGTGAACGAATGGACTTTGAAGATTCGGCAATCTCAGAGGGAGCTGCCTCGAATACCATTCCGTCTCAATTGCCACTTTCACAATCGGTATATCAGGACGACCGGATTCATATTAATTTAAACAAACGTCGCAAAATTCATACTACGAATGGTTTGGATGGTACCGATGGGACTATTTCCATGCCACCTCAACCCTCAGGGGGCTTAGCTGATATGATTTTTTCCCCAAAACCAATCACAACACCATCAACAACTGACCCCAATGAACTTGCTCTCGTAGGGGAGACAGGGGTTTTTATGCCAATGTCAACTGGTACTAGTGTTGTGATTAGTAAGCTAGATCGCGCTCTTCACATCACTCCATTCAACGTTAATACTCGAGAATCGGATGTTGAAGCGTTTCTATTGAAAAATGAAAGCACCAAAATGTATGCTGATCGAATTCAAGTCACGAAATTGGTTCGCCCAAACCAAAACTATTCTCGTTTGACATTCGTTTCATTCAAACTGACAATGCCCTTGCAATATTTCAACCTTGTCGCTGATTCTTCCATATGGCCCAATGGTGTCATTGCTAGCGAATATGTGCCAAAAAAGCGAACAAATAATTTGAAACAAGATCGAAATGGCACAAAAAAAACAGCAAATGGTGTTTTTAACCCTTTCGCGGTGCGACCAAATTCTCCAAAGCGATCATTGACAAAAAATCGATCAGAGATAAATTTTTGCAACAAAATCGAGCGAAACCAGGGCGAAAATAACAACAACGGTCCCAAAACCAAAAATTGCAAAATCAGCGTTAACTACAACGAGCGTAATAACCATTCAAAAAACGAGTGGTTCAGTCAACGTGCTGGCCAAAAAAGGCCACAAAAAAGCTCGGTCAAGGTGGCCAACCAACTGCATCGCCAGTCACTGCAACAACTACATATGCAGCAACAATTGGCACTTTTGATGCAAAATCCATTTGCATAACCTACGATGTTAATCGTAAGGATAGATCCAAACAACGAGGAGGAGGCGTCTTGATAGCGATGAATAATGAAATCTTCACCAGCGAGCGAATTGTCATCCCGGGAGCTGACAAACTGGAATACGTATGTGTAAAAGCTCGCATTAAATCCCAGACATTATTTATTTACATTGCATACATTCCACCAAACTCATCACCTGATGATTATGGGAAGCACTCGTCCGCAATCAATTCAATTTCAACGAAACCAGAGGACATCATCATGGTTGTTGGTGACATCAACCTTCCAATGATTGACTGGGCAATCGATGATGACTACGCTAATGTGCTGGTCCCATCAAATTTTGGTTCAGCGATTCCTGAGAACTTCATCACGAAATTAATGGGTGCAGGACTTCATCAAGTGAATTCCATCCGAAATTTAAGGGGTAAATTACTCGATCTATTCTTCATAAATGACTACATCAACTGCTCAATTGATCGAGCGAAACCAATGGTTGATGTGGATAAGGTGTACTCTTACCATCCACCGATCCTGGTGTCATTTGAATGGCATGCGGCACATCGCAGCACAAACACTGAACCGAAGTGCCAGTTCATTTTTAAAAAGGGCAATTTTTGGACATTTGTGCAGTCTAAAAAAACCACCGCGATAAGCCGAAAACACTTCATTTCAACAATGTCAAAACTTCAGATGAGAAGTCATCACCAAACTGCAAACTATTGCAAAATTTTTCGAGCACCTTGTAAACTTCAAATTACTAGCTCTAGTTCGCGACAAATTATCACCAAACCAACATGGGTTCCTGAAGCACAGATCAACATCGTCAAACTTGACCGAATTTGTGCATTATGCCCATGGGGGTTTGAATGAACATGCTCAAATTGATGTTCTGTATACTGATTTCAGCAAAGCATTTGACAAGTTTGATCATCAAATCCTTCAACAGGAGTTGAATGAATTCAACTTGCCTCAAAATTTGCTAAACTGGCTGCAATCATACTCGACAAACAGAACTCAATTTGTCAACTATGGGAAAAGTGAATCAACGGATTTCAACGTGACATCGGGAGTACCTCAGGGTAGCCATCTTGCGCCAACGTTGTTCCTGTTATTCATAAATGACATAATCAAAGACATGGAGGATGTTGTTGTTCTATTGTATGCTGATGATATTAAAATTGCAAAAATCATTAGAAAACCGGAAGACAGTGCCACACTTCAACTTGCAATTGATAAACTCAGAGAGTGGTGTGACAAGAACTCGCTTCATTTGAACCTTGACAAATGTGTTGTGCTAACAATACACCGGCATGGCACTCACACTTTCAAACGAGTTGTTGAACACAGAGATTTGGGTGTGCTCATTGATGGCAAACTTACTTTTTTTTTTTTTTTTTTAAATTCATGTTTATTAAAAATGAGTGGTTATTTACAATCATGATCTTGTTTTGCGAATATTCACATGTCAACGGTAAGCTGATGCCGGCCATTCCTGACTTGAAAGATTATAATTTTGTTCAACTTATTGCTATTTTTGAGGTTTCAATTCATTTGATTTGTACGAGTATTTTCTTATTTCTAAGTCCGATTCAACTCCTATTGGGTACGAATAATATTATTTACAAATTACAAAAATCTTACATTATATTTACACAGGAATATGTACATATTATTGTGCAGTGACATAGGCAAGATGGCCGCGACGATTTTTATTATAGTACCATAGTTGAGATTCCTCAATTAGGAGGTTTCTTTTTGACAATTCATACATGCATGCGGGAGTTTTATATTGATAGTTTTGCATTTCTTCGAAATCATCACATTTAGTTATTTCGAACAAATATTCGTCGCCTCCATTTTGGATGCGATCGAAGAACTTTATTTGGTTCTCATTAACGAAGACATCAAATCTTTTGCAATTTGCTTTTTTATAAACTTTTGATGAATTTACATATTTGAATGAATTTTCGGTTCTAAATGGTCTAGTACATGCTCTTAAAATCGAGCGTTAAAATTTTCTTATTTTTTCCATACACTGAAGAAAAAAAATTGGTATATCGAACGAAAACGCTCGTCCATACAACGAAAACATTTGTTATTTTAAACCACGAATGTCTTTCGTAAATTATACAATGTTGATTCGTACATATCACGATGGACACGTAAAATGATCAAATTGAGAAAATACGAAATTTTCGTGAAATGTACGACTGTTTCGTAAATAAAACGAATCCGTGCATTAAATATTTACGAATCAATCGTACATTCTACGAAATGTTCGTACTTCATTATTTTGATAAAATACGATATTTTCGTAGGACGTACGAATGATTCGTAAATACTACGAATGTATGCATGTTGTTTACGAGGAAGACGCATGTCTAGAGAACGATTCAAGCATGCATTTCAAATCGATTTTATTTATTTCTGTCCTCTTTTGGCACACAAAATAAACTATATCATGAAAAATCGAAGACCTCGATCTCTTTTATTCCTAACGACTTTTATTAATCGAGTTGTCAAACTTAAAAAATGTCGATTGTTAGATATTCAATATGAAAATATGTGACTTTGAGAAATTGATTTGCTGTTTTTCTCACGATGAAAACTAAAAACAAATGAAAATTTATGATGAAATCGGATATGCTACCCCCCTCAATTTTCACGCGCCTCCGAAATAATTCATAATTTAGAAAATTTAGAAAAAAGTTGATATTTTCGAATGATTATATCAACATTAATTTGAATCTTTTTCGCTGTAAAAATAGCTTGTAAATTCCTATTATTGCAAGTTCCTTGATTACCTTTGGAAAAATCAATGTTTTGCCATAAATTAATAAATTCACAAAATTAACGATTATTTTTCAAACTAAAATAGGTTTCAATACAATAAACAAATATGGCGTCGTTCAAGATGAGCAATTTTGTGCGCTACGAAACCCATTCATAAATAGTACGAAGACGAAGTTAAAACATGCACGTGCATCTAAAATTTGTTTTGTACATTTCACGAATGATTCGTAGTTTTTGGAATATAAAATGCGCGTCCATCTCTTCACATACAACTAGGTAAAATGTACGATATCATTCGTACAATGCACTAAATTCATGTTGAAATTACATGATATTTTGCGTTACGAATGTATCTTTGTATATTCCACGAAAAATTCGTAGTGACGAATATTTTATGCAAAAATTACATACGAATGATTCTTTCAATTTACAAATATTCGTACAATGTACGAATAAATCGCATGAGAGTGCGCATGCGCAAAATTCAATTTCTTCATGTTTATTCGTAGATAGTTCTACAACATGTGTTCGTAGATGGTACGCATTCCGCTTTGTGATATTTTTCATTCGTACAATGTAAGCATTTTGTAAATAATACTAATGAATTGAAATCATGCGCATATGCAAACAAATAGCTAGTATATTGTACGAATCATTCGTATTTTTTCAAGTATAAAATGCACCTCCGCTGTTTACACATCATATTTGTGAAATGTACAACTCCTTTCGTACAATTCACTAAATTCAGTACATAAACGAGCAATTTCAAGCGTTACGAATGTGTCTGCGTGTATTTCACGAAAAATTCGTAATGAAGAATATTTTGTGCAGAACCCATGTACGAATGTTTCGTTCAATTTACAAATATTCGTACAATGTACGAAAAAAAGATCTACGAAATATTTCATCGATAATTTACGAATATTTATTTTCAGTGTATTATAACTGTTGTATTCCAGGCAACAAAGCCATATGAAAGAATTGGTCTTATTAGTGATTTGTACAATAATGATTTAACTCCAACATTTAGTATTTTGTTTTTAAACAGGTTATTGGATGCATAAAAAGCGTTAGTTGCACGTTTTATTAGTTCATCTACATGCGTTCGAAAATGAAATTGTTTATTGTAAATTATTCCTAAATATTTAATTTCATTTTTTGGTTGCAATACAAAATTCTCAATTTTGATTATTATGCTCCTATGTTTTTTTCTTGTAGTTGCCAATGTCTTTCCAGCGGCCCAATACATAAAGTAGCTCGCATTTCGTTGTGTTTAGTTTTAATTGGAATTTTTGTGTATAATGTACTACTTTATTTAAATATTCATTGGTATCTTTTTCCGCTTGGTAAACGTTAGGATTTGATACAATTATCACAACATCATCTGCATATCTTAGTGTTTTCATCATATCTTTTTCTGGTTCTGGAAAATCAGAAGTGTAGAGCAAAAATGCAAATGCCGAAATTGACGAGCCTTATGGTGACCCCTTGTTTATATTTTTTACCATTGATTTTTCTCCATGAACCGCAATTGGCAGTTGCGTTTGAAAAATTGAACTGATTTAAGCATTTCCATATGAGTCCTTTGACCCAAAGCAAATCGAATGCATTCTCAAAATCGAGGGTTACTATTAGGGTAGGGATATCAATTCTTTTATTGAGGTTGTTTGCTATTGTGTGACTCATGCTGACAAGGGGATGAGTTGTTGATTTACCACTTTGATATGCAAATTGTTGCTTGGGAAAAATATCAAACTTTTTGCCGTGATTTATTAGTGTATCACTTATGTGTTTTTCAAGTAGCTTACTAATATTACTTAATAATTGAATCGGACGATATGAACTAACCTTATTTCTTGGTTTGCCCTTTTTGTGTACTGGAATGACCACACCACGACGCCAGTTTGCCGGGTAGTACCCCAGATTTATAATGTGATTAAATAGTATTGTAAGAAATACCAGAGCACGAGGTGATAGGACTTTTAGCATTTGGTTTGTGATGCCGTCATCTCCAGTACTTTTCTTATTATTACGAGAGTCAATTATATCTTTGAGATCTATGGAATCAAGAAATTTTATCGAAGGATCATCCCCGGTATCTTCTTGATTTTGATATGGATCGCTTGCCAAAATTTGATCCGAGAAATTTGTAATCGTCGATGTTTCATTCGCTTCATACGATTCATTCATCGATTTCATTTTCAACCACCATGTGAAAATCTTCATAATGTTTATTATCGGTGTTAATGTTGTTTATGCTGGTAAATTGCTCAGAAAGACCATTTGCTTTTTCGAGATTGGAATTATTTGAGATATTTTCACACTCATTTGTCATGATACTTGGTAGGTCATCTCTGGTAGGTCATCTCTGGGGTTTGTTAAGAGGTTTTGTTATGACATCCCTGATACACAAACATCGAAAGCGCTTTATTATGCGCTGGTCCAGTCTCTCCTCGAATATTGCAGTATTGTATGGATGCCGCATGCTGAAGTACATATTAATAAAATAGCTGATAGAGCGTGCTGAAGCAGTTCACTGTGTTCGCTCTGAAAGAGTATCCATCTCCAGCTAATGGCTTCAACATCTCATCATATGTGGAGCGATTGGAAAAACTGCAGATGCATCCACTTCAGCGCAGAAGAGTAAACGTGGCAATTACGACTCTGTACGAGATTCTGAACGGTCATTGGAACTGCCCATCGGTTCGAGCAGACATCGAGGTTAACCCCAATGAACGTAATCTTCGTCGGACAGAGTACATACGAATTACTGACAAAAAGATGAGAGTAACCCCTGCAGCACCACTTGCCCAAATGTGCAAATATGCGAACTCGGTGTCGGAGAATTTCAAAAATACCAGCGGTCGCTCAAACTTCATCACATCTGTGCGTAAAATACCGAATGAAGTATTCGAGACTCCGACTCTCGTATAGGATCTTTGGCGGACCTTTTATCGCAACTTCCCAAAATATGCTCTACATGAGCACCTCCCGGGTAACTCAATTTGCACAGTATTTGTTCTCGCGGGGGAGATAGCAGGCTCTTCACTAATCTTAAACACTTTCCTCACATGTGAACGAGTGACAAACACAACTGGAAGCGGAACAGTAGCCCGTATTCTGACAAAAAATGGTGTGTGCCGGTGCACCCTCACCCCGGTGCACTTGTATTTTTTTGCCTGAATGCCAGAGTGAACTGTAAATCGTGACCGATCTGTTCTGGACTGCTCGGGAATTTTTCTTGTACTTTCTTTTTATCAATGCCTTGCCTGATGACATCGAAAAACAAAAGTACAATTCCAGGTTGTCGCATTTCATTCATGATGATTTAAAATGCTTAAGATTTTTTATTTGTCGATAGTATCCCGGGATTCCGTAGAAGCATGGACTTGCCGGTGTGTACGCGGGACTCGGGGGATGCAAACTTAACCCCTACGAGGTATGGCACACCCCATCATCAGTCAAACTCTAATGATGTGGTTTTAGTGGGGTTTTCCACGACACAAATTGTCCTCACACACGAAACATTAATCATGGGATGACTAATTTCAAACAATTCAAAATGACCAAGTCACGTATTGTGATAGTGTTTTCCAATATTTAACTTAAGCTGTGATATATCTTTAACGTAGTGTCCTTTTGACTAAATAATTCTTTTAGATTATGCATATGTGCCTTAGTTTTGTTATATTTCTGTTCATTTTGACAGTAAATGGCTCAAATATTGTATTATACGTTTACTCATTGATGTATCTGCACAAAATCCCTCGTTTCGAAAAAATCAGGTTTTTTCAAGGAGGCTTCGCTAACTTGTTTTCCTGTAACTGTACAAATTATTCAGCCAGAACTTGGCGGTGACAAATAAATAAATGTATTCCCAAATGATTTTAATGTATCAGATGTGATAGGTCGAGCCTTACTGAGAGTAATCAACATGGGCGTACGCAAGGGGTGGCAGAGGGGGCCGTGGTCCTTACCTTGGACTAAAAGCCAGAAATGTCCTCGTTTTTTGTCCTCGGTGAGCATTTTTTAAAAAATAGCCAAGTTGAAAAACGAAGACATTCTTTTTTAGGATTCATGAGTTGTTTCTGCACATTTAAGCCAAAACTTTGAAGAACGAGGACATTTTTAGTGGTTTAATGAGTTTTTTCTGAAAATTGAGCAAACAACATTAAAAATGAGGACATTTTGGAAGCATATATGAGTTTTTTCTAAAAAAAATTAGCGAAAAACTTGAAAACCGATGACATTTTGAGAATGTTCTGCAATCAAAATGTCTCGATCTATTTCAGTGCGCAATGCACATCAAGAGAATTTCGGCAGCTATCACTGAACATCGTAAAAATGTGGATATTGTCATAAATTCTCTTTTGGGTGACGTAGGAGAGATGGCTGAAAATTTGCATTAGAAAAAAAAATGAATTTTCCAAGAATTGTTGAACGACAGACCCACCGTTCTAACCCAGGTTCTAACCAATCATTCGAAAACTCTTCTGATTATTGGAAAAATTCGCTGATTATTTCATACTTAGACTCGATGTTTCATTTGTTAGAAGATCGATTCTCCGACAGTAATTTGCCAGCTTTTGCTTTACTTACGCTTCATTTATATAACATGCTGTAAGTCATCGTATCAACGACGTTTCAATTCCAATTTTCACAATTTAGATCTTGAGAGTGAATGTATGTTGAGCGTTCAACGAGAAATGGTAAATCAAAACAAAAAAATAAACGGGAAGAAGTATTGAATAGATTTTCTCTGTATTCTGGATTAGTTTCTTAAAATTAATCTCCTTTGAGGAATATTAAAATCTAATCTACTTAAAAGCGAGGGACAATAAATATTGCCACTAATTAGTGAGTGTATGAATGAAATTTGAGCTAATGACCTTCTGTCCTCCAATGAATTCATTTGCAATAATAAGAGGCGGTGTTTGTATGGTGGTAAGCGGAAACGGTCACGCCAATTGAATTTCCTCAATGCGAATAAAAGAAATTGTTTTTGAATTGATTCGATGCTCGTGGTATGGTTCATAGTGATCGGCGACCATATTTGTGATGCGTACTCTAAAATTGGCGACACAAATGTTGTGGATATTTTCTTGATCACCCATGGATCATCAAAAGCCCTTGAGAATCTTCTCACCCAGGCTAGTCTAGAAAAAGTCAATCAATCGAAAAAGAAGAAAACAGGTAGTGGAGTTTTGATTGCGGTTCATGAATCATTAAATTCTCACCTAATTGGAAATGTTGAATTGTTAATGGTCTGCACCATACAGCGTTTCTTCGCCAGAGGTGGTTTATTATATTAATTTATAAAAATTTGTATAAAATTTGTACAAATTTATTTATAACCAATGTTTGATAGCACCGATCAGTTAACCTATTTGCCAACCCTAACGGTTACGGAGCAAAACGCTGCGATTAACTGATTTCAAAATTGATTATTACATTTATTTTCTTGAAGTTTTAAAATATTCAATTAATCTCTTTTTTATGGTATCTGTGCTCACATTGAAATCAACTAAATATATATTACAATTGGGAATCTTTTTATCAGAAAATTCATTGAATGTATCAAGCATAAAATTCATTGGCTGATATTTTCTATAGTTACGCTTTTCCAATGGCACTATTAATAGATTACTACGAGTTTGGTAATGAGGTAAACGAAATACGATATATTCCAGTAAATGACTAGATGATATTTCGCCAATGATTGATATTGATCAATTTGTGAATAAAAAAATCATTCAAAAGAGTTTTCTTAATGTGTGATTTAAATTTGATTAGATAAATTTTTGGAATAATCTACAAAATCGATGTAGAATATGTATTCTCAACATAATCTACGTAAATTACATTTTTTTTTAAAGTGTAGATTTTCCCACCCAGCCTGTTAATATTGAATCCAATAATTTTGCTATTACGCATTGAATTGCCACACCTCTATAATTAGTAATATCATTTCTTGACCCGCTTTTGAATATCGGTCTCACGAACGATGATTTCCTACATTGAGGTACTTGCGCCGTTTAAATGGATTCACTGAGAATTAGCGTGAATGGTTTCACTAATGATTCAATACATTTTTTTATGAATAAGTTCAGAATTCCATCCGGGCCTGAAACCAAGTTATTTGGTATATTGTTGATTGCTTGCGTCACTGTTTCTTCAGTTACATCAATTTTTGGAATATTACTGCATAGATTAATCAATTCATGTTTATGTAAAAAGAAAAAAAAAAAAATTAGCGATTTCCGATTCGTTTTTGGAATTCTGGCCATTATGTTCCATGATATTTGGTAATTTGTCGTTGGATTTGTTCAAAAATTTGACGTGTTTATATAAGTTTAACGGATCATCAGTTATCATTTGTTCCATTTCAATTATATAATCGTTATAGGCTTTTCTGGCATTTCTATTATATTCAGTCCGCTTAATCGAAAATTCTTTGTTTGCCTCCGTTGACCATTTTCTCCTGAATCGCAATTTATTCAGCCTATTTTTCAAACTAATAAGTTGTGTATTGAACTATTTAGGGTGTGTTGAAGATTTGAGCTTTTTAACCTGAACATGTTTCTTGTTAACTGCATTAATCTGTTCATAAAACTTGTTTATTTTATCATTGAAGGGTTGTTTTGAGTGTTGAAGTAAAACACTCCAATCTATAGTGTCGATGTTCGTGAACAGATATTAATTCAGGGACAATTTCGACCCGACTTTGTTCACGAATGTCATCTGTTCGCGAACACAAGTTGCTCGTTGACTCGTGCTGGAGTGATTCACGAACCAACTTTGTTCACAAACGTTATCCGTACACGAACACGAGTTGCTCGTTGACTCGCGCTGGAGTGATTCGCGAACCAACTTTGTTCACGATGCTCGCTGACAACACTACTGTCAAGATGCATAGTTGTAATGGTTTCCATTGTTTAAAACTGTCAAATTTTAAGAATTCGTATTTTTTTTCAAATTGACAATTTTTTACGCTCTTGCTTATAACTCAAGATAAAATCATAAGGTTTGCAGCAATTGAAAGCCTCAATATTTCCGAGCGTTTTTTATGTCATTGTTTTATTAGATTGCTGTTTGAAGTGTATCGTGAATCTTCGATTATTTAACCATGCCTTTTGGGGTTCGATTTTCTGATGATAATTGGCACCATTTTCGTTGCTGTGGTTTAATCCAGCAAATATAGTAGTTATTGGTCGTGAAGATTTGAAATTCAAAAGAAGATTTTTCACAATTCTACCTACTATTAAACTGTTTCAAGAGATCTGGGAGAACGAAAAAATGACCAAGGAACAACTGAAAGACCTAGATATATTCCTAGATAGATTTTCAAGTGAGCAGATATATTCTCCCCACCTGTAAAACTCGCATTACACATTTTAATCGCTTTAATCGAATGATCGTTCAGCACGTTGAAACGGGTTAAAATATGGCTACGTTCAACTACACTGTGCAACATTTTTCGAGTGATGCTCTCGGGGGTGAACCGAACCAATATAAAATGAAAGTACTATTATATAGTAGTAAAACCCCAAAGAAATTTTTCGAAATTGGCTCGAATAAATTTGTTTCATTATCACACACATTTTCGCTTTCAGTACGATTTTTCAAAAAAAGTACCTCTCTTTGGAGGCCTTTATTTCGTGAACGGCTTCTAATTTTCCTTTACAATTTGGAGCAAAGTTGAAGCCCTGAATATACTGAACAACTTTGCTGAACACTATGATACCAAAAAGTCACACCTAGAACCACAAATAGAGCTGTCAACGGACAAGAAATTTTGCGAACGTTCGTTCGTTCGTAAAAATTCATTAATTTTGTTCGTTCGTTCGTTCGTAGCATTTTTTCTGCGAACAAATGTTCGTTCGTTCGTAGCATTTTTTCTGCGAACAATGTTCGTTCGTTCGCATGTTCGTTCGTTTGTTCACAAAATAATTTAAAAAATGAAGGTATATGCATAAGGTGGCTCACGTCGATTGTTCCATGCAAAATGTTTGAGAACAACCCCCAGTTTTACTTTTTGGGTCAAGCCAAACATATATTCAAAATTTCAGATCGATACGACGACTCTAAACCGATTATTCAGAATTTTGGGAAATTTGTCACATGTTTGTGTCTCCAGACGTGTTGACGGATCAACAATAGTTTTCTTTTGAGTAAACATAACTCATGGTTATGTTTAATATAAATTTGCTTGGGTTTCTAAATAAGCACATTTTATGTTTATTATATTTTGTATATTTGATTGTCAATTCTAAAATTTATCTTTTTGTGCACGTTTTGTCTGCACATCTCAATGATTAATTTAATCGCACAATCAGCACTAATTTAGTATAAAATGAAGCGATCAAAATGTATGTAATCAGTCTAAAAAATCGAATCAAATAAAGAACATAATTTAGAAATAAAAGGTGACTTTATAAAATGGTCCTTCGAATAAACAAAAATTAAGTTAAAATTCAAAGAAAGAAATCTCGTCTAAGAGAAAAAAATTGAAAGTGCTCAACTAGAAGCAAACAAGTAAATCTGATCAGAGAAAACAAACAATTGACAACCAGAGCAATAGTTCAAAAGTGCCAACTAGCGCAAAGGAAATTACGAAAAGTGTAATTTGATAAGACAAGTTTAAAATCTGCAGAAAGAAGAAGAAAATATTAAGAAATGGCCAATTTCAAAGACGATTTGGAAAAACAAGAAGTGGGCAAGAAACTGGCAACTTCAAGAAAGAACCCAAACGAAGCCTCAAAAAGTTATCACGCGTTTGCGAATGGGATACACGGTTAAAAGAGCTTTGGGATCAATATCAAGCCGGAGACATAGAAAAATTAAGAAATGATTTAGGTGAAAGCATTGAGGAGCTGGGCTTCATGATCGGCGAAGGGTCCCAGCCATATGAAGACAATTACGATATTTTAGTAATGAGATATCGTCAGTTGATAGAGAAAATTGACGCCAAAGAACAGAACAGTGTCGGATCAACGGCACTCAAATTGAAACCGATCGAAATTCCAACTTTTCCGGATCGTTCAGAGCATGGCCAACGTTCAGTGGACTATTTCAAACAATGATAATTAAGAATCAGTCACTGGATAAAATACAAAAAATGCATTATCTAAAAACTTTGGTCACGGGAGAAGCAGCAAAGTTAATTGGAAACATGGAAATAGTGGGTACAAATTTCGATAAAGCATGGTCAATTTTGACAGAACGCTTTGAAAATAAACGTGCGCTAAGAGACACATATTTAGATACATTATTAAAATTACCAATAATGACATCTGAATCTGCGACGGAGTTACGAAAAACATATGACAAGAGCAAGGAGAACGTTCAATTGCTTAGCGGAATTTCGAGTGATCAGATTCTGCTATACTTGTTGATAAAAAAATTGCCAAGTGAAACGCGCAAGATTTATGAACAATCACGAGAAAATCCAACGCAAGAGCAAAAATTGGATGAATATTTCGAGTTTCTACATAAAAGATGTCAAGTGTTGGAATCAATTGATTACAATGACAAAAATCGAGAAAAGAAAATTAAAAAAAAAGTGTTTACGAATACAAAATGTGCATGCTGCAATGACACATCACATCAAATTTATTCGTGTGACAAATTCAAAAATATGAATATTACAGAACGCTGTGATATAGTAAACAAGCAAAGGCTTTGTTTACTATGTTTGAAAGCAACAGATCACATGGCAAGGGCATGTACATTCAAAAAGATGTGCCCATACTGTTCGAAAAGACACAATGGTCTTCTGCATGAAGAGAGGTTCGAAAAAAAACAAACAGTCGACAAAAAAACGGTTAAAGAACCTGTCAAAAACACGTACATAGCGACCACAGGTGAAGATGTGATTTGTGCCACAGTACATGAACCAAGTAATGTCACAACATTGCTTGCGACTGCATTAATTCGCGTAAAAACAACGAATGGCTGGTCGGAACCAATACGTGCATTAATAGATCAGCAAACAAAAAACAGATAATGAGCGAATCTAGAATTGGTCATTTACAAATTCATAAAATTGTGCCGACCAAGCTGGATTCAGATTTCGAATCCAAAATACGGAAATCAATAAGTAAGCTAAAACGGGTCGATGTGCGACAGTTTTGGCATCATTGCCACCATTACACGGGTATCTATGTAATTTTATTGGGTGCGGTTGCGACGGTGATTTACTTCCACCAAAAATTAGAGCTATCGTAAATTCCATAAATAATGAAGATCGTGGTGAATCAATTCACAGTTTGGAATAAGGCAGTGAAGCGATTCGATCCAATTTTAAGTATGAATAGAAGATTAATTTAAAAAAAAGTAGTATATTTACCAATGGGTCAGAAGAAATACAAGTACACCGAAGTGATAGAAGAGATCTTGTCGGAGGGAATGGGTTTGGAAGATAAAGCACCGACCTTATCAAAACGAAGACGTCTTGCCGAAAATTTAAAATTGGATATACCAAAGTCGACCAAAGCACCAACACCACCGACATCTACAAACCAACAAGTAATAAAAACACCAGAGGGTCCACAATATTCACAAGATACACCGGGGATTTTATTATCACCGGATTATTCACGGAATATATATTCACCTATCACGCCTCAACAGGAGCACACGGAAACTACAAATCCATTTTCTTTCCCGGCACCCAGCATGCTGACGGATCAAAAATATTTTTCTTTTGAGTAAACATAACTCATGGTTATGTTTAATATAAATTTGCTTGGGTTTCTAAATAAGCACATTTTATGTTTATTATATTTTGTATATTTGAATGTCAATTCTAAAATTTATCTTTTTGTGCACGTTTTGTCTGCACATCTCAATGATTAATTTAATCGCACAATCAGCACTAATTTAGTATAAAATGAAGCGATCAAAATGTATGTAATCAGTCTAAAAAATCGAATCAAATAAAGAACATCATTTAGAAATAAAAGGTGACTTTATTAAAAGACGGTATTTCTCGGTCCAAATTAGTTTTCTAAAAGGAATTTGTTATTCCTCATAATTTGTTATATCCCAAACGGTGGGAGATATGACTATTCTGTCTTCAGCAAAGTTGTAGATCTTGACATGACAAAAAATATCTCCCAAAGGGTCGACCCCGAAAAATTACCCCTGGGGGCCGAAAAACACCCCCCCAAAATGGTAATATTCGGGGTGAATTTTGACCCTCTGGGAGTATTTTTTGGGGTCAACTCCTGCACAGAAATTGTTTACCACGTCAAAAACTATAACTTTCCTATGGACAGTAAAATCGAATCTCCTACCGTTTATGAAATATTGTTGTGTATAAAAAAAAGGGGTTCAAAATGGCATGTTTTGAGCATTTTGCTATATTTATGGTATTTGATGTGACTTTTTGGTATCATAATGTTCAGCAAAGTTGTTCAGTATATTCAGAGCTACAACTTTGCTTCAGATTGTAGGGTCAGATAAGATCTGGAAATTATTTCAAACACAGTATATGAAACAGAAGAATTGAAAATGAAATAAATTAATTATAAAAATAGTATAATAAAATAATTCTATAATACATATTAACAACGAAAAACTCATGTCCTCAATTTTTGGCACAAATTTTTGGGGGCACTCAGTTAAAACAAGGTTAAAACAAATTCTACAAATCACTTGATGCAGAAAACTAAGCCTTACGCATGTAATCCTATTTACTTTTACCTTATTTACACTACAAGTACAAATTTCCAATATCTCGTATGCAAAATTCTATGAGAATTAAGTATATTTCATTTAAACAGCCAATATCCGAAACTGAACAATAACGAGTCTCATATTTTTCTTATCTCTGAAATATTTTTGACCCTTGATATTTCTTTAAAATAATATGAGCATATGGATTTGATCTCATAAATAATATGAAGCATTAATCTGGAAAGAAAACATCAGTGAAAAAAGTACATATTGTTTAATAATTGAAAGCATTGCATCAAAATTGTAATCTCAAATAAAAATATTAGTAAATATGAGCCAATGAATAAATAATTCGTTTATTTAGATTGAACCGACCCCAATGAAGAACATTCTATATATCTTACGTATATTTCAGCAAGTCTAATTTAAATTTTAATTGAATTTCATATCATACCATGTAGAAATTATACATAAGATCAGAGGGGTGAAGTTGCAAAAGCATTCATATGTAAATATTCTGCCGATAAGTGACAGATTTGACATTTGTTATGTTCGCTCTATTACCATACGATATTTCATTCACGGTAAATTTATGGTCCTTGGGGTAAACGTGAACCCGAGGGGTAACCATCTGAGGAGAAACATTTACCACCTGGATTATTTTAATGTATAATAGTTTAGTTTATTTTATTACGCTCGATAAATTTGTTCAGTTTCAGTTGACGACTTTTCAACAAATATGTGCAAAAGGGTTAATTTAAGTAGAAATATTTGTGAAAATTACGTTATTAAAAAACCAGATTTTATTAAATATGTTAACTTAAAGAAACTAAAAGTTATTTACAGCTATTTACATACGATTATTTTTTTTTATCAATTCAAAGTCTGACATTCTACATTTCTGTGAAAATGTTGTGTTTAATGATTGTATGTATTTATCAAAGTTGATAATATCTGTAATGCCCTTAATGAAAATGGTTGGCGTTGTTATCGGAAGTTTGAAAATCAGTTTAACTATTTTATTCCGGAGAATATTTAATTTGTGAATATGTGAATTGGCTGCGGTGGACCATAGTGGGCTGCCGTATACTAATATCGGACGAATGATTGTTGTGTATATGAGTGATTTGTTGCTAGTTGATAGGCGTGATTTTGTGGCTAACAATGGATAAAGAGCTCTGAGGCATTTGTTCGCCTTCGTCAATGTGTTGGTTAGGGGTCATCGTCGACGAAATAATTATAAATCTAAAGACGGCCGCTGCGGCTTTTGTAAGGCTCCTCGAGAGGAACAACTTTTGTTCGACGACTTTTTTGAATAGTCGAACCCTGGACCCCGCCACCCGAAACAATTTTAAAATTATTGAGGTGACCAAGAAATTTTTCTTTTAGTCTTTTTTGCTCATTTTCGAGATTCAATCGACGAATTAACATCACGTCTGAACATATATTTCAAATCCGAAGAAAAAATTTTTTTTTCTTTATTTCAGGCAATGCCGAGAAAAAATTTTGGTCGTCGAATTTCTCAAAAAATATGAAAAAAATGTGTTATTTATCCATTTGATCCAAGTCTGAGACACCTGGTTTATGAATTCAAACCTTAATTGTAAAAATAGATCCGAAATTTAGATGTAAAAGTAATTTTTGAGGAATGAAAAATTCATGTCTATCCAAAAAAGACCATGAAAAAAGTTCTTTTTATCTTCAATTAACATTTTACGACCACTTCATTTGCTTTAGTCAAACACAATATTGAAGAAACTTTCATATCTGATGCATTCAAACCGATTGTAGCACAGCATGCTGATTTGTCTGCAAACGCGACGTTGGCGCCACCACTGGTCAGAAGCAGAACTGTTTTATAATGGAAATTTGTATCTACCAATATTCATTGTAAAGTTGTGTGCATCTGAACGTGCTTCTGACAGTACATATTAGCACGCTGTGGATTGTAGCGGTTTTTCTTTATTAAAACGAAAAAAATGGAAAATTTGATCACACTATTACACACCATAATAGCTCCTAATCAGTGAAGATTCTCATATTGATGTCTTAAGCAAAGTTACAGATCGTGACAAGAGGAGAAATTTTTCTTCAGGGGTTGACCCCAAAAAACCCGGGGGTGAAAATCATACCCAAACATTATAATATTCCTGGGAAATTTCTACTTCATGGGGACATTTTTTGGGGTCCACTCTTTCACTAAAGTTTTCTTCTTTTGGTGGTCTATGGCTTTGCTGAAGACATCAAATTTAGATTCCGAACTATATTAAATATATGGACGTACTACAAACCCAAATTTCAACCTCAAATGAGAAAATTATTGCATTTTCAGAAGAAAATTTTAGTGAAAGAGTGAACCTCAAAATTGTCTCGGGTGGCGGGGTCCAGGGTTCGACTATTCAAAAAAGTCGTCGAACAAAAGTTGTTCCTCTTGAGGAGCCCTACAAAAGCCGCAGCGGCCGTCTTTTAGTTTATAATTATTTCGTCGACGATGACCCCTAGTGTTGGTAATGTGCTCCTTGAATGTTAACTTTGAATCGAGCGTGATACCCAAATAATTCACTGATTTTTGTAGCTCAACTGTGTAAAGACCGTTTTTAAGCGTGATGGATGGATAGCGACGCCGCTTATTATCGAATGGAAAAATTATTGCCTGCGTTTTATCAGCATTTATTTTTATTTTCCATTTTCGAAAGTATTGTTTGAGTGTTTGCATCATATTGTTTAGTCTTTGGATGATTGTGTTTGATCTTTTGGCTGATGTGTAGAGCGCTGTGTCGTGCGCATACAGAGCGACGTTGATGTTATTTTCGTTCGGCATGTCAGCGACATAAAGTGCATAGATGGTGAGATACCGGCAGTAATAATGGCGTTAATTATTTTTATTAGAAACAATGGAATTTTGAGTTTAATTAGTTTGTAAATTAAACCATCATGCCAGACCGAATCGAACGCTTTTTCGACGTCGAGCAACAAGATCTTTGGTGTTGTTTGTTGTGTTGAATATATTTTCTATATTTTCCCCAATATTTTCTGTACAAAAAGGCTCTCGCGCCTGTGTGCAACGCACACATCGCACCCTGCCTAGGAAAGGCCCTGCCAGGATCTATTGGTGCGCCACTCTGTTTATACCTCGTTCAGCCGTTTTTCATCTTATATCAGTAGTTTTGTAAGGTCAATTTGTATAAAACACTTGAAAATAACAACTTTTTAAGATATATCATAAAATTCTGTTCAACTCCATCGACCGAAGTGTAAATTTTGAGTACCTCTGGGCCGTATTTCACAAACAACGAAGAATATAAGATCTTCTCAAAAATCTGTTCAATAAGAAGCTATTTCCAAGAAAAGGATAGATATATACAAAAAGAAAGAGACCAATCTATGAAAAATGAGAAGTTCTCATAAATTCTGTCAGTAGCTATGTAAAAATCTCAAAAATATACGAGAACTTCTCATTTTCTACACATATCTGTCCCTTTCTTATTGAAAATATTTTCGAGAAGATTTCATATTCATCGCTGTTTGTGAAATAGGCTTCTGAAGTAAATACTGCGAAAATATGACAAAATGAGCCAAAAGGTAAATTTTAAAATTGTTGAATATTCAATCTTCGAAAATTAATAACTCGAAAATTCCATCTTCAAAAATGTCATCTTCAAACAATTTCATCTTCGAAAATTATATGTTCGAAAATTACATGTTCGAACGATTAATTTTCGAAAATTGCCATCATAGTCGATCATGGTTCATCGAGGTCTACCACGGTCACCAAAGCATTACTGGCATGATTTAACAGTGTCAACCTGTCAACTCTGACACTGCATGTAGCCAAAACTAAATTTTTGGGGAAAATGATGATTGAAATTCCAACTTCCATAACTTAGGAACGGTTGATCCGATTTACTATTCGCCATGGTATTTGTATTATTTTACCTTTTTTCTAACCAAAAATTTATCGCCTCCACTGAACTTTTTTTCTTTTTTAATTTTAGTGTCATCTAGTAGACGTCAATATCTTTCCAATAGGCTATCAACCATGTATTTATGTTGAAAGATGCCACCACTAAACTCATTGAATGATGAAAATTCTAGCGTATGAAATATTGACCCAAAAGGGGCCGACAGCTGTTACCCTACCAAGAACGACTCCGAGAAATTTTCGCTTATAGGCTTTTTTTCTCCTCATGGCCCAAGGAATATGTGGTGATAATATTGACATGCTAAAGAGGGACACCATATATAGTGTTGCACTCAAAAGTGTATTTTCTGGTGCGCCACTGCCGTTCTTTGTGATGTTGCTTTAGAAAAATTACTAGTTGGGGTTAATTTTATTTAATTTGGAGAAATAATTTGAAAGTTATTTTTTTAAAGTATTTTATCTACTTTTTAATGCTCATTATGCATATGTATCGTGTTCCTCCCATCGGGTACCTCCCATACCAATTTTCCCCCCTTTTTGGACCTTGTTTTGAATGACAATATCTCGAGAACGGCGGAGTCGATTCCGTTCAAATTCTCACAGGTAACAGAACTTGAGGTCCCCTCTCAATAAATAGTTTAGGTCGAAGAGATGTCCACACCCGTTTGAGCTGTATGAGGCTCTGAAAATGTGATTTTTTTTTGCATAAAAATGCCAATATATCGAGAACGGCTGTATAGATTGGGTCCAAATTTGGCTTGGGGTGTTAATTTTCGACCCTCCCCAAGTTTATTCTCACAACCCCATAGATACGAGACTTCCTTCGGGTACCTCCCATACAAAATGACACTTTTCGCACGATGGGCCAAAAGTACCATTCACAAGGTCGCTAGGGTATCAAGCGATATATTTTTGGATCAGTCTAAGCAAATGCTACATTCCTGTGGAGTTTAATCAACCCCATCATATGGCCTATACCATTGCATGTATTGAAATTAGTCCAAAGTTTTAGTTTTGCCCAAAAACTTCACCACGCGGCGCCACTGAAAGCAACAACAATTTCAAAGGCAAATTCAATACATTCAAAAGTCAATACATGCATTTGACATCAGCTTACATGTATTGATGGTCGGCTTGTTATGTGTTAGTGACGCTTTTTTTGATTAATACCTTGCATACACCGTATTACCGTATTGAGTTTAATCAAAATCATAGGACTGTGAGCCGAACGGTGAAGGTTCAAATACCAGGGCATACGCTCCAACGAACCCCTTGACCCGAACGGAGATCATCCATACAAATGTTCATCCCTCTTTGGACATCCGCAAATATCCGAACCAAAGTCCGTCACTGTAGTTCGGTTTGCATACGGGTACTTTATTTAGATTTTCACAAAAAATATGGAGAAAAATAGAACATCTTTATTTTATCTTATTCTTCCCCTAACCCCTAAAGCGATCAAAATTTGAATTTAACCCCCCCCCCCCTAGACCCCTAAGTACAAGAAAAAAAAATTCTGAACGAACAAAATAAAGAATAAAAATTATTTCGAAGGAACGAACGAACGAACAAAATGCAAAAAATTTAACATTCGGAACGAACGAACGTTCGTGGACAGCTCTGATTGAGGTATCCTACCAAAGTGTAGTTTTTCAGAATTTTAGAAAATGGTTACGTCACCTGTGTGAATTTGAACGGAATCGACTTCGCCGTTCTCGAGATATTGTCATTCAAAATGAGATTCAAAAAGGGGGGAAAATTTGTATGGGAGGTTTCAATGTTAATGATCTGCACCATACAGCGTTTCTTTGCCATAGGTGGCTTATTATAAATCTATATAAAAAATAATATATACAAAATGTACAAATTCACTTCGAGGTAATAGCTGGAACTGAAGACCAATATATAAGGGAACTGAACTGGGCAGAATACGCCTTTTTCACTGACGGGTCGGTCAGGGAAACTGGATGTGACTACGGTATTTCATGTTCTCGATTAAATATAAATTTAGCTATCCCAAGTGGCTGTTTGGCAACAATCAAGCAACTTGAATTGGCGGCAATTCTTCATTGTGCCCAGCTCATAATAGAGTATGGGGTCAGGGGTAACATAGCTATTTTTAGTGATAGCCTAGGAGCCATCAAAGCACTAGGGAACTGTACTATAAATGGCACATTGACCTTAGAGACCCGCAAACTCTTACATACCATTGCTTCCACTAACAATTTACATATTGTGTGGATTCCATCACACTCCAATATTGGGGAAAATAATGAGGCAGATGCCTTGGCCAAAGCTGCGGCGGGTGAGAGTATCTCGGGACCTGAGCCCTGGTTCTACATGGATTACTCCCATGTGAAGAACACGGTGAGCACACACATCGAATCACTCAAAAACCTACACTGGCGAGGATCAAGGAATGGTGCCCATACCAAATTATTCTTAAAAAATCTATCACCTAAAACCACTGGACAACTTGTATGTCTGGATAAGGAAAGAGTGAGAATGGCGGTAGGGCTTATAACAGGACACGCCAAAGTAAATGAACACCTAGTCAGGCTCGGCTTCAGGGACGACCCAGATTGCAGACTCTGTGGAAGAGCCCCTGAAACAGCCGCTCATATAATATGCGAATGTGCCAAATTAGGGCAAATACGCAAAGCTATTTTAGGTAGAGAACATATCGGATTCTCTGAAATTTCTAATGTATCTAAGATATTAGAGATGTTTGAAATGGCTTGTGACTCACGTCTAAGTATCAAAGTGATTTTTGATTAGCTACTGCAGTGTAGGTGCAATCATATGATGGGCACTTATGCATGCAGGAGCAAAACGGGTGTCTCGCAAAAGACTACACTAGCCTACGCGACAGATCCACTTAAGATCTCCTGTTTGTATCCAATAATCCAAAAAAAAAATTCTGGATTGATTCTATTCTTCTGGTCTGACCCTTCATGTAGGGGTTCCAAACTTGTGAACCATATTCAAGTATTAGTAATACATTTGTGTAAAAGAACCGTTCGTGGTTCGCATTACAATCGTTTGCGAACAAAATTTGTTCGCAAATGTGTTCGTGATTGGAAAAAATATGCTCGGAAGTGGTTCTTTTAAAAGATTCGTAAGTGGCTCATGATCATGAGCCGCTTTTCCACCTTTTAAAAAATAGCCTTCAAGCTAGTTTTTCCATCCCCATGTTGTTTATGTACATTTATATGCGGCTCTTTAAATACGTTCGACAACGACGCCATCTCAATGCGAATTTCTCACTGCTATTGAAATGCACAGTGAACAAAATCCAAGATGGCGTTTTGAATTTCATTCACTGTTTATTTCAATGATACTGAACAATTGGCAGTGAGATGTCGCTTCTGTGCAGTGTTCAAAGATATAACATAGTGACGAGTTTTTCACAATTTTCCAAACTTGTTCGTGAAATCTTTAGCATTAATTACCACAGTCTTTGGAATATTGCGAAAAATTAACTCGAAACAGTTTTTATCTTTCATTTTATAATCATGGTTTAATTTTCGGCACAATTTGCACCAAGTGCACTATCGTCGATGAAAATTTCCTCCACTGGCAATGGTGGACATTCGAGTATAGGCTCAGGTGTTGTTCACATTACATTGTTCGTGAACGGTCCGTGGTTCGTGGAAAAAATGTTCACGAACAATGTGTTTGCAAACATTTGAATAATAAAATCACGAACGGTTTGTGGTTCGTGTAATGAAATGTTTGCAAACACATTGTTCGTAAACGGCTAGTTCTACGAACCACGAACCGTTCGTGGTTCGCATTACAATCTTTTGCAATTTGGAATACTACACTTCAAATTCCAAAAATATCCTCTAATTATAAAAAAGACCAGTTTTATGAAAAGATTGATTCAGTTATCAAGAAACATGTTCAAGTTAAAGTGCATAAATCATAATCGCACCCTAAATGGTTCGATCCACCACCTCTTAATTTGGAAAATAGGGTAAATAAATTGTGATCCAGGAGAAAATGGTCAACGGAGGCAAACAAAGAATTTTTGATTAATGGACTGAATATAATCGAAGTGTCAGAAAATCATATAACGATCATTGAAAAAGAACAAATGATAAATGATGAGCCATTAACCTTAGACCTGTTATCTGGGCACTCAGTGTCCGAGCCGATATGTAATTTGAAATAAACATGTAAATATGTAACCTAGGGCGAGAGGGAATTAACCACTTGGAAGCTAGAGCCTGGCCTGATGCATTTTCTATTGGGTAAAAAAATTATCCCTGCAAATTGTTAGCTCAATTGGTAGACCTTTAGTGGCACCGACTGATCCTCAGGATTTTTAAGGTCGGAAATCAACGGTTTTGGAGGAAAATTCCAATTTTTTGCCGATCTGTGCATGTAATAATAAGTTATTTTTGTACTCTAATTATGTGCTATACAGAGTTTGAGAGTAATTGGTACACTTTTTTGTGTATTTTTAGTACAAAATACTCAAAAATCGGCGATCTGAGGCGAAAATTTCCGTTTTTTGACTGAAAGTGTAAAAACAAATTATATTTTAAATCTTTTGATGGTATTTACAGTTTATATGGCTAAAATTAATCCGATTTGATGTGAATATGATATTTATACAATGAATATTCCGGTAGTTATAGGCGCCCAAATTAGTGTTTCTTTCGAATATGCGTGAATGGCCGACTCAACGTCATATAGCCCGCAATAAGAGCGACTAAACAATTCTAGAAAGACTTGCATTTGACCATATCTGACAAATTTCACCTAAAGAATCGATTACCAAGCGATTTGCAACGATACAAGTCCGTGTTGTGGTCAAAAAACACACTAGTTCCGAACAAGCTTCCCAACTCGCTATCACAGAAGTAAATTCATCCTATCGCAGCTTATTTCGCAACTTTTATTCACAAAGATGTCAATTTTTCATACAAAATATACTACGGGCACTGAGTGCCCGAGAGGACAGAAATATGATGAGATCTCAGAGGACAGGTCTAAGGTTTTAACTTTTACAAACACATGCTATTATTTGGAAGGTTGTTGATTGTTTGCGTCACTGTTTCTTCAGTTATATCAACTTTTGGAATGTTACTGCATTGATTAATCAATTCGTTTCTGTGTTTGTTATTGGATACAAACGTACCAACTGCATCTGGATTATATCTAGAGTAAGCAGTAGAGAAGAATTGAGCAAATAAATTCGCGATTTCCGATTCGTAATTGGTATTGACTTCGTATTATCGATTTTTACTATTTGCTTTCAGCCATTCAGATAGGATTCAATCCATCTTAGAATCTCGTGATTCATCTAGAGTAAGCAGTATCTAGAGTAAGCAGTGGAGAAGAATTGAGCAAATAAATTAGCGATTTCCGATTCGTTGTTGGATTTCTGTCCATTATATTCCATGGTATTTGGTAATTTATCATTTGATTTGTTCAAGTATTTTACGTGTTTGTAAAAGTTTAATGGCTCATCAGTTATCATTTGTTCCATTTCAATGGTATAATCGTTATATGACTTTCTGACACTTCGATTATATTCAGTCCGCTTAATCAAAAATTCTTTGTTTGCCTCTGTTGACCATTTTCACCTGGATCGCAATTTATTTAGCCTATTTTTCAAATTAATAAGTTGTGGAGTGAACCATTTAGGGTGTGTTGATGGTTTGTGCGCCTTAACCAATCTTTTCATAAAATTTGTCTACTTTATCATTAAAGGTTATTTTTGAGATTTGAAGTGTAGCATTCCAATCTATGCATGTAAGCGATTCATTGATATCTGCATAGTTTGCTGATTGAAAATCGAGGAACGTATTGACATTTTCAACTCTATCATTTTGCTTAATATTAACAACGTGAATATATAAGCATATGTATCGTGTTTTTGTTTGTTTGTTTTTTTGCTTGTTTAATCACCCTGTAACTCAAGAACGGGTAGACTGATTTCGTTCAAAATTTCGGAGGATCCATAAAATCGGCACCACCTGAATTTTGGGGATGGTCTAAGCCCTCCTTCGGGTACCTCCCATACAAATTTTCCCCCCTTTTTGGACCTTGTTTTGAATGACAATATCTCGAGAACGACGATATCCATTCTGTTCAAATTCTCACAGGTAACAGAACTTGAGGCCCCCTTCAAGAAACCGTTTGAGTATCAGAGATATTCCCACCCGTTCGAGCTGTATGAGGCTCTGAAAATGTGATTTATTTTGGGGGAAAGAATGAAGCACGCCGGCCGAAGCGAGACGGATGCCGGCTACATACCGAGCAAACTATTGATCAGATACTAATTACAGCCTATGCTTATGACAATATTCTGTGAACTACTGAATCCACTTCGTTCAAATATTCGTGAATAGAGATAGTTCATATTAAGCTCTCGTGACATTTATGCCCAAATGGCAGTGTATTTTTTTTTTTTTTGCTTAATATGAACAAAGTGAATATATAAGCATATGTATCGTGTTTTTTTTTGTGTGTTAGACCACCCTGTAACTCAAGAACGGGTAGACCGATGTCGTTAAAAATTTCGGAGGATCCATAAAATCGGCCTGCGACGCACCACCTGAATTTTGGGGACGGTCTGAGCCCTCCTTCGGGTACCTCCCATACAAATTTTCCCCCCTTTTTGGACCTTGTTTTGAATGACAATATCTCAAGAACGGCGAAGTCGATTCCGTTCAAATTCTCACAGGTAACAGAACTTGAGGTCCCCCATCAATAAATAGTTTAGGTCGAAGAGATGTCCACACCCGTTTGAGCTGTATGAGGCTCTGAAAATGTGATTGTTTTTGCATAGAAATGCCAATATATCGAGAACGGCTGAAGGTTCAAATACCAGGGCAATTACGACTCTGTACGATATTCTGAACGGTCATTGGAACTGCCCATCGGTTCGAGCAGACATCGAGGTTAACCCCAATGAACGTAATCTTCGTCGGACAGAGTACATACGAATTACTGACAAAAAGATGAGAGTAACCACTGCAGCACCACTTGCCCAAATGTGCAAATATGCGAACTCAGTGTCGGAGAATTTCAAAAATACCAGCGGTCGCTCAAACTTCATCACATCTGTGCGTAAAATACCGAACGAAGTATTCGAGACTCCGGCACTCGTATAGGATCTTTGGCGGACCTTTTATCGCAACTTCCCAAAATATGCTCTACATGAGCACCCCCCAGGTAACTCAATTTTGCACAGTATTTGTTCTCGCGGGGGAGATGGCAGGCTCTTCACTAATCTTAAACACTTTCCTCACATGCGAATGAGTGGTAAACACAACTGGAAGCGGTACAGACCAAAATAAGATGGCTAATCAGACGATGCTGACGGGATACCAGTGCCTGTCTAAGATTCATGCTTAGAACGCTCACTCTTGGTCATCCTCTTACGTCGTTTGACTTGGACGGCGAACAGTAGCCCGTATTCTGACAAAAAATGGTGTGTGCAGGTGCACCCTCACCCCGGTGCACTTGTAATTTTTTGCCTGAATGCCAGAGTGAACTGTACATCGTGACCGATCTGATCTGGACTGCTCGGGAATTTTTCTTGTACTTTCTTTTTATCAATGCCTTGCCTGATGACATCGAAAAACGAAAGTACAATTCCAAGTTGTCGCATTTTATTCATGATAATTTAAAAAGCTTAAGATTTGTTGTTTGTCGATAGTAACCCGGGACTCCGTAGAAGCATGGACTTGCCGGTGTTTACGCGGGACTCGGGAAAATTTAGCCCCTACGAAGTATGGCACACCCCTTCATCAGTCAAACTCTAATGATGTGGTTTTAGTGAGGTTTTCCACGACACAAATTGTCCTCACACACGAAACATTAATCATGGGATGACTAATTTCGAACTACTCAAAATGACCAAGTCACGTATTGTGATATTTTTTCGACTATTTTACTTAAGCTGTGATATATCTTTAACGTAGCGTCCTTTTGACTATATAATTCTTTTAGATTATGCATATGTGCCTTAGTTTTCTTATATTTCTGTTCTTTTTGACAGTAAATGGCTCAAATATTGTATTATACGTTTCTCATTGATGTATCGGGACTAAATCCCTTGTTTCGAAAAAATCAGGTTTTTTCAAGGAGGCTTCGCTAACTTGTTTTCCTGTAACTGTACTAATTATTCAGCCAGAACTTGGCGGTGACAAATAAATAAATAAAATAAATAAATGAATACGCTCCAACGAACCCCCTGACCCGAACGGAGATCCCCCATACAAATGTTCATCCCTCTTTGGACCTTGTTTTGAATAACAATATCTCAAGAACGGCGAAGTCGATTCCGTTCAAATTCTGTAACTGTAGGTGACGTAACTTGAGGTCCCCTTCCAATAAATACGTCACTGCTCTGGAGGGGAAACCGTGTTGACTAGTGTTTTTATTTCAAATTACATATCGGCTCGGCCCAGAGGACAGGTCTAAGATTAATGAAAGCCAACACGGATTCATAAAAGGAAGATCGACAATCACGAATCTCATGATGAATACTCAGACTGACGCAATTTATATTGATTTAGCAAAGGCTTTTGATTCGGTAAATACCGATCTACTGATCCACAAACCCAATGTGGGTCTGAACCACGAGATTCTAAGATGAATTGAATCCTATCTGAATAACAGAAAACAAATAGTCAAAATCGGTAATATGAAATCAATCCCAATTGACGTTTCTTCTTGTACAACCACATTGTTTTTATTATTTATCAGAGAATTACCATATTATGTTGAAGATTCTAAATTACTTTCATTTGCAGATGATACTAGACTGTCCAACATATTGGGTCTGAGAACGATTGCCTGAAATTGCAAAATGACTTAGAAAACATTTCTATCTTTTTCAGTCGTAATGATCTCAGATTGAATGTTAAGAAGATCAAATTGATGAGGTTTCACCGAATGGGTACAATAATTAATCATAAATATATCATTGGAGGCGAAGTCATCCAGAGAGTCAATTAAATCAAAGACTTGGGAGTTAGTCTTGAAAGTCAACTCAATTTCAAATCACAATTGAATACATCATAGCGAAAGCCAAATCAAGACTAGCTTGGATCAAAAGATTTGGTCGTGATTTCAAGGATCCGTGGACCATTCGATCGCTCTTTTACACAAATGTCTAATACTTGAATATGGTTCACAAGTTTGGAACCCCTACATGAAGGGTCAGACCAGAAGAATAGAATCAATCCAGAAACAATTTTTTGGATTATTGGATTATTGGATACAAACAGGAGATCTTAAGTGGATCTGTCGCGTAGGCTAGTGTAGTCTTTTGCGAGACACCCGTTTTGCTCCTGCATGCATAAGTGCCCATCATGTGATTGCACCTACACTAGGGTGCATTGATTTCTTAAAAAAAGGTGTATCAAAATCGGCGTGGGGGCGCTCTATACTACACTTCAATACGAACATTTTTTGTACTGGGTGAAGTCTGTAAGTTAATTCCTCTCGCGGCGCTGTCAATTTGAAATTTGGCTGTTTTTGGGCTGATTTTCATAAAAATTCACTCAAAATTTCCTTAGAAATGTCAATAAAACTCCATTTCTTCTCTCTATGTATGGTAAAAAAATGTTTTTCTGGATAAACTACGTCGAATATAATGATTTTTTATAGGTTATTTAAAACAATTTTCAATTTTTTATTAGCCAAACCGGAAAAGTGCCCAAAAACGGTAGTCGAATTGTCGATATACCATAATAAACATGTCGCAAAAATAATTTCAAATGTATTCTGATGTGACCAAAACTACTCAATTTGATGAGAACGATCGATTAAATGCCATAATAAGGCCAAAAATGTAACCAAAGATTGAATTTTATTGGGCTAATCGTCAAATTTGAGCCATTTTCGACCAAATATGTTACAAACACCCATTTATCTATATTTTGCGCTATCAAATTCATTCAGTTTCTCCAGTAAAATTAATTTAGAGTTTCGCAAAATCATCAAACACTCGCTTGATTGTCACAAATCCCTTAGGTGTCTTAAAAATGGCCAAAAATCGCATATTTCCAATCAGTTCAATAGTATAAACAGGGTGTTTCAGAATTAAGTACAGATATTTTTTCCACTGATTCTCGACATCAATCTAGTTTTGGTCACATCAGAATACATTTGAAATTATTTTTGCGACATGTTTATTATGGTATATCGACAATTCGACTACCGTTTTTGGGCACTTTTCCAGTTTGGCTAATAAAAAATTGAAAATTGTTTTAAATAACCTATAAAAAATCATTATATTCGACGTAGTTTATCCAGAAAAACATTATTTTACCATACATAGAGAGAAGAAATGGAGTTTTATTGACATT
Source organism: Aphidoletes aphidimyza (assembly GCA_030463065.1). Taxonomy (NCBI): domain Eukaryota; kingdom Metazoa; phylum Arthropoda; class Insecta; order Diptera; family Cecidomyiidae; genus Aphidoletes; species Aphidoletes aphidimyza. The sequence continues at coordinate 15,471,193 of CM059998.1, read as the reverse complement.
TCTAAGGAAATTTTGAGTGAATTTTTATGAAAATCAGCCCAAAAACAGCCAAATTTCAAATTGACAGCGCCGCGAGAGGAATTAACTTACAGACTTCACCCAGTACAAAAAATGTTCGTATTGAAGTGTAGTATAGAGCGCCCCTACGCCGATTTTGATAAACCTTTATTTTAAAAATCGATGCACCCTAACCTACACTGCAGAAGCTAATCAATGTTAATGTTAATGGTCTGCACCATACAGCGTTTCTTCGCCAGGTGGTTTATTATAAATTTACAAAAATGTGTATAAAATTTGTACAAATTTATTTATAACCAATGTTTGATAGCACCGATCAGTTAACCTATTTGCCAACCCTAACGGTTACGGAGCAAAACGCTGCGATTAACTGATTTCAAAATTGATTATTACATTTATTTTCTTGAAGTTTTAAAATATTCAATTAATCTCTTTTTTATGGTATCTGTGCTCACATTGAAATCAACTATATATATATCACAATTGGGAATCTTTTTATCAGAAAATTCATTAAATGTATCAAGCATAAAATTCATTGGCTGATATTTTCTATAATTACACTTTTCCAATGGTACTGTTAATAGTTTACTACTGCGAGTTTGGTAATGAGGTAAACGAAATACGATATATTCCAGTAAATGACTAGATGATATTTCACCAATGATCAATTTGTGAATAAAAATCACTTGGGCCACCATTCTTCGTTCTTCCAAAGTTATCAACTGAAGCAGCATCAGCCTATCTTCATACTTTGGCATGTGGAACCTATTTGGCCATTTTAATTTTCGAAGAGCATAAAGTAAAAATTGTTTCTGGATTGATTCGATTCTTCTGGTCTGACCCTTCATGTAGGGGTTCCAAACTTGTGAACCATATTCAAGTATTGGTAATACATATGTGTAAAAGGGAGGTTAGGAAACTGTCAAGTATACAACAACAGAACAATATTTACTCTCGAGTTTTTTCATAAATAATAATATATATTCAAACCAAAAATAAGTGAAATCGACTGAAAATAATTGATTAATTACTTTTCTATAACAATATATAAAAATACAATCAATAAAATTCAATCAAGTGATTTACAAGTGAAAAATCGGAAGCAAATTATCATTGTTTATTTACTGTTGTTGTATTCAATGTGTGATTTGAAATTGAGTTGACTATCAAGAATAACTGCTAAGTCTTTGATTTCGTTGACTCTCTGGATGATTTCGTCTCCAATGATATAGTTATGATCAATCATTGTACCCATTCGGTGAAACCTCATCAATTTGGTCTTCTTAACATTCAATCTAAGATCATTACGACTGAAAAAGATAGAAATGTTTTCTAAGTCATTTTGCAATTTCAAGCAATCGTTCTCAGACTCAATATGTTTGGACAGTCTAGCATCATCTGTAAATGAAAGTAATGTAGAATTTTCAACATAATATGGTAATTCTATGATAAATAATAAAAATAGTGTGGCTCCAATTGGATAGCCCTGACCTGTACCAGAGGTAACGTCAATTGGGATTGACTTCGTATTATCGATTTTTACTATTTGCTTTCTGCCATTTAGATAGGATTTAATCCATCTTAGAATCTCGTGGTTCAGACCCATGACATTGAGTTTGTGCATCAGTAGATCAGTATTTACGGAATCAAAAGCCTTTGCTAAATCAATATAGATTGCATCAGTTTGTGTATTTGTCGACAAGATGTTCAATGTGGACGATGCAAATTCAACTAGATTCGTAATTGTTGATCTTCCTTTTATGAAACCGTGCTGACTATCATTAATGATGTTCTTAATGTGAAAATTCAAATGACCTGTTAATATTGAATCCAATATTTTCGCTGTTACGCATTGGAGTGCCACTCCTCTGTAATTACTAATATCATTTCTTGATCCACTTTTGAATATTGGCCTTACAAACGATGTTTTCCAACATTGAGGTACTTGCGCCGTTTTCATGGATTCACTGAGAATTAGTGTGATAGGTTTCACTAATGATTCTACACAATTTTTATGAATAAGTTCGGAATTCCATCCGGGCCTGAAACCAAGTTATTTGGTAGGTTGCTGATTGCTTGCGTCACTGTTTCTTCAGTTATATCAACTTTTGGAATGTTACTGCATAGATTAATCAATTCGTTTCTGTGTTTGTTATTGGATTCAAAATTATGCACTGCATCTGGATTATATCTAGAGTAGGCAGTAGAGAAGAATTGGGCAAATAAATTAGCCATTTCTGATTCGTTGTTGGATTTCTGTCCATTATATTCCATGGTATTTGGTAATTTATCATTTGATTTGTTCAAGTATTTTACGTGTTTGTAAAAGTTTAATGGCTCATCAGTTATCATTTGTTCCATTTCAATGGTATAATCGTTATATGACTTTCTGACACTTCGATTATATTCAGTCCGCTTAAATAAAAATTCTTTGTTTGCCTCCGTTGACCATTTTCTCCTGGATCGCAATTTATTCAGACTATTTTTCAAATTAATAAGTTGTGGAGTGAACCATTTAGGGTGTGTTGAAGATTTGAGCTTCTTAACCTGAACATGTTTCTTGATAACTGCATTAATCTGTTCATAAAACTTGTTTATTTTATCATTAAAGGCTATTTTTGAGATTTGAAGTGTGGCATTCCAATCTATGCATGTAAGCGATTCATTGATATCTGCATAGTTTGCTGATTGAAAATCAAGGAATGTTTTTACATTTTCAACTCTATCATTTTTCTTAATGCATTTCAATATTGTTAGTTCAATGGCTGGGTGGTGGACTTCAATTTTCAATAATTGATCAATACATACATCACATTTTATTAAATTGGTGTCGTTTGTCCAAACCAAATCCAACAATCGGTTGTTTATGTTGAAATTTTTATTGATTTGATGTAAGCCAAGCTCATGGCACGAATCAACAATTGTGATTTCCTTCCTGGTGGTAGCATTTAATGGGAAAGCGATTTGTGGATCATCAGCATCATCAGTTAGCCACAATAGATCGCTTAGGTTGAAGTCACCAGAATTTATAATTGTATCACTCGCTTTGGCTGTAGATGTGAATGATTTTATTGCATCCATATTTGCTTGGTATACTGCCAATGGTGAGTCTGGTCTAATGTATGATTCTATTAAGAATAAATTAAAATCGCCAAGGCTCACCTGTACACAAATTATTTCTGTACCAAATGTTTCACCATTTCCTATTACGTGAGAATTTAATGATTCATGAACCGCAAACAAAACACCACCGCCAGTTTTCTTCTTTTTTGATTGATTACTCTCAGTAAGGCTCGACCTATCACATCTGTATACATTAAAATCATTCGGGAATACATTTGATGATGGAATTGTGTCATCAAGGTTAGTTTCACATAACATGTAAACCTTAAAAGGAGAAATTAATATATTAGCAAAAAATTCTGGTAATTTGGTACGAAGCCCATTAACATTATGGCAGTAAATCTTATTAAAACTGTCTAGGTTGTTGCCACTGCAATATGAACTCTTAGCTGTTAATTTTGTTGTTGGTTTTGCGGTATCTTTCTGGATTTCATTCACTTGCATCTGAAGTGAATTTATTTTATCTATAAATATGTCAATTGTTGAATCATTGATCGGCACCTCATCTAAATTTTTCATTTCTAGTAGCATCATATATTCCAAAAACTCAATTGCATCTGTTTTGTTGTTTATTGAGTAAACTGGTGGTGAAATGGTTGTCTTTGATATGTTGGATGATATTGTGGTTGCCACTGGTTCTGGATTGGTGGTTGAAGTGGTAATTGAAAATGCTGTTGAAATTGTTGCTGGTATTGTGGCTGGAATTGCGGCCGAATGAACTGGTCGGTGTTCATATAATGATAGGGAAAATTTTGATGATCTTGATAATTGTGTCTAAATATCGGCGTATATGGTACATAATGATTTGAACGATTGAAACGGTTTATATTTCGATAATTATTCTGCCTGGGAAAATTATTATTATGGTGAAAACGGTTATAGTTTCGGTAGTTATTGAAATTTCGATGGTCAAATCGAGTACCATTATTTTGATTCAGCTTTACATTTGTAAACTGTTTATTCGTATTCTGAGCTCTTTTATTGTTTTGATTTACTTTTTTCTTTTGTGAGTTTTGATTTTTTGGTTTAATTTGTTGTGTCACAAACTCTCTAGCTGTAAAATCATTCTTCCATAATTGTTTATCCATGATTTGGTCATATACAGATTTGCTGAATGTTAAAATCTTGAAACTTGTGTACTTTTTTATTTTATTTTTTCGACTTGATAGTTTGCTGACATGGAATAGATCTGAATCTAGCTGTGTACCACTTTTTATGCGTTTTACAATGTCTTCAGTTGTTGTTTTTTCATCGAATTTTGAAACATGAATTGAAAAAATGTCATTTTCACTGGATGGTTTATTTAATGCACTCAAATTCATAGTATTATTCATCACCATTCCCAAGTTTAAAGGATCACGTTTAGAGTTATCATTTTCGTTTTCGTATTGTTTTATTTGTTTGAATTCGTCTTTACATAGTTCACAAACTACCGAAAACGGTGAATCGACATCGAATGAAGTTTTGAAATTGGCAATTTTGGTTTCATCATTGACAAAATTCGATTTTCCTCTGTCTTGGAGAAGTAGGCCAAATCGTTGTAGAATTTCTTTCACAGGATTTATTAGTGTTCTATGTGACATGCATTCGATGTAGATTGGTTTAAAACAAAACATACAATTAATATTTAATCCGTTGTATATTTTGCCTTCACATTTTTTTACAGCACAACAATGTAAGTTTGACATTATGTATTATGTAATGCAACAACAGTGAAATGTAAATAGTTAGATTTTGAATTAGTTTTTTTTTAAGCAAAATTATACGAACTTCTATATTTTCCAATAGAAGAGTAATAAATCTTGGTTTTCAAACAATTTTATTATTTTATTTTGATAAAAAAAACTATTTTATAAGATCTAAGACCGTGGTGAATCAATTCACAGTTTGGAATAAGGCAGTGAAGCGATTCGATCCAATTTTAAGTATGAATAGAAGATTAATTTAAAAAAAAGTAGTATATTTAACAATGGGTCAGAAGAAATACAAGTACACCGAAGTGATAGAAGAGATCTTGTCGGAGGGAATGGGTTTGGAAGATAAAGCACCGACCTTATCAAAACGAAGACGTCTTGCCGAAAATTTAAAATTGGATATACCAAAGTCGACCAAAGCACCAACACCACCGACATCTACAAACCAACAAGTAATAAAAACACCAGAGGGTCCACAATATTCACAAGATACACCGGGGATTTTATTATCACCGGATTATTCACGGAATATATATTCACCTATCACGCCACAACAGGAGCACACGGAAACTACAAATCCATTTTCTTTCCCGGCGCCCAGCATGTTGACGGATCAACAATAGTTTTCTTTTGAGTAAACATAACTCATGGTTATGTTTAATATAAATTTGCTTGGGTTTCTAAATAAGCACATTTTATGTTTATTATATTTTGTATATTTGAATGTCAATTCTAAAATTTATCTTTTTGTGCACGTTTTGTCTGCACATCTCAATGATTAATTTAATCGCACAATCAGCACTAATTTAGTATAAAATGAAGCGATCAAAATGTATGTAATCAGTCTAAAAAATCGAATCAAATAAAGAACATCATTTAGAAATAAAAGGTGACTTTATTAAAAGACGGTATTTCTCGGTCCAAATTAGTTTTCTAAAAGGAATTTGTTATTCCTCATAATTTGTTATATCCCAAACGGTGGGAGATATGACTATTCTGTCTTCAGCAAAGTTGTAGATCTTGACATGACAAAAAATATCTCCCAAAGGGTCGACCCCGAAAAATTACCCCTGGGGGCCGAAAAATACCCCCCCAAAATGGTAATATTCGGGGTGAATTTTGACCCTCTGGGAGTATTTTTTGGGGTCGACTCCTGCACAGAAATTGTTTACCACGTCAAAAACTATAACTTTCCTATGGACAGTAAAATCGAATCTCCTACCGTTTATGAAATATTGTTGTGTATAAAAAAAAGGGGTTCAAAATGGCATGTTTTGAGCATTTTGCTATATTTATGGTATTTGATGTGACTTTTTGGTATCATAATGTTCAGCAAAGTTGTTCAGTATATTCAGAGCTACAACTTTGCTTCAGATTGTAGGGTCAGATAAGATCTGGAAATTATTTCAAACACAGTATATGAAACAGAAGAATTGAAAATGAAATAAATTAATTATAAAAATAGTATAATAAAATAATTCTATAATACATATTAACAACGAAAAACTCATGTCCTCAATTTTTGGCACAAATTTTTGGGGGCACTCAGTTAAAACAAGGTTAAAACAAATTCTACAAATCACTTGATGCAGAAAACTAAGCCTTACGCATGTAATCCTATTTACTTTTACCTTATTTACACTACAAGTACAAATTTCCAATATCTCGTATGCAAAATTCTATGAGAATTAAGTATATTTCATTTAAACAGCCAATATCCGAAACTGAACAATAACGAGTCTCATATTTTTCTTATCTCTGAAATATTTTTGACCCTTGATATTTCTTTAAAATAATATGAGCATATGGATTTGATCTCATAAATAATATGAAGCATTAATCTGGAAAGAAAACATCAGTGAAAAAAGTACATTGAATAATTGAAAGCATTGCATCAAAATTGTAATCTCAAATAAAAATATTAGTAAATATGAGCCAATGAATAAATAATTCGTTTATTTAGATTGAACCGACCCCAAATTTCGGAAACCCAAAAAATGAGTTTTCTATAAGTTTGGAACCCACAGGAATGCGGTGGAACCGTTTTTAGCTCATGTTTATGTGGGGCTGTGGCACGTTGTCCGTCGTCCGTGTCCGTGTCCGTCGTCCGGTGTCACGTTTTTTGTTACCACGATAGCTCAAAAACGACTCCACCGTACGATTTCAAAATTTCACCATTGTTTGGAAATTATTAGACTTAGATCCCATTAAATTTTGAGCAATATTGGTATAGCCGTTTTGGCACGCCATGCTCTCAAGTGAATATACGTTTATTGCCCTTAAAATGCCATTGTTGAACGAAATTACCACAAATAAGCCTACTAAATGTTTTCTGCGAGCCCATATGACTTTCCTGGGCCAAACTATATTAGTTCTGATATTCCTAAATACAATCATTCCATATTTGATGTGAAATTTCTCAAATTTGCAGCCAAAATAGACGAAATTCATAAAATTCGTACACGTACGCTATTCGCAAAATTGTTAATCAATTTGCGCTCAAATCCAATCTTTGACTCATGAATCACTTTTACAAATAGTTTGTTATGAATAACACTAAGATTTCATCCAATTTTGAGCAGTATTGTGGTAGTCGTTGTGGCTCAAGTGAATGTGGCTTTTTGTTTGAAAATTCAATTTTTATATGGAAAGTACCACAAATAAGCCTAGAAAATGTCTCCCGCGGTCCCATTTGACTTTTCTGAGGCAAATTATTATGGTTCTGAGGTTTAGAAATAAAATAATTCCATATTTGTGGTCATACAATAGATTCGAATCAGAAAATAGGTGGAACAACTGATTTTTAACTCACTGCTCCGAACCCCTATAAACTGCTTATTTTGTAGAAAAAAGGTTCTAAACAGAATTTGAGGCCGATTGGATGACGTTTTCTTGTAATTTCACTATGTTTACTTTCACATTGAAACTAATTTTATAAATCACTTGATGGTTAAAAGTGCGGAAAAGTAAGCCTTACGCATGTAAGCCCATTTATTTTACTTTGTTTTTTAGCCCATTATTATTTCTTGAATTCGATTTTGAAATTTGGTATTTTGATATTTTAGGGAATTTTTATCTCTTAAATTCGATCTTGAAATTTGATATTTTGGATTTGTGTTTGTAATTTTATATTTGGATTCTGTGTTGCGGATTTCAATTATCTGACTTGATTCAATATTACTTTTCCGCACATGAAATGTGCTTAGGAAAAGTATTGGTTTTGCCTCAAAAATTCAACTAAACATTACTTGAGTAAATGAACTCCGATCGGGCTCAAATTTTGACCAGAGTCTCAGTTCACCATGGGAACAAAACTTGATTTTCACTTTTTTTATTTGGATACTCGGTTCTGGTAGCTCCGGTGCAAAATGGCGTCGTCGTCGTCGTCGTCGTCGTCGTCGTCGTCGTCGTCGTCGTAGTCTGTACGTTAGCACGATAACTCTCGAACGGAGTCTCAAATCCCAAAGTGTCAAAAGCAAATTTGTTCAGAATTATTACCGGATGTTTCCTATTGAATTTGAGCCCAATCGGTGTAGCCGTTCCAGAGATATGTGCATTCAAGTGAACGTGAGTCGGGTTTTCAGTACATTTTTACACAAAAACTGATTTTCACATTTTTGACTCTCCTGACCGTATTTTTCAATGAAAATTCATGTTGCTTGCGTCATTTGAATGGTACTCAAGCGCGCTTGACGTTTTACGTATTCAAAAAGTGCATAAAATGTTTCTTCATGCTGAAAAATTATGAAATGTGAACATGTTTGAAAATATACGAAATTTTTAGAAAATTCTCAGAAAATTGAACTGTAAAAAATGAAAATGACTCACAAATGGATTCTTAAATTGCACAGTATTGTCACCGGAGGTTTCCTATTTAATTTGAGCCATATTGGTATAGCCGTTCCAGAGATATGTGCATTCAAGTGCACGTGAGTCGGGTTTTCAGTACATTTTCACACAAAAACTGATTTTCACGTTTTTGACTCTCCTGACCGTATTTTCCAATGAAAATTCATGCAGTTTGCATCATTTGAAAGGTATTCAAGTCCGCTTGAAGTTTTAGATATTCATACAATGCACAAAATGTATCTTCATGCCGAAAAATCATGGAATATGAATACGTGTGAAAATGAACGAAATTCTTAGAAAATGGAAGTTTGAAAGTTTGATATGAATATATCTCAAGAAAGGAGTCTCAAATCGCAAAGTGAAGATGGCCAATTTGTTTTATTGTGTCAAAGAATGTTTTGTGTTTTGAACATTTTGCCCATATTCATGGCAGAACCAATACTTTCTCTCCTGACTGTTCGATGAATGAAATTGTTCAAGAGAAAAATCAATGCGGAAAAGTCGGGATTACGAATGTAATTCAATTTATTTTGATCTTAAATTTGGAATTTTATTTCTTCACTCGAATTTGGAATTTGATATTTGAGATTTGTGTGTAATTTGATATGGTTTTTTTTTTTGTAGTATTTGATGTCCCGTTGTTTGGGATTTGATTTATACGGATAATCTTAATTGATATTTGATACTTGCTAATTTTGAAATATGATTTTTCTTAGGTATATGAAATTTTTAGCTTAATTTAATTTAGTGCCGGTGCCGTTTTTTTTTTTGTTTGATTTTTTCTGGCCTTTTGTTGTCGCTGCACCTAGCTCAATTTCTTAGTAGAGAGAGAAAAAAAATTATTATTAGAAAAATGTTTGAATTTGAGAAAATAATATAAAATTTGATTAATTTGGATAAAAAAAAAATGAAAATTGAGCTTTCGTAGTTCGATGATTGGTCAATTTCTTCCGGTATGGTCATTTCGTAGTATTCGTGTAATTTGATCCGATCTTTGGAATTGGTCTATGGCTCCTCATAGTCGCTGTAGTTTTCTTCGTTGTATGATGCTGAAGATAAACGTTGACTCGTTGCCTTGTTCACGGGATGTGGTGCATTTGGGTAGGGCCTCCTCGTCGGTGATGATGTTTCAGCGAGGTTGATTATGACGCCTCCCCGTTTCGATAATTTGGGACTAAAACCCAAGCTTTCGAAAATTGTTGAGAATGTTTTTAGTTTTGATACCACGAAAAATGTCATTACTCCGATTATTAAAAATGTGACGATTGTTGCCAACGATGTTGATAAGAGAACTTTTTTAAGTCGATTGAGAATTCATCAAATAACCCAGTGTTATTGAGCGACAATTCCCTCCAATTGAATTCGTGCTTTGCCTGGCTTACCAGGTTGGCCGTGTCATCGATTAATTGCTGCATCTGCTGTGGGTCATGAATGACAATTGGCGTTATGTCCGTAATATTGAAATTTGAGAACGCTTTCTGTGCTAAATCTTTCAAATATGCCGTTGATATGTTTGATGCGGCCAAACGCGACGTGATTAATGTTGTTTGATTGAATACATGTGTGCGGTGTAGTTTTATGATGAACGCACTGGTTTTTATATAGCAGTCTGCACTGAGTGTGACGATTTGCTCGCCAGTTAAAATGTGCTGTTTTTCACTGTCGTCGCATATTTCCCAGATGGTGGTTCCGTTGAATGAAATGAAGTATTTCTCGTTTTCGATTATTGTGATTAATATGTCGTTTTGTACGAATGGTAAATATCGGCATGTATTTAGCGATGTGTCAATGCTGTTTTCCACTAAGATCTTCCATATGCAGCTATTCTCGTATTTCAGGTTTGTAACTGTAGATGGTCGATATAGGAATTCATTTGGTGACAGCCTTTTTCCATTGTACAGATCATTGTTGCGTTAGCTCAATGAATTTGGTCTTATCGGTATTTAAAAGGAAATGTGGTGTTAATGGTCATATTATTAGACGTCCGCTTCCCGTTTGGAATGGTATTGGTGTTGCTCTGTATAATGTATATTTTTCGCCCTCTGCGATTGGGATCATTATTTCAATTAGGTGTTTATTTTGTATCAACATTGAAGTGATTTCGGCGTATTTGAAAATGTGTAATGGATTTCCTCTCAATAAATCGATGGGTAAACGTTGTGTTCGCTTGATGGATGCCGCTATTCCCTTCAAGTCCCCTCTCAACGTATCTGGTGAAATTAATTCCGGTATTCGGTGGTTTCTTGTATCCATGAGAGCTCTGCTGATTTGTATGTACAGGCGGAAATGTTCGTTTAGAGCCGATGATGCTATTTGAACGAGTGTTTGGGTTTTTGCTTGAATTTTATTTGCATTATCGGTGAGCTTAAAAGTGTTTTGTGTTTGTGAGAAAAATGCTGTGAATTGGTTTAAACCAGCTTGGATTTGGTTCATATCGTCCTGATTTGTCTTTAAAAATGCTTGAAAAATTGTTGTTTGGTTAATCATTTCGTTGTATAGGATTACAGTTTCGTTGTGATTTGTGTTGATTGTGTTGACTATCAGTTCTCCCTTTTCGTGATCGAGAGTTCCGTACAATGAGCTTTGAAGTTTTCCACACTAATTGCAAATTCCCCTTTTGTGTCTCGTTGTGCTCATGCTTTCGTCGTCTCGTGTTGCCTGAAGTAATTGAGCCTGGATTTGCGAGATTGCGATGGTACACATTTCAGATTCGTTTAGTTTGGAGCACATCTTTTGAGCCAAACCGGTTGTTTCCCGGATCGTGTCGCGCAGTTGGTAATATTCGGTTAAGTCGACGTAGATCATAGCGTAGTTGTCGTATGAAATGTGAGCTCCGGCTAATTTGCTAAATAAAACTGGTGCATTTGGTGGTACGGTGTCGAATTGCGTTTCGGATCGCGTTACAGCGATCGACGTTATCGTCAAAATTAATAGAAACATGCCTAGTGCGAATGTAGAGAAACAAAAAAATTTTAAACTTGTTATTTTAAATCAATCCAATCGGGTAATGCCATGTCTTTTGAGGAGATTTTACAAAGAAAAAGATGCGATTCCGTGAGCCAATTAAGAAGAAGACAAAAAATTGTGTGACAATTGGTTGCTGGTGTCATTTGATACCAATGGTGTAAACAAATCTAACCATATCATCGTATTTATCGTTCACTTGTTTGATGAAATAATTTGCCCTTGCCAATTTTATATAATCCTTGCCGATTTTCTTTCGTAAATTCTTCCCATCTTTGTACAACACATATTTGGGTGAGGGTACGTCGGTGACCACAAATGGTCCCCTCCAAGCCATATCGAATTTCTTGTCTTTGACATGCTTTTTAATCAGTATTTTAGCTCCCGGTTTAACGTTGATGTCATTTGTTTTCTGATCGTAGTAAATTTTTCGTTGTTCTTTCTTTTTGTTTACCATGTCTCGTGCCAAGTTCCAAGCGTCGATGAACTCCTGTTTCATGTTTTGTGCATAATTGTCGTGATTGTATACTGGTTGTCGCTTGAGCAATGTATCGGGTAAGGTTACCGTTTTCCCATAAACTAATCAAATGGTGTGAATCCGGTTGTTGCGTTTACCGTAATGTTGTACGCAAAAGTGCAGTATGGTAAGAGCTCGGCCCAGGTGTCCGGTTTCAGCTCGGTGTAGCACTTTAGATATTCTGATGCTGATCGATTTCGTCTTTCCACGATGTTTGCTCTTGGATTATATGGCGTTGTGGATATTTGTTTGACCTTGAGTGTCTTGTTTACCCGTTTAAAAAGTTCTGACATGAAATCCGTACCGCGGTCACTGGATACGATAGCTGGGAAACCAAATTGCAATATTAAATGTTTAAAGTAGACATCTGCCGTTGTTTCGGCCGTCATATTAAATGTTGGGATTGCAATTGAAAATTTTGTGAGATCGCACGTTGCTACAAAAATGTACTTGTAACCCTCTGTGCTGGGTGGTGATACTGGTCCCACATAGTCAATGTATACGTGGTCAAACGGTGATTCGCCGGTACTCGTGATCATCATTGGTGTTCGTGTATATTTTGTGACTTTTGCTCGTTCGCAGATTGAGCATTCGAGTACATATTTCTTTATGTCCGCCATCATATTCGGCCATCGATAGATTTTCTTCATTATCGCCCAATCGTAAGTGATGGTGCGATCGTAGTACCCACTGTATCTCCTCCGGATCAGTTAGCTCTATTATCTGATTTGTGTGCAGCGTTATTGCAACATTTGTTAATGAGAACTCCTGCTGCAGGAAAAATTTGAACTCGAAGAGGTGTTTAGCCCCAATGTCCGTGTTGATTGCGAAATTGGAAATTTGATCTTCCGCTACCTTTTTGTGTATTACGCGGCTGATTTCCTTAAGTTCGGCTTGCTTGATTGGCATTGAATTTATTGTAATGAATGAATGACCATCGGAGATGCTAATGAAATTTGATGCCTTTTTGAATTGATCGTCGTTTATTATTTTTTGAATAAGAGTTTTGTTTGCCAATAAAATGACAAAAAAGAGAGGGTCTTGTTTCATTTTTAAAATTTGGTTGGTCAAAAGCTGCTGCCTTTGAGCGAGTTATTGCTCGAATTTGTTTGGGAATCGTAGAGTGTCGTTTGATGAAATCTGACACCGTTACGTCCCGCCACTGTTCTGAGTCTTCTATTTCAATTCTGGATAGCGCATCTGCAACTTTGTTCAATTTTCCGGGTTGATAACGGATATCGAAATTTGCGTCAATTATTCTAATCGCTTGTCGAATTAATCGCTTGTTCTTGTGTGTGTTGCTGAATAAAAATACAATGGCCTGATTGTCAGTTAGCACTGTGAATTTTCTACCCTTCAGGTAGGTTTCAAATTCCGCGATTGAAATGGTTAACGCCAAAAATTCTCTTTAGTGAGCTGGGTAGTTTCTTTCGTGTTAATTTAAAGTTCGGCTAAAAAATTGTATTGGTCTAAGTTCATTTTCATAGGGTTGAGAAAGTGATCCGCTTTTCGCAAAATCGCTGGCATCCGTTTCGAGAATGAATTTTCTGTTAAAATTGACGATCTTTAATGTTATTTCGTCCGCTAGAATTAACTTGAATTTTTCCGCTGCCTGAATTGCTCTATCATTAAGTTCGAACGGCACGTTGATGGAAGTCAGTTCATTTAATGGTTTTGCAATATGAGCATAATTTTTTATGAATGGTCGATAGCAGTTCATCATACCCAGAAATATTCGCAATTGTTTGCGATTTTTCGGCAATGGGTAATTTCTTATTACACGTGTTTTATTCGGGTTTGGTCTTACTTTCCCCCTTTCGATTATGAACACGAGATATTCGACACTCTTTGTAAAAAATTGACATTTCTTTATGTTTACTTGCAAATTGTGCTATTTTAAGCGTGTAAAAACAACGTTTAATCGCTCGACATGGTCTTCAAATTAACGTGTATAAATGCTTACGTCGTCCATGTAAGCTGAGACTCCCCTGTCTAGTAAATCGTCGAGTGCGCTTGTTATGCAAGCTTGCATTGTTATCGGTCCGCCTCTGAGTCCAAAAGGTAAACGTTCGAATTCGTATTTATGGTATGCGACCGCAAATGCCGTGTATTTTTTATGTGGTTCGTGTATTTCGATTTGGTGGAATGCACTTTTTATGTCGATCTTGGAAATGTATTCGCACTGTGAAAAATTATCAATCATTTCTTGAATTCTTGGAATTGGGTAATCTTCGACCATTGTATGTTTATTTAATTCTCTGTAATCATGCACCTGCTTTTGGTCGGTCGTTTCACCATTTTCATTCTTTTTAGCAACCATAAATTTTGGTGCGTTAAATGGTGACTTTGAACTTCTGATTATTTGCTGATTGAGCATTTCTTGCGTTGAATTATTTATTGCCGCTTGTGTCGTTTGAGGCAATCTGAATTGCTTGACATTAATTATGCCGGTGTTAGGTTTCAAATTTATTTTGTGCTTTGTTAAGCTCGTTTTCGCCAGTTCATCGCCCTCGATAAAAAATTGTTTTTCGAATTTATGTACGATTTGTGCAATTGCTTGTTTTTCGCGGTCGCTGGCATGATCAAAGTTCAATGCTGCTAAAATAATTTGTGCTCGTGTTTGCGTTGCATTTATGTGGTGGACTTTGAAATGTTCGATTTTGTTCGAATTTTGGACATGCGTAACTTTTTTGTATCAAAATATCTAATATACGCTGAAGCTTCTTTGTTTAATTTCAACCCATGGTTTTGTATTTTCTTTAATCTTGTGATTTGATCATCTGTATCAAGGAATTGATTTGGATTTATTTCTGTGAATAATGTATCGATGTCCGTTGATTCGTTTTGGGTATTTTCTGAGCTCGAGTATGGTACCAAATCATTGCTATTTGTATTTATTGTAATTGGCCTCTGTAATTCATTGTTTATCGACGTCGATGTAGAGTTTGGATTTGAGTTACCCGTTGATGCTTGGTTGATTTTGAATTCAACCTCGTCTTCATCCGAACTCGCGTCCGAGTCGAAATCATCGCTGCATTGAATACGGTTGTCGATCTGATCAGGAACGACTGTAACGTCCGTTTTTTTTTCAACTGGTTGAGGCAAAATTTGTAATTGGAGTGTACTGGCTCCGAGGTCAAGAATAGCATTACAGAAATTTAAAAAATCGTGGCCCAGGTAACCATCGAATGGTCCCTTGGGATCCACTGCGTGGATTTCGACGGGCCACTTTGCTCCGTCATCTGTTAAAAATTTACCGATGTACATGCCCCTTGTTGTGGTCTCTTTGCTTGAGCCATCGAATCCGCTTAATCGGATTGGTAAATCTGTTAAAATAATATCTGAATAATATCGTCCTTTAAAAGTTGTTCGTTGATTAGTGTAATTTGAGCTCCTGTGTCTACCAATAATAATTCGATTGATTTTTTCGTGAAATTTGTTGCGATTTTCCATGTGGTTTCATATTTTCCTTTGTTTAGTGGGTGAAGCTCCCTTATGCGTGCTATTTGTAATTTGATAGTTGAAGTTCTAGGTTTGGATGAGGTGGCTTGTCCGATGCGTCTCATCCCCCTTAGTTTTCCTGGTCCCGCAAAACAGTTGCCATTGTGTGTTGCGGTTCAACACTGGCTATTTGTGATTGATTTTGGCGATTTTGATTCAAGTTACTCTGTTGCTGGTCATTTCGATTGTTGTTGTAATTTTCGTTGTTTCGTTGATAGTTGCTGTTGTTGTAGTGGTTGTTTTCGCGATAATTATTATTTCGTGGAGCATTGTTGTAGTAGTTGCCGTTGTTATTGTTTCCCCGATAATTGGCATTTCGTGGGCCATTGTTGTTGTTATTTGAGCGGTATTGTCCGCCCCGTGAGTTGTTGTTGTTGTTGTTATTATTATTTCGTTGATAATTGTTGTTGTTGTTGCTGTTGTTTCTGTAATTGCTATTATTTCGGTTGTTGTCGCGATTGTTGTAATTTGATCTGTTTGCATCGTAATTTAATCTGTAGTCTTGTGAGTTTCCTCGATTCTTCTGATTGTTTGAACGGTTGTTGTATGTTCGTCCGTTTTCGTTGACTCTGTTGATTGAAGCGTCGGTGTTATTTGGTGCCGCACGGACTAAACAATGGATTTTTGTGTGGCCCTGTAGACCACATCTCATACAATTTCGATCATTTTGATAGCCCGCTGCTTGATTGCTCTGGCGGATTGCTCTTTCTCGATTCATGCAATTTCCTTTTCTGTGACGGTTACAGTACGTACAGTGCAATTCGGGATCATTTTCGTCATCTCGATGAACGTTGTCTTGTTCAATCGCGTAATTGATCGTGTCGCTTGGATCAAGTGATGCTCCGCGATACTTTAGAGCTTTACGAACCTCAGTATTCAATACCGTTTTCATGAATTGTTCGGTGATTTCTTTATTTATTCTCTTTCGTAAATGCGCTGTAATTTGAGTACCGTAGTGCGCCTCAAATTCGTGGCTGAGTTTCCATGCTCTTTCGCCATATTCTGCTATGGTTTCGGTGTGTTTCTGGTTTCGGTGTGTTTCGCTTCGAGTGCATTTTCTGTGTTTGTTGATTTATATTCTCTTTCGAGTAGCGTATGTAATTCATACCAGTATTTTGAGCTGGAAATTTGCTGAATTGGAATGTATTCGACTGCTGTGATTTTGAATTTCAATTCTTGTGTTATATATTCGTCTTCGTCGTCGTCCACTCCCTGGTCCATTAGAATTTTTACACTTCTCACAAATGTAGCGATTTTTTCAGCCGTTGGTGCAGAAATTGGTAAAATATTTTTCAAACGTCGATCAATTATAGCGTAGCGCTCTGGTGTAATTTGATCTTCACGCTGGCGATATCGATTTCTGTGGTTAATGAATGGGTCACGGCGGCGATCGTTAGGATAATTATCGCCATCGTTATCGTTGCTATCGCTTGGGTGCTCGTCGTCCGAGTCGTCGGGATGTCTATTTGTTCCGCGATCTCGGCGTTCATCGTTTTCGGTTTGGGTAATTTGTTCCGGTTCATTCGGTGTCAAATTCGTATTTTGCTGAGGATTTGATATGTCCGCGGCTTGAGATGTGCTCGGTCCTTGGTTTCGCATTGTTTGGTTGATGCGTTGGAGCATTCCCAAAACGCTCGTTTGGAAATTATTAAAATCCTGCCTGTATCTTTTCAAAGTCCCGCTGTGTGACAAACCGGGCCAGGTCTACCGTTGTTATTTTAGACATCGTTGGTGAATATCCACTCGCGGTTGGCGTCGAAAAAAATGGAGTTGCGTCGCCCGAAGGTGGGTTTCGATTTAAGAGTCGATTTATTGTTGGGTTTGCAGTCGATATTAATGTCCTACCCGAATTTGTTGGGTTTCTTAACGGAAAGAGCTTATTGAAACCCGATATGACGCTCTGTCGGATGGGGTTTCGGGATTTGAATTCGGCCTGGCTTTTCGTGGATTGTTAGCCCCAAAAATTGATTTCCGGATCAAAAGACGGGTGTTTGGACTTATCGATGGGAGGTTTAATCGCGTGGTATTTGTCGGCGTAATGGGATCCTCGTTGTTGGGTATCTGATTTTGAGCCGTTGTTTCAACTTGTGGGGTTTGTTGAGACGAAATTGGTAACTGAGTGGTGTCGAGTTGATTTGGACTTGGTGCAGAAAATTGAGTTGCCTGAATTTGTGTTGAAATATAAGACTCCGAATTGTTAGTGTCCGTTCAGGAAAAGATTGTATTGATTTCTCTTGAGAGTTTCTACTAAATTCGACTATCGCGAGAGTCGTCGGAAATGGTAATTTGAACAGTTGGCTCCCCCAAATTCGGATTTTCACTGACTTGCTTTTCTTTTTGTAAAATGATTTCTCCCTGGCCGGATTGAGTTACGTTCTGAGACTGTTCCCCGGAAAATATTGGGATTGGTTTCCCCCTATTCGTTGGGTTCGCGTGTAGGCTCGGGGTCAGAGTTCTACTCAGTTACAATTTTGCGGTTAAATATGATGACATTTCGTCTCAAATTGGTTGAAATACGGAACACAACCGATTTACGGACGACAGATGGAACTCTCACCCGAAACTCGGAATAGTATTATATGAGAGCTCGTTCCGAATTTCGGTTGAGAGCTCCATCTGTCGTCCGAAAATCGGTTATGTTCCGTATTTCAACCGATTTGAGACGAAATGTCTCCCAAAATTATAACTGAGTATTAAAGTTTGACGTACCTTGAAAGTTTATGTCTAACGACTGTCTCCTGGATCACGTGAATATTTCCGCACGGGCGAATCCAACTCGATTTTGCGCCGATCCCCTTCTCCTAATGCTTTTTTCAAATCTTCGCTCCTTGTATGCGTTCGTGTTGGTTTTATCCGGTGTCATCTGTCGTCGTTTGGTTCTTCACTTTCACTTTGATTTTTCTTTGTGTATATATTCTGTGTTTTGTTTTGTTTTTTTTTTTTTTTTGTTTAGTACGTAATTTTCACTCTCCGTTTACACAACAACCTCTTTTTTTTTTTTTTTTTTTTTATTTATTATATTTTTCTTTTGCAACTATATATTTTTCGATAATTTGATTTGATTGATGTCCGAGTTTTTTTTTTGTCTGCAGCGCCAAAATGTAGTGTTTAATAAGTCTTTATTTCATGACGGTCGGATATACAATGATTATAGAGAACATCAATAGTAACTTACTTACTATTCGGGCCATTCCAGTGACAATTACTGGAATGCCCTTCCGTGGTTTGGCTCGCCATCTATGTGTGACGAGCTGCACCACAAGTATGAGTAGCTCTACTACAAAATGTCAAAACGTTCCTTGATTTTCAATCAGCCAACTATGTAGATATCAATGAATCGCTTATATGCATTATGCCTATGCATTGGATTGCTACACTTTAAATCTCAAAAATAACCTTTTATGATAAAATAGACAAGTTTTATGAACAGATTAATGCAGTTATCAAGAAACATATTCAGGATAAGGCGCTCAAATCATCAACACACCCTAAATGGTTCACTCCACAACTTATTAATTTGAAAAATAGGCTGAATAAATTGCGATCCAGGAGAAAATGGTCAACGGAGGCAAACAAAGAATTTTTGATTAAGCGGACTGAATATAATCGAAGTGTCAGAAAGTCATACAACGATTATACCATTGAAATGGAACAAATGATAACTGATGAGCCACTAAACTTTTATAAACACGTAAAATACTTGAACAAATCAAATGGTAAATTACCAAATACCATGGAATATAATGGATAGAAATCCAACAACAAATCGGAAATCGCTAATTTATTTGCTCAATTCTTCTCTACCGCTTACTCTAGATATAATCCAGATGCAGTGCATAATTTTGAATCCAATAACAAACACAGACACGAATTGATTAATCTATGCAGTAACATTCCAAAAGTTGATATAACTGAAGAAACAGTGACGCAAGCAATCAACAACCTACCAAATAACTTGGTTTCAGGCCCGGATGGAATTCCGAACTTATTCATAAACAATTGTATAGAATCATTAGTGATATATATATATATATA
Source organism: Aphidoletes aphidimyza (assembly GCA_030463065.1). Classification (NCBI taxonomy): domain Eukaryota; kingdom Metazoa; phylum Arthropoda; class Insecta; order Diptera; family Cecidomyiidae; genus Aphidoletes; species Aphidoletes aphidimyza. The sequence continues at coordinate 15,451,492 of CM059998.1, read as the reverse complement.
TATTGATCTAGCAAAGGCTTTTGATTCCGTATATAATGATCTACTGATCAACAAACTCAATGTCATGGGTCTGAACCACGAGATTCTAAGATGGATTGAATCCTATCTGAATGGCAGAAAACAAATAGTCAAAATCGGTGATACGAAATCAATCCCAATTGACGTTACTTCTGGTACAGGTCAAGGCTACCCTATTGGAGCGACATTATTCATATTATTTATCATTGAATTACCATATTATGTTGAAGATTCTACATTACTTTCATTTGCAGATGATGCTAGACTGTCCAAACATATTGAGTCTGAGAACGATTGCTTGAAATTGCAAAATGACTTGGAAAACATTTCTATTTTTTTCAGTCGTAATGATCTTAGATTGAATGTTAAGAAGACCAAATTGATGAGGTTTCACCGAATGGGTACAATAATTGATCATAACTATATCATTGGAGACGAAATCATCCAGAGAGTCAATGAAATCAAAGACTTGGGAGTTATTCTTGATAGTCAACTCAATTTCAAATCACACATCGAATACATCATAGCAAAAGCCAAATCAAGACTAGCTTGGATCAATAGATTTGGTCGTAATTTCAAGGATCCGTGGACCATTCGATTGCTCTTTTAAAAAATACGTACTCAATAAAAAAATGTGGTTAATTTTTTTTCCTCCAGAGGTCGAATATATGAATTCCGTCTCTTTGAAGGATGAAATTCTATTTTTGACAGTGGTTCATAATGTTTGTATATCAACGTGTGTACCCAAATGTCAAATATTGTGTTTATTCTTCCATGGAGACAAAAATCATGCATTTTGTCCTCCAGAAGGACAAAGTGTTGATTTTAGACCTCTGGAGGAAAAAAAAATATTCGCATTTTTTAATATTTTTTAATATTTAGAGCTGTTTTGAGCGAGAATATGAAAATAAATGTATTTGAAATCGTAAACATCAAGCTCTAAAATCGTTTTTCGTATGTTTGTACCATTCATAGCTCAAAAACCGTTGTAGTTAATGTTTTGAAATTTTGGGAGTATATTCTAGACTGGAATATCTGAAAGATATATTTTTATTTTCATTTTGAGGTACCCCACATTACAAGGGTAAAAAACAATCGCTACAATTTTGATCAAATTCACCCAGTTTGTGTATTTTTTTAATCCCCTATCAGATGATTCGCGTGAACATGGTAAGATCTTGTGAATGGTACGTCCAGTACAATGGATTTTTAACTTTTGACGTTTTTCATCAAATTTCGCACATTTCAAACCAAAAGTCGAAAACCAACTCTACGATTTTTTTTGAATTAACATGGATTTAATCAAATCCCAAAATCTTAATTTTAAAATTTTTCACATTACAAAAAAGGAATGAAATCATATCACCGTAAACATCAAGCACTAGTTCTAAGTAAAAGTTGGCAGTGTATTTTATAATTATGTACACTGTACAATACGCAGCGCTCAGATACAGCAGTGTTGAATATCAGAATGTGTCTTTTTAAATGTTCATTTCGAATAAGACTGAAACATAGCAATATAATTCACACAAAAGTGAATTTATTGCAGAAAAACCCAAAAAATCCCATAAAATGCATAAAACTTATCTACGAACAGCGAACAAACAATCAAAAGAACGAACGAACAAACAAGCGAACTGTTCGCTCGTTCGTTCGTTCGTTCGTAGAATATTATAATTTTTGTTTGTTCGTTCGTTCGTTGAAAAATTTATACGAACGAACGAACGAACACAAGTTGGAAAAAAAAACTCTACGAACGAACGAACGAACGAACGAAGGAACGTTCGTAAACAGCTATGGGCTCAAGAAGTTTTTATTCACAAATTGATCATTGGTGAAATATCATCTAGTCATTTACTGGAATATATCGTATTTCGTTTACCTCATTACCAAACTCGCAGTAGTAATCTATTAATAGTGCCATTGGAAAAGTGTAATTATAGAAAATATCAGCCATGCTGATACACAGATACTATAAAAAAGACATTTATTGAATATTTTAAAACTTCAAGAAAATAAATGTAATAATCAATTTTGAAATCAGTTAATCGCAGCGTTTTGCTCCGTAACCGTTAGGGTTGGCAAATAGGCTAACTGATCGGTGCTATCAAACATTGATTATAAATGAATTTGTACATTTTTTATACACATTTTTTATAAATTTATAATAAACCACCTCTGGCGAAGAAACAATGTATGGTGCAGACCATTAACATCGATTGTTTTCCGTGACCCCACATAAGGCAATGCAGGCATTGTGTAGGTCCGTTGCGTTTGTGTTTGTACGGCAACTATGTAATGATGTGATGGAATACGTATCTGGGGCCTATTGTTCGAACATCCTTTCAAATTGAACTTTTCATCTAATTTTTTCGTAATTCTCTATGTAAAATATGAACATTTCACGTGTTTTGAAATCTTTTCAAGAAACAAATGGTGAACTTTTCAACAAATCTTGACATCATTTATACATGCGCACAAAATATGTTGAACAGTTCATATATTTCAGTTGAAAATATTAAAAAAAACGTGAAATGTTCATATTTTACATCGAAAATCACAGGAAAATGAAATGAAAAGTTCAATTTGAAAAGATGTTCGAACAATAGGCCCCTGATCGGTTCGAGTGTTTTTTTGTTCACTTGCTCCGCATCAAAATGTAGCAGGTGCAATTTGCGTGTTGAACATTGTGATTTTTGTTGGTGTTAGTTTTTGTTCGGGTAAACTCTCTTTGATGCGTGCGGTATCAACTTCAGGCAAGCCGGAGAGAATCACTTTGAATGCTTTTGTGTTTTTTTCTGGATGTGTGAAAAAACCGATGTTGTCTTTTTGTAGTTTTTCTGTGAATCTGAGAAATTCACCACTCTCGGAATATCATCAATAACGACGAGAATCGACTTTTGAGTTCATGCACAATTTCAAAGTCGAGTGGTTTTAGATGGCACAAATTATGCACAAAAGAATGCCTTTTGAAGTAATTGAATCGGATGATATTTCGAGAGTGGTGAATTTCTCAGATTTGGCAATTTCACCTCAACATTCATGTCTCGATATCTCGAGAACCATTGAGGCACAAATTCTGAAATTGGTGGCACAAATTGGCACAAAGTACGCACAAAATATATAGATCGGTCTGAGATTGATTTGAGACAGTGTCCCCCCAGGGAGTGGGGGGTGTAAAAACTGAACATTTTTCTTTTTCGGTGTGATTTTTGGTCTACTTCTAGCGGGTTGAATGTGATACTTTTTTGAATTTTTTTATGAGCACATCTTTGAACATCTTTACATATCATTTACAAAAACCCAAATGAAATTCGGTTATAAAAGAGGTATGATATTGCATATTGTTGAAAATTGGTGAATTTTCACATTTTAATATATGGAAATGACATGCCCATTTTTTTTTAACTTTTTTCAAATTTTCTGAAATATAAAGAGATAACATTTTTTTTAGCTTATATTATGTGAATGTTCACATTTTATATGGGGAAATCATATGTCAGAATTTTTCAACTTTGTTCAATTGTTTTCATGTAATCTACCGCAGGTATTCTGCGTATGCAAAACGTAGTTTACATGGCTGAATTTTCTACATGCAAACCCTGGCTGTCAAAATAAGGCCTTCCAAAATATCAGACAGCATTTCACTCTCATGGTGTTTATAAGGCCGCAGTCACACGAGACACATTTTGTGTAAACATGTTTCCAAAAACGGGAAATATTTACACAGTGAAATGTTTCCATGTGTGACCACCATTGGAAACATTTACATTTTTTATGTTTACGTAAACAAATGTTTCCAGAATAGTGTTTACATATGTTTTCAAATTGCTTGGATCTGTTGAACCAATTTTAGAAGCTGCGAAAAATAAAATTTAAATTGTTCAACGACTAGAAACGCCCTGCGTCGTTAGCTGAATAGTAGAACCATACACTGACGTTTTGGATAATGGAATAGCTCTGTTAGCATTTGAAAATGACTGCTTTTAACTATTTTCACAATTTAATATACAACTTACCTTGAATTGGTTGCCAAGGAGCTCGATTATTTTGATTCGGTCGATAGTCTGATACATAGTCAGCTGAAATATTCATAATATTTTTGTTAATAAATTTGGTGAATGTGGGGATTGTGGGACACGGCAATTACTCGCCGACATGATAAGTGTGACACAATCCTCAGCGTATTATAATTATTCCATTGGAAGTTCACTCGTTTGTAAGCAGTGTTTGCTCTCTCCAATAACCACTGGGTCAAAAATTCTAATTTTTTTTTTCATTGTTCTTATTCACATTATTTTCAAAACATTGAATGTGTGATTATAGCGAAAATAAGATATCAATTTCGCTGAATTTTTGTTTTTTCCTATACTATATAAACATATCAACGTACATACTTTAAAATCCTTGGCAATTTTTTAGGTGCGTGTTCCTGACCTGTTATAGATTTAATTCATTCCAAGAACTTTAAAGCCTAGCTCAATACCTTTCATTTGCGGTATCTGCCGATTTTCTTCCTTGTGTATAAGCGGAGTTATGGAATTTGGAAAAAAATCGACACCCTGACTCGCCTTCTGCTCAATTTCTTATGAGTAGAGAAATTCGGCCGTTCTCGACGATTTTGAACTGTCCCCCAGACCTGATATAATGTCATACATCACATACCAAACCCAATTTTCAGGGAAAATCCCCCTTTCTGGGAAAACGTACACATCTTTTGAACGGGTCAACTGATTTCGATGAGCAAACTCGTTGGAAAGGTATTGAAGAGTACTATCGACTGGTCACTCACGGCCACCGCAAGTGCTTAAATTCGGTTTTCATAAAGCCGGCTTTACGGTTCATAAAGCCATCTTTACGGTCATAAAGCCGGCCTTACGGTCATAAAGCCAGCTTTACGGTCATAAAGCCGGCCTTACAGTCATAAAGCCAGCTTTACGAAAACCGGATTTAAGCACTTACGGTGGCCGTCAACGACAGTGGTCAAGATTACCCCCGAATGATATTTTGACGACGGCTCTCGTTTAGTTTGGTCCTAAGCTACACGCAAATGCCTATTTCACGAATGACATCGGGCGGCAACACAGGATCCGAAAAATCGTGTACACATGGGCGTAGCCAGGGGGGGAATTTGCATATTCATACTGTTGCAATCAAAAAGTTCATTAAAATTCATGCAAAAATCGAGAGCAATAGAGAATGAGATGTTTCCAAAATCGAATATGGTCAAGAATCTATTCCCACACAAATACAATCGTCAACGATTACAACGATTGTAATCGGCGATCTAGATAATATCATCTTAAGACAGATTTGTTCCCATGGTAAACAGAGACTCTGGTCAAAATTTGAGCCCTATCGGTAATCATTTACTCACGCAACGTGGAGTTGAATTTTTGATATAGCTGTTTACGAACGTTCGTTCGTTCGTTCGTAGAATTTTTTTTCTAACTTGTGTTCGTTCATTCGTTCGTATACATTTTTCAACGAACGAACGAACAAACGAAAATTATAATATCCGGGAAAAAAATGCGAAAAATTTGTCTACGAACAGCGAACAAACAATTAAACGAAAGAACGAACAAACTGTTCGCTCGTTCGTTCGTTCGTAGCATATTATAATTTTCGTTTGCTCGTTCGTTCATAGAAAACTATCGTGGGGAATTTTCTACGAACGAACGAACAAACATTCGTATTTTTTCTGTTCGTAAACAGCTACGGGCAAAATCAATCCTTTTCCTGAGCACATTTCATATGCGGAAAAGTAATACAGACAACAAAAAATGGGTTCAAGTAAAACCGGACGACGAAAATGTAAAATGATCGACTAAATTTAGCTAATGTTGGCGACTAAAAAAAAGAATGTAGGCGACTATTTATTATAAAAATTGGCATCAAAATATGAAGGCAGAAAATAATATTGTATATTGGCATCTATGAATTCAAATTATTTGCTACAAATAATTGATATTTGTCAGCCAATAATAAAAAATAAGCAACAAAAAGTGGCTAAAATACTTTAAAAAAATATATTCGGCGGTAATCATTTCAAATTATTTCTCCAAATTAAATAAAATTAACCCCAACTAGTAATTTTTGAAAGCAACATCACGAAGAACGGCAGTTCTCTCAGAGGTGCACCAAAAAATACACTTAATATAATAATATAATTATCGAAGATGAAATCGTTCGAAGATGACATTTTCAAAGATGGAATTTTCGAGCTATTAATTTCCGAAGATTGAATACACTGTGCAACAGACTGTGCGGAGGTGAAAAAATCGAATGACGATTGAAAGTATGGGTCAGTAGAAGAAAAACGCCGGGTTCGGTTTTTCACTGGCACGTCACAGAGTTTTTTTATACACTCTTGAAAATTTCGCTTCCGAGGCGGATTTTTCCCTTTTTTGCTGAAATCGACCTATCATTGTTTTGTCCATAACTCCTGAACCATCAGACATTTCGCTTTGATTTCTTCAGCAAAGTTGCTGAACAACTTTGTGAAGACTTCAAAGTCTGCTACAACTTTGCTGAAGACTTCAATCCAACAAAATCACATCTTCGGTATGAAAATTGATAAAATGTTGAAAAATGTGTATTTTTTGGGGGCCTTTTTTAAGGTTTTCAGCACATATCGACCAAACGGTTGGGAAATCATTGTTCATATCTCAAGCAAAATTGTACATTCGACTATAATACACAACTCTTCTCAACATGTCAATACAATTGGACAGCTCATTCATGCACTTTAATAGCCCTAAATATGTTCAAAATCCATTAAAATTCAAAAAATCACCATTTTCAACGGTGTTCAATAGGGAATACCGAAATAATTTTTATTTTCTATCAATTTTAAGTATAAAATGGATTGGAAAACAAAAATAGATTCAAATTGAATCAGAATTTATTATGATTTTTGTTTTTTATGGTAAATGTTGTGCCATAATATTGTTGAATGCTCTGTCATAGTATGGAAAGTAGTACATATTTCAATGTAAAGTACTCTTGTTGGTTTGAGTTGCGTTTGAAAACAACACATAATTGATATTTTACTCATCAAAAGAACAACAACATGTAGACAACTCGTTCGAATATATACGAATATGCAAGAATTGAGCGGAGCGAGTGTGTTTTTTTCAAATAAAAGGTAGTAGACACGAAGAGCACTGCAATGGGCTGAGTAACGAGCTGTGTCTGTAATTATATATACGCACAAACATTTACCCAGAGCTGGCATACGGACAAAAATTTGTCCGTCCGTCCGTCCGAGTGTACTCGGACGCTCGGACAGACGAAATTAACGATTTGGCTCGGACGTCCGTGTCCGTATGCCATCTCTGCATTTACCGTAGAGCGCTTATTGTGTCACTTCAAGTACATGTATTCACTGAATCTGTGTTCTTGCACAGGAATACACGCTTATGATGCTAGTTTGTTGATACCATCTAACATCGCACACATCGCTGGTGTGAAACGGGCACAAATATAACAAAAATTGTTTATGTTTTTCGGATAAGATTAATGCGGCGATTTATTGTTGACTAACAAAGAGATGTCATTGGAATGAGCGCAAAAATGACACATAACAATACAACAAAGTTCTAAACAATACTATGACAAAATGTTTCCTATTGAAATAAGAAGTATCCACGGTAAAACAATACCGAAAAACTGTCACTTTCAATGGATGGTTTTTTTTAATACACTTAAATTTGTTGAAATTCTGGAAATATCATTGGATATCATTCCATCATTGAATGGATCTGGTTTTGAGGTTTCATTATCATTTTGATTTTCATTTTGATTCTTTTGTTTATATTTGTCTTTGCACAATTCGCAAACTACCGAAAAGGGTGAGTCAACATTGAATGCTGCATTAAAATGTGCTATGTTGTTTTGATCATCGACAATTTTCCATTTTGCGTTTTCTGGGAGCAGTAGACCAAATCTTTGCAGCATTTCTTTCACTGTATTTACTAATGTTCTATTTTTCATGCATTCCACATAGATTATTTTATAGCAAAACATGCAGTTAACACTCAATCCGCTATACTTTTTTCCTTCACATTTTTTTTCAACACAACAATGTAAATTTGACATTATGTAACAACAGTGAAATGTAAATAGTTTGATATTGGATTAATGATTTTTTTTTTTCAAAATTGTGTGAACTTCTATATTTTCCAATGGAAGAGTAATCAAACTTTTGTTTTTAAACAATTTTGCAGTTTTATTTTGATAAAAAAATTATTTTATTTAATAAATTTGAAGAGCACAGTATTTTCGATGTGATACGTTTGACACTATGTGTGCATATTATGAATAAAATGAATGTTATTACCCCTAGGAATGGACTTTGAAACGGCTTTACACTAGATAGAATGGACTTTGAAATTCCATGCCCTTTTGAGTGGAACCAAAAACCCCTTTTTCGTACTCTAGATAGAATCGATTTTTTTTGGGACCCCTGTCGCATTTTCGTTCATGACCCCTCCCTTAATTCGGCAGTGTCAGAACCTATGGCCTTGGGTGAGGGAGCAAAAGAGAGAGCGCTGTCACACGTGGTCACAGTCCAGGTCAGAGACCTGGACGAAATCACAACAGCGGAGGAGCTAAGCGCGGATCTGAATAAGCAGTTCATGCTGGGCGAAGAAATCAAGGCGACCAGCGTTCACCCACGAAAATGCTTCGGGGGAACCCAGACAGCGCAGCTAAGACTCCAGGCGGAGGATGCACAAAAGCTATCGGAGAGGGGCAAGATCAAGGTGGGCTGGACCATGAACGTGATCAAAGTCATTGAGCGAGCTGAAGTGCAGAGATGCTACAAATGCATGGGCTTCGGGCACCTGGCGAAAAACTGTCAGGGAGAAGATAGATCAAAGTGCTGCAGAAACTGGAGGATCACTTTGCTAAGACCTGCAAAAACAAAGCCAAGTGCTTGTTGTGCATAGGAGAAGGTAAAAAACATGCGACAGGAGGACAAAACTGCCCAGCTTACAAGGAGGCAGCAACAAAGAAATGAACATGAGGGTTACACAAATAAACCTAAACTACTGTGACACAGCTCAACAGCTTCTTTATCAATCATCGATTGAATCCAGCTATGACGTAGCGATTATGGCTGAACCTACCAAGTACCCGAGGGTACGGTAAATGGATAGCTAACTAATCCGGAAAGACCGCAATAACCGTGATGGGGAAATTCCCCATCCAGGAAATTATTTCATGTGACAAAGAGGGTTCCGTGATTTATTTATTTATTTGTCACCGCCAAGTTCTGGCTGAATAATTTGTACAGTTACAGGAAAACAAGTTAGTGAAGCCTCCTTGAAAAAACCAGATTTTTTCGAAACAAGGGATTTTGTGTTGATACATCAATGATAGCAGTAATAAACGGCACCGTCATTTGTAGCTGCTATGCACCCCCTGAGTTGGCCCATTGAACGGTTGGATAGAATGCTCGACGGGCTTACGGAAAAACTGATCGCAAAACCAGCGGTCGTCGTTGGCGGAGATTTAAATGCATGGGCGAAAGAATGGGGTAGCAGAGCCACAAACCCGAGAGGTTTTGGGCCGCTTGAAACCCTTGCAAAGCTTGACGTAAGCCTCGACAACGTGGAAACGACGAGCACTTTTCATAGAAACGGCTTCGATAATAGACGTGACATTCTGTAGCCCGAACTTGATGCAGAACTTGGGCTGGACAGTATGTGAGAATTACACTCATAGTGACCATAGGGCCATAGAGTACACCATCGGCAGGATACCAGTAGCAACAAAACAGGAGAAAAAATCGAACAACCGGAAGTGGAAAACTAAGATGTTCAGTAGGGACTTCTTCGTGGAAGCTCTCCGTGAGGATGGTAGTCGTAGAGATATGACACCAGAACAACTGACGCAAGCCCTGATGAGAGCATGTGACATGACGATGCCGAGGAAACTCGAGCCGAAAACCTCCAGACGACCAGCATACTGGAATGAGGAAATTAGCTCCCTTCACACTAAATGCCTCAAAATCAGGAGGCAGATGCAAAGAGCCAAGGACGAAAACTCGAGAATAGAGCGGATAGAAGAGCTCAGTAAGGCAAAACACGATCTCTGCCGCAGTATCAAAGCAAGAGAAAGTGCCACAAGGAGTTATGTAAGGAAGCAGATGAGAACCCCTGGGGGAGTGCCTACCGAATGGCAATGAAGGGACTTCGTGGCCCATCTATGCCCAGAGAAACTAAACGCTATAGTGGAAGGCCTCTTTCCGCGACACGAACCGACGACTTGGCCGCAACAACAACGTGAGCAAGGGCATGGCATCATACATCCAGTGTCCACGGAAGAGCTCCCAGCAGCAGCCAAACAAAGCGCCGGGCCCAAATGGGATCCCAAACATAGCTTTGAAAACGGCGATTCGAGCCTACCCGGAAATGGTTGGGGGGACAATGCAGTAGTGCCTCGACTCGAAGGATTCTGCTTTTGCGGATTAGTCACACTAGACGTCAAAAATGCCTTCAATAGCGCAAGTTGGGAAGTAGAGGTGTACAACGGACAGGGTGTTGTCCGTCCGTGTGGTGTCCGTCCGTCCGTTTAGTGAGATAGGACGGACGGACATTTTTCATTTTGTCCGACTTGAGGAGAAGGACGGACGGACATTTTTCATTTTGTCCGACTTGAGAAGAAGGACGGACGGACATTTTACATTTTGTCCGACTTGAGAAGAAGGACGGACGGACATTTTTCATTTTGTCCGACTTAAAAAGAAGGACGGACGGACGGACAAATGCTTCAGGACGGACGGACAAAATTTGTGTCAAATATGAATTTTGTTTGAAAAACTGACTAACGGACGGACAAAATTTCTTGTTTGTCCGTCCGTCCTGAGGCATTTGTCCGTCTGTCCGTCCTTCTCCTCAAGTCGGACAAAATGAAAAATGTCCGTCCTCCCATCTTCTCAAGTCGGACAAAATGAAAAATGTCCGTCCGTCCTTCTCCTCAAATCGGACAAAATGAAAAGTGTCCGTCCGTCCTATTGAAAATCACGGACGGACGGACGGACAACATCCTGTCCGTTGTATACCTCAATTGGGAAGCCATAGCCGGAGCACTGCAGAGTATCGAAGTGACCCGTCCTCTGAACCAAATACTGGGGAGCTATTTCGAAAACCGGTTTCTTCTGTACGACACTGATGAAGGCCGAAAGGAGTACAAAGTCACTGCAGGCGTACCACAGGGGTCCATCCTGGGACCGACACTGTGGAACATAATGTATAGTCGTTTTCATTAAGATCTGTGTTGATTTACGTCTCATCGATGATGGCGTGATGGCGATGAGACGTAAATATACACAGATCTTTATGAAAACGACTATACAATGAGGTGTTGAAATTGAACCTACCTAGAGTGGTAGAAATTGTTGGCTTCGCGGATGACATTGTCATAATAGTAAGAGGGCAATTCCAAAAAGTAGAGATCCTTGCCGCAGAGGCGATAGAAGCAGTAGGAAAATGGATGAGCACAGTCAAATTGCAGCTGGCTCTACACAAAACCGAAGTGATGCTAGTAAGTAACTGCAAAAAACCGGTGTTAGCAAAAATCAAAGTCGGAGAAAATGAAATAGTATCAGAAAGACATCTGAAATACCTCGGAGTAATGTTGGACGACCGCTTAAACTTCAACGAACATGTTGAATACATCTGTGAAAGAGCAGCCAAGGCCCACACAGCACTAGCGGGCATGACTTCCATTGTCATAACGAGTAGGCGAGGACAGCCAATGCCACAGTCTGAGAAAGACAAACATGCTGAGTGCTAGACAAGCACGGAAGCAAGCAAAGGAGGAGTCGATGCGAAGATGGCAGACGGAATGAGACGCTTCGGAGAAGGGCAGATGGACCCACCAACTCATCCCAAACATAGCAGCCTGGACAAACAGAAAACACGGCGAAATAAATTTCGACCTGACGCAGTTCCTCTCAGGCCACGGGTGTTTCTGGAAGTACCTCCACAGATTTGGACATGCAAGATCACCCTTCGAAGAAACGGTCGACCACGTAGTCTTCTCCTGCCCCCGATTTGAATCGAACGAGCGGAAATACTGACCCAGGTGGGGCAAAACACAACAGCGGATAACGTGGTGCAGATAATGTGCGCAGACGAGAACATATGGAATGCAGTAGGAAACGCACTTTCCAAAATTATGTCCAGACAAAGGACAAAATGGAACGAAGATCAAGCAGCAGAAGGACAAGAAACAGAAACGACGGGCGCGTGAGCGCAGCAGGCCCCCCCGAAGTAATACCTAACGGTGGTCCCGGGGAGGACCGGCAGGAGAACGGAGGCGGGTTTTAGTTGGTAAGAATCCGGCACACTGTCGCCTAGCTACGACGAACTCAGTGTCTATGCAAGATTTCCCCCTCCTGACAAAAAAAAAAACATACATACATACATGAAATAGCGTTTTTAAAATGCAAGTCTTTCTAGATTGGTTTAGCAACTCTTGCTGTGGGCTATATGACATTAAGTCGACCATTCGCGCATATTCGAGAGAGACACTACTTTGGACGCCTATAACTACCAAAATATTCATCGTAGAACTATCCTATGCACATCAAATTGGATTAATTTGAACCAAATCAACAGGAAATGTCATTGAAATATGTGAAATGACCTTTTTTTCTACACTTTTAGTCAAAAAAACGAGAATTGTCGCATCAGAACGCCAATTTTTGAGATTTGTTGCACTATAAGAAAGGGAGTGTCGGCGGGCACGGGACACGTTTTGTAAAAAATTCGTAACTTTTTCAAAAGTCAATATCACGGAGAACGGCAGTTCTCCCAGTGGCGCACCAAAAAATACACTTTTGAGTGCAACACTATATATACGCGAATTTTTGGACTATGTGTTGCCGACCGATGTAACTCGTGAAATAGGCATTGGCGTGTAGCTTAGGACCAAACTAGACGAAAGCCGTCGTCAAAATGAATTTTTGTGGAACCACAAATTTTTTTGCTTAAGGGACGTATGGGGGTGTTTTTTTCAGATTATATAGCATACCTCCTAGGAGGTAATCTTGACCACTGTCGTTGAGTGACCAATCGATAGTACTCCTCAATACCTTTCCAACGAGTGCTCAACCATCAAAATCGGTTGACCCGTTCAAAAGTTGTATACGTTTTCCTAGAGAGGGGGGTTTCCCCTGAAAATAGCGTTGGTATGTGTGTGTGTGTGTGTGTGTGTGTGTGTGACGTACCTTCTCTCGATCTCTGTGATGTATGACATTATTTTTAGGGGGTCTGGGGGGCAGTTCAAAACCGTCGAAAATGACCGAATTCCCTTACTCATAAGAAATTAAGCAGGGGGAGAGTCGGGGTGTCGATTTTTTTCAAAATTCCATAGCTCCGCTAATACACAACATAGAAAATCAGGTACCGCAAATGAAAGGTATTGAGCTAAGCTACAAATATGTTCTCAGTATGAAAGAAATCTGTAATCAGGTTTGGTCACCACATCGAAAAAACTGAAAATTCGAAATTCGATTTTTTTGGTTTTTCGTCATTTTGACACCCGTACCCATTACCGTAAATTCTGAAAAATTACACTTTGGTAGTACACCTCAATAACTATCCAACGAGGGTCCAACCATCAAACTCGGATCAACCGTTCTCAAGTTATAGAAGTTGGAATTTCAATCATCATTTTTCCCAAAAATGCAGTTTTGGCTATATGTGTGTCAAAGTTGACAGGTTGGCACTATCAAATCATGCCCGTAATGTTTTGGCGACCGTGGTAGACCTCAATGGACCATTGTCGACCATGATGGCAATTTTCGAAGATGGAATTTTCGAAGTTTTAATTTCGAAGACGGAATTTTCGAAAATAAATCGTTCGAACATATAATTTTCGAATATGGAATTTTTCGAAGATTGAATTTTCGAACATTAATTTTCGGACATGTAATTTTCGAACATTAATTTTCGGACATGTAATTTTCGAACATTAATTTTCGGACATGTAATTTTCGAAGTTGGATTTTTCGAACTATTAATTTTCAAACAATCCAAAATTTCAAAATTTAACTTTTGGCTCATTTTCTCATATCTTCGCTGTATTTACTTCAAAGGTACTAAAAAATTACACTTCGGTCGATTGAGTTGAACAGAATTTGATGATATATCTCAAAAAGTTGTTATTTTTAAGTGTTTTTTACAAACTGACCTTACAAAACTACTGATATAAGATGAAAAACCTCTGAACGAGGTATAAACAGAGTTGCGCACTAATAGATCCTGCCCACAAAATGACTGATATAAAATTTTACGTGGCGCTTGTGAAAATATATTGTCGTTCCACAGTCCTCAAATCATTCAACAATTTGTCCATGCCATATTACAATGAATGTGAACTAGAGTGCGACAGTGCGAGTCCTGAACGTTTTCACTTTCATTATCTTTGAATAACACTGGCTATAATCAAAACTGGAATACAACTGCAGTGAAGTTTACGTGGTCTACATAAATTTAGCCAATGTTTTTACGAAAGAAATGTTCAATTCTGTTCACCTCTTATTGTTAGTGTAATTTAACCTAAAATATGTGATAGCTGTATAAAGCGATGAAATGCTATTGTTTTGCCTAGAATGAATCCAATTGTGTGCAATAAATCCTATCTATTTAATGTGAATCGTCATTCTCAATTTAATGAGAAAAATAATTGATCTGTGATAATCATTTATTTGACTTTGACAGACATTGGGTTCAAATAATCAAATCGTGATTCTCTTATGTTGCTGATATTTTTATTCACTCAACACAATGGCAATTCCATGTAACAAATGCGGTGAATCCGGTGGTAAAGAAATGCTTAAATGTGACTGCTGTTCCACATCATTTCATATATCGTGTCTATCATCGGATAACAGAGCCTACAAAGCTACACTTTTACCACTGAAATCGAGCATAATAAACCTTCAATGGTACTGTGACGTATGCATTTCATTTACTTTGAATGGTCTTTTAACGAGATTCAATGAATGCATTCAGAATGTATCATCCCTTAAGGATGACTTTGAAAATTTTTTGACAACCCACTCAACTGGGGCTTCACGTAAGACTGAAATTGTACATTCTGACGTTACGGCAAGCGATAAGGGACAGATCTCACCTCAAATCAACGCGGAACAATTATTAAATGATGGCATTCCCAATGACAATGTGGTAAGTGAACGAATGGACTTTGAAGATTCGGCAATCTCAGGGGGAGCTGCCTCGAATACCATTCCGTCTCAATTGCCACTTTCACAATCGGTACATCAGGACGACCGGATTCATATTAATTTAAACAAACGTCGCAAAATTCATACTACGAATGGTTTGGATGGTACCGATGGGACTATTTCCATGCCACCGCAACCCTCAGGGGGCTTAGCTGATATGATTTTTTCCCCAAAACCAATCACAACACCATCAACAACTGACCCCAATGAACTTGCCCTCGCAGGGGAGACAGGGGTTTCTATGCCAATGTCAACTGGTACTAGTGTTGTGATTAGTAAGCTAGATCGCGCTCTTCACATCACTCCATTCAACGTTAATACTCGAGAATCGGATGTTGAAACGTTTCTATTGAAAAATGAAAGCACCAAAATGTATGCTGATCGAATTCAAGTCACGAAATTGGTTCGCCCAAACCAAAACTATTCTCGTTTGACATTCGTTTCATTCAAACTGACAATGCCCTTGCAATATTTCAACCTTGTCGCTGATTCTTCCATATGGCCCAATGGTGTCATTGCTAGCGAATATGTGTCAAAAAAGCGAACAAATAATTTGAAACAAGATCGAAATGGCACAAAAAAAACAGCAAATGGTGTTTTTAACCCTTTCGCGGTGCGACCAAATTCTCCAAAGCGATCATTGACAAAAAATCGATCAGAGATAAATTTTTGCAACAAAATCGAGCGAAACCAGGGCGAAAATAACAACAACGGTCGCAAAACCAAAAATCGCCATAATGATATTCGCAACAACAACGAACGCAACACCAACAAAAATTGCAAAATCAGCGTTAACAACAACGAGCGTAATAACCATTCAAAAAACGAGTGGTTCAGTCAACGTGCTGGCCAAAAAAGGCCACAACAAAGCTCGGTCAATGTGGCCAACCAACTGCATCGTCGATACAGCCAGTCACTGCAACAACTACATATGCAGCAACAATTGGCACTTCTGATGCAAAATCCATTTGCATCTCTCATGATGTAAAATTGGGCAGTCATACAAACACAAACCAGAACGACGAGACGGAAATTACCGTCTATTACCAGAATGTGCGCAGTCTGAACAACAAGCAAAAAACATTTCATCGCTCATCTTCCTCGCTTGACTACAGCATCATCATACTGACAGAAACCTGGCTCCATGACGGTCACTACGATGCTGAATTTTTTGACGACACCTACGATGTTTATCGTAGGGATAGATCCAAACAACGAGGAGGAGGCGTCTTAATAGCGATGAATAATGAAATCTTCACCAGCGAGCGAATTGTCATCCCGGGAGCTGACAAACTGGAATACGTATGTATAAAAGCTCGCACTAAATCCCAGACATTATTTATTTACAGTGCATACATTCCACCAAACTCATCACCTGATGATTATGGGAAGCACGCGTCCGCAATCAATTCAATTTCAACGAAACCAGAGGACATCATCATGGTTGTTGGTGACTTCAACCTTCCAATGATTGACTGGGCAATCGATGATGACTACGCTAATGTGCTAGTCCCATCAAATTTTGGTTCAGCAATTCCTGAGAACTTCATCACGGAACTAATGGGTGCTGGACTTCATCAAGTGAATTCCATCCGAAATTCAAGGGGTAAATTACTCGATCTATTCTTCACAAATGACTACATCAACTGCTCAATTGATCGAGCGAAGCCTATGGTGGACTCTTACCATCCACCGATCCTGGTGTCATTTGAATGGCATGCAGCACATCGCAGCGCCAACACTGAACCGAAGCGCCAGTTCATTTTTAAAAAGGGCAACTATTATGAAATGAACCGCAATTTAGGTGCTATTAATTTTGAAGCGCTTTTTTCAAACAAATCACTTGTTGAAAAAGTGAAAATTTTGCACAATACTCTTGACGAAGCAATTCAACGCTATATCCCATCACAACTGGTAAGGGATAAACAAAAATGCCCATGGTTAAACAAGCACCTACAAGCGTTGAAAAACAAAAAAGCTAAGGAATGGAAGAGATACAAGAGGACGGGCAACAAACAAAACTTCGAAGCTGCTTATGAACAGTTTAATAAGCTCAACACTGAGCTATACGACGGCTATGTTGATAGACTGAAGTCCTCGCTTAGGCATCGTCCAGCATCATTTTGGACATTTGTACAGTCTAAAAAAACCACCGACCATAAGCCGAAAACACTTCATTTCAAAAATGTCAAAACTTCAGATGAAAAGTCACAATCGAATATGTTTGCTGAATTCTTCTGCAGCAACTATGATCCAGTTCTAACTAAAACTCCAAATCCGTCAACTCAACAATCACCAACGCAATCAAACTCAAGTTGCTTCCAACTTGAAGCTCAATTTGTTCGTGAGGAGCTAGCCAACATCAATACTAAAAAAGGTGTGGGTCCAGATGGGATTCACCCACTATTACTGAAAGGATGTGCGGCATCATTGGCAACACCGCTGACTGAAATTTACAATGAATCTCTAGCTCTTGGCATTTTCCCGGATCAATGGAAGCGGTCCAGTGTCACACCGATTTTTAAGAAGGGTGCTAGATCGAATATCGAAAATTACAGATGCATCGCCAAACTGCAAACTATTGCAAAATTTTTCGAACACCTTGTAAACGTCAAATTACTAGCACTGATTTGCGACAAATTATCACCAAACCAACATGGGTTCCTGAAGCACAGATCAACATCGTCAAACTTGACCGAATTTGTGCATTATGCCCATGGGGGTTTGAATGAACATGCTCAAATTGACGTTCTGTATACTGATTTCAGCAAAGCATTTGACAAGGTTGATCATCAAATCCTTCAACAGAAGCTGATTGAATTCAACTTGCCTCAAAATTTGCTAAACTGGCTGCAATCATACCTAACACACAGAACTCAATTTGTCAACTATGGGAAAAGTGAATCAACAGATTTCAACGTGACATCGGGAGTACCTCAGGGTAGCCACCTCGGGCCAACGTTGTTCCTGCTATTCATAAATGACATAATCAAAGACATGGAGGATGTTGTTGTTCTATTGTATGCTGATGATATAAAAATTGCAAAAATCATTAGAAAACCGGAAGACAGCACCACGCTTCAACTTGCAATTGATAAACTCAGAGAGTGGTGTGACAAGAACTCGCTTCATTTGAACCTTGACAAATGTGTTGTGCTGACAATACACAGGCTAAAAGAGCCCACTATGACCACTTACACATATGGCAACTACACTTTCAAACGAGTCGATGAACACAGAGATTTGGGTGTGCTCATTGATAGCAAACTCACTTTCAATCAATACATTGAAGTCATCACTGCAAAAGCGACTGCGGCTCTGGGGTTTGTTAAAAAGTTTTGTTATGACATCCCTGATACACAAACCTTGAAAGCGCTTTATTATGCGCTGGTCCAGTCTCTCCTCGAATATTGCAGTATTGTATGGATGCCGCATGCTGAAGTACACATTAATAAAATAGAGAGGGTGCTGAAGCAGTTTACTATGTTCGCTCTGAAAGAGTATCCATCTCCAGCTAATGGCTTCCACATCTCATCATATGTGGAGCGATTGGAAAAACTGCAGATGCATCCACTTCAGCGCAGAAGAGTAAACGTGGCAATTACGACTCTGTACGATATTCTGAACGGTCATTGGAACTGCCCATCGGTTCGAGCAGACATCGAGGTTAACCCCAATGAACGTAATCTTCGTCGGACAGAGTACATACGAATTACTGACAAAAAGATGAGAGTAACCCCTGCAGCACCACTTGCCCAAATGTGCAAATATGCGAACTCAGTGTCGGAGAATTTCAAAAATACCAGCGGTCGCTCAAACTTCATCACATCTGTGCGTAAAATACCGAACGAAGTATTCGAGACTCCGGCACTCGTATAGGATCTTTGGCCGACCTTTTATCGCAACTTCGCAACTTCCCAAAATATGCTCTACATGAGCACCTCCCGGGTAACTCAATTTTGCACAGTATTTGTTCTCGCGGGGGAGATAGCAGGCTCTTCACTAATCTTAAACACTTTCCTCACATGCGAATGAGTGGTAAACACAACTGGAAGCGGTACAGACCAAAATAAGATGGCTAATCAGACGATGCTGACGGGATACCGGTGCCTGTCTAAGATCCATGCTTAGACCTCGCACTCTTTGTCATCCCCTTACGTCGTTTGACTTGGACGGCGAACAGTAGCCCGTATTCTGACAAAAATGGTGTGTGCAGGTGCACCCTCACCCCGGTGCACTTGTAATTTTTTGCCTGAATGCCGGGGTGAACTGTACATCGTGACCGATCTGATCTGGACTGCTCGGGAATTTTTCTTGTACTTTCTTTTTATCAATGCCTTGCCTGATGACATCGAAAAACGAAAGTACAATTCCAGGTTGTCGCATTTAATTCATGATAATTTAAAAAGCTTAAGATTTGTTGTTTGTCGATAGTAACCCGGGACTCCGTAGAAGCATGGACTTGCCGGTGTGTACGCGGGACTCGGGAAAATTTTTAGCCCCTACGAAGTATGGCACACCCCTTCATCAGTCAAACTCTAATGATGTGGTTTTAGTGAGGTTTTCCACGACACAAATTGTCCTCACACACGAAACATTAATCATGGGATGACTAATTCCGAACTACTCAAAATGACCAAGTCACGTATTGTGATAGTTTTTCGACTATTTTACTTAAGCTGTGATATATCTTTAACGTAGCGTCCTTTTGACTATATAATTCTTTTAGATTATGCATATGTGCCTTAGTTTTCTTATATTTCTGTTCCTTTTGACAGTAAATGGCTCAAATACTGTATTATACGTTTTTCATTGATGTATCGGGAGTAAATCCCTTGTTTCGAAAAAATCAGGTTTTTTCAAGGAGGCTTCGCTAACTTGTTTTCCTGTAACTGTACTAATTATTCAGCCAGAACTTGGCAGTGACAAATAAATAAATAAATAAATAAATAAATAAATAAATATATATACCGTTTCAAAGCTAAAGACCATACGCAACTTTTCTCCAAAGAAAGTACCTTGATTCCATTAACCGAAAAAAATTTATCAACAATTTTGTGACGATGTGATTTTTTTCTAAAAAAAAAAATGTAGGCGGGTACGGGACACCTGGAAAAATCTCAACACATGAAATAAAAACCCCATATATTAAGAAAATATCAATTTTTATTCAATGTGGAAGCCTCCAGTGGCAAAAATAAATTAAAAAAAAAAAAATAAAATGGAATTTTTTCACTGCAATTCATCTTCATCTTCGTCCAAGTCCGATTCGCAATGCTTGCAAGTGAAGAAGTTTGCCATCATGTTCGCACAGCTCAAATGAACTGGCCGCTTTCATTCATTGCATTTGATGGAATTATTGGCGGTCAATTTTCTTGGCAACAATTCCAAACAAATGATGCAGAAGTCAGCGTCATATTTGATGGTGATCCAAAAAAAACATTATATGTATTGGACTATCGAAATATCATCAAAACTGCCTTTTATTTTCTTCACGTGGCGTTCCAATGTGCCTTTTTGAACTCCATAAGTTCGGGCAGACAATCTTAGGCCTTTTTTCTCCAATAAACAATCTTTAATGACTTGAAGCAGCGCACTAAAGTCAATTGTTTGTGGTTTGGATTGTTTTTTTGGTGTTAAAGATGCTTTCTGGGGGGGTTGACATGGCTAAAAACACAGAAAAACTTAAGTTAAATCATAACAAACACTTTAGTTTGACATAAATGGCGACATTTGATCGAAGTTATGCCAAACATATGCTTCGAGGGGGAAAAACCGGGTGTCCCGTACCCGCCTACATGCACTGTCCCGCACCCGCCTAGAGACGCCATTTTTTGAGTGACAAAAAAAAAAAATTCTCTCATATATTGACTTGAATCAATATTCCATCACAAAATATAGCTCAAACACTACACATATATGCATTCAACTCACCTTTTTTAGTTGATTCACTACACAAAATGATTGTTCAAAAAAAACGAGAAAAAGTTTTTTTGAGATTTTTTTTACACGATGTCTGGAGCTAACACAAGCAATGCGACTATTCACTTCGTTGTTTTACCAAAAACTGCGTAAAGGCAAATGAGAAGTTTGACACATGTCAAATCGGCCATATTAGTATTGCAAGAGAAAAAAAGGCTAGTGTCCCGCACCCCCCAACAATCCCTTACACGACAAGGTGTACCAATTACTCCTAAACTCTGCATAACTCAAAAGTTAAGTTCAAAAGTAACTCGAAGAAAGTTTGAAGACAATCGGACTATAATTTCACACAAAAAAGTACTTGGAATTATTTGATCTTTTGATTTATGATAGGAAAGACACATTAAAACACAAACCATGGCGAACAGTTACGATTTGTATCGATTTTCTATCAATTTAGCTAGAGCTATTTTGGAACACAATTATACGCTGAAAAAAGTGTTTTCAATTTCTTTCTCTATTGGAGATCCTAGCAGAGCTCAAAAGCTCTCCAACGAAACAAAAAACATGAATTTCTGTTGATAGACAAGATCTCAGCAGCCTTTGGCCAAAAAAATTGGGTCGCTCCATTTTAAACATTTTGCAATTTTGGCCAAGATACACAAATTTAGATGTTTTTAATTTGTATTCCAGCTCAGAATTTCATGGACTTTCGATATCTGAAATAAAAAAGGGGGGTCTTCTACTACACTTTTTCGAGAAAAATCGTGATTTTCATCGAATTTTTCGATTTTTTTCTGTTTTCAGTCCAACCAAAAATTGACCGCTCTCACTGAACTTTTTTTCTTTTTTGTCTTAGGCTATCAACCATGTATTTATGTTGAAAGATGCCTCCACTTAACTCATTTGAATGATGAAAATTCTAGCGTATGAAATATTGACCCAAAGGGGGCCAACAGCTGTAACCCTACTAAGAACGACTCCGAGAAATTGTTGCTTATAGGCTTTTTTCTCCTCATGGCCCAGGATATGTGGTGATAATATTGACATGCTAAAGCGGGACACCCTGTATATTATATGTGAATGTGTGTGCGTGCGATGTACCCTTCGTTCTGCGTATATCGCACGCACACATATAATATATATTTATATTTATAAATATATTTTCATTTTTCGCAATCCCTGTTAATTTTTTCTGTGATGTTAAATCTCATATGGACTCATATCTGAATGGTTTCAGGGGGCCACAGAACGAGGTTTTACGTTTTCGAAACATTAAAATGAATCGATCTAACATACATACATACATACCAACGCTATAGCGTTATATATATATCCGGATGGACCTTTCGGGGAAAACGTACACAACTTTTGAACGCGGCAACCGATTTTGATGGTTGAGCCTTCGTTGGAAAGGTATTGAGGAGTACTACCGATTGGTCACTCAACGATAGCGGTCAAGATTACCCCCGAGAGATATGCTATATAATCTGAAAAAACACCCCTAGCGTCCCCCAAGCGAAATTTTTTGTAATTACCCAAAAATTCATTTCAGAGCTGTTGAAATATGCAATTCATTACATTTTGTAATCATTACCATTACTTAAATGGAAAAAGTAATTGATTTTTTATTCAATTACCATTGCAATTGTAATGGTTAATTGATGAAAACCATTACATTTTTTCGATTTTTCCGCTTCTCATGCCATTTATTGTCAATGAATAAAATTTGCATTTCCCATATGAATCAATGTATTTGAAATCAATATATTTCTTGCGGACAGTAGATGGTGTGAGCGAAATGTAATGAAAAGAATTTCATCAACAATTTCAATTACATTGAATAATTGTCAATGAAATTTTTTTTATTTAATTACAAAAGAAATGATTTCTCTACAGCTCTGATTCATTTTGACGTCGGATTTCATTTAGTTTGGTCCTAAGCCACACGCCAATGCCTATTCAATGAATGACATCGGTCGGCAACACAGAATCCGAAAACTCGCGTATATATATTCTCTCACTCAAAGTGTATTTTTTGGTGCGCCACTAGAAGAACTGCCGTTTTCCGTGACAAGGTTCTGTCATGAAAACAGGGAAAAATTTATTTTTCATGCGCATTAAAGCGCAATATAAGCATTGGCATTCGAAAAAAACTGCGTTAACGACAACCGAAGATTGGATGCCGCCGCACTTCTACAAGCGCACACAGAGAGTGATTTAATTTAACCAATGAGAGAAAAAATTCATTGGTAGAGTTTTCGACATGCCAACCCAAACTGTCAACCATTTCTTCTTCAAAAGGAAGGTGATAAAAATGGATCTTCGTTAATACCGTTAGTTTGTGCAATAATACCTGATTGATAATGATTTAATTGGCGGGCATTGTATATTTGAGAGTGTGTCGTTGAAGATATTGTAGATTTGCAATGTGTAGGATATGGGATATACGCCAATGTATTATTAACATTATTGCTATCTATACCATCCATAGATGAATCAACAGTGAGAGCACAAAATGAAATCTAGAGGGAAAAATTCAATAAATCAACTATTTTTAATTAGTTATAGTTATAAAAACTGCAGATAATAATGTAGCTCCTAATAATGAGGCTTTATTAAACTTTATGAAAAATTATTACATTTTATAAAAATATATTGTTTTAAATTAGGAATAATAATTGAAATAAGTCGAAATTGGCGAAATTCAGAAATAATTGCATTAAAAATAGAGTATGGATTTAATATTTATCCGTTCAAACAAGAAAATCCTAGATTCGTGGAAAAAATTAGATTTTTCAGGGCATCTATGTGGGTATGAGCTATGAAAAGCCCTCTAAAAAGGTTTTTTGGCCTTGATATGTTCGGATGGGCGATAGATTTTCCATTGGCAAAAAAAGAACAAACGAACAAATAAATAGGACATTTTCGATGAATATTTTGCTTATTGGTGAGCCCGTAGCCCTCCAACCTGTTGGCCGATTTTGCGGACGGTCTATAACTTTCAAAGTGTCTGTTTTTCGAAATATTTTTGCTAGTTTCCGATTTATGATCATTTGAATTGGATAGTGTTCATTTGTACTGAATTTCTGAAAATGTCAGATTTTTCGGATATTTTCTACATTTGTTATTTGATTGAAAAGGTTGAAGTGGCTCAAAATCTTTGTATAATTGGTGCCAAGAAATCGAGTATATAAAATTGAAAAAATCTGTATTGGTTCCTGAGATATGGCGTCATAAAAGTGTGTCACACCGAAAAATTATCATGCCCCGTAGCTCCCTCAAATATTAATCGATTTCTAAAAGTGAACACAACAAATTTGCGGGTTTAATTTTTAAAATATCTCAAACGGTAATCGACCATAAGTCGATCATAACGTCGGTGTCATACCCGAACAATGACTTTTTTCACATTTTGGATCGTAGCTAGGCCCCAATTCTTAAGAACTTCAAAATATTTGCATCTTCGGAACCAGGAGGCATCACACTAACAGAAAATATTTGATAAAACGTAAAAATGCTGTAGCGTTGTTGCTGTAGCGGTGTATGTACTCTCAGAAAATAAATATACGCATGGACTGTCAAAGCAACAACACGTATCTCACTGAACTCGTAGTTTAATTTAGTTTATTATATATTAAATAAAGTGATTCGTTTAAATTATTATCTATAAAATTAGAATTAATAGTGCAGTTTAAGAATAAATCAAAGTTTTTTATTTATATTTATTAACATTTTGGGATTTCGACGACAAACATTTAATATAATACCGTCCAGTAGCATTGTGACAGTGACAGCTGATAGACGTATTGTTTTGACGTGTCATTCAACTAAGCAACAATTTATTATTTTTGGTTATAAAATTAATTATTTATTCATTAAAAATGGGTCGTACGAGGAAAAATAAACCACCCGATTTCAAAAATTCTGAGAAACCATCGAAAATAAGTAGATTAGATGATAACGTCGACTCGAATGAGAGTGAAAGTGAATCTGATCCGAATGCCAGTTGGGCAATGTACAATCAATGTGTAGTGGAATGTAAGAAGCTTCGTAGTGATTTGAACGAAATAAAAAAACAAAAGAAATGTTATCAAAATTACGGAAATCAAAATGGAAACGGACACACACAATTCATCAACATCGTATGCCAACATGGTTAGCCAGTAACACGTGAACAATAGTGTGGTTAGTAAACCCAACAACAATAACACTGTGGCAAAGAGTTTAGTGAAATCGAACACTCGAAATGCAGCAATACCGCCAATTGTAGTTGAAGACAATGGAAACCGAGCTGAAATATGGAATAAAGAGCGCGAAATCACGGATAAAGTGACGTTTAGCCCAATTAATACAAAACGATACCGAATTTGTGTAACCGATAACATCGATAGTCTTTATGTTTTAACGAATTTCGATGCATCAAATGCCCTGAAAAACATGAGCCTGGCAATTGTCAACTTCTCGATTGTACAAAACCATACTGCTGTAACTGTAACAAGGTAGATCATCCTTCTATCTCACCAAGCTGTCCTGTCTATCAACAGTTATTGAAACGACGAAAAGGATCGAGCATCAAACAAACAACAACCGAACATCACGATCAGAATGGTTTTGTTACAATTGGTAGAAACGGTAAACCAAACCGATCGGCTTGACCAACTCACTGCAAAAGTGGATTCTTTAGCCTCAATCATCGAACAATTAACACGTACTCGTATCAATCGACTTAATGAGGATAACGATGGGTTCTATTAACCTTTTGAATATTCACCATGTCAACGCGAATAGCATTCGATCAAAAGCAAAACAACACCATCTCGATGAGTATCTCAAATCACACAATCCACACATCATGTTGATCGGTGAAACAAAATTGGAAGCCAAATTCAAACCAAATTTCGAAAACTATTCTATGTACCGCACAGATAGAACAGTAAATAGCGGTGGAGGCACTGTTATCCTGATTAGAGATAATCTTTTAGTTGAAATTGTAAGACCACCAAATGACATAGGAATTGAGTGCACAATTATTGAGATTAGGGTCAACAACAACGACCATATATCGATAATTGCTCACTGTGGCTGGCGACTTGAACGCCAAACACATTGCATGTTTTGTAGTCGCAACAATCCGAATGGGGTCGTTTTGCAGAATTGGGCTACCGAAAGTATTGCTGACTTTCAAGTAAAGTTTCCAAATGAACCGACTTGCATTCGCGAGAATACAACACCATCAATTTTGGACTGCTTTATAGTTAGCAGCGATACAACAACAACCGATGTCAGAACACACGATTTCTTCAGTGATCATCGCGCCATCTCTCTGCAAATTATTTTGGACGCTGAAATAGTTACAGCAGAGTCACCGATGGTATGGAACTGGGAGAGCTGCAACTGGGACCTATTCAACACAATTGTAAACCGCGAACTTGAAAATTTTGCCATTCCTGACAACCGTAATTTAAGTAAATCCGAAATTGACAATTTTGTAAGCAAAATTGAATTAGTTTTTAATAATGCCTTAAACAACTCCTGCCCTAATAATTTAATTAAATAAAAGCAAATTGATTAAATTGTCAAAAAGATCGCTTGCCTTGATAAAAAACAAAAACAAAATTAGACGGAAGCTCTTTTCACTAAGAAACGATGCAAACTTTTTTCTATTTGAGAGATCCATGAAGACTGAAATTAAATTATTGAGCTCAATGATCAAAAACAGCATAACAGATGATTATCGTAGCCATTTTATAAACAAAATCAAAAGCCTTGACACAAGACATTCTAACTTGTTTCGTGAAATAAAGAAAATATCTAGCTACAAAAAAAGAGATGACCTACCAAGTATTATGACAAATGATTGTGAAAATATCTCATATAATTCCGATCTCGAAAAAGCAAATGGTCTTTCTGAGCAATTTGCCAGCATTAACAACATTAATACAGAAAATGAACATTATGAGGACTTTCACATGATGGTTGAAAATGAAATCGATGCTTGGTATGATGCGAATGAAACATCAACGATTACAAATTTCTCGGATCAAATTTTGGCAAGCGATCCATATCAAAATCAAGAAGATACCGGGGATGATCCTTCGATAAAATTTCTTGATTCCATAGATCTCAAAGATATAATGACTCTCGTAATAATAAGAAAAGTACTGGAGATGACGGCATCACAAACCAAATGCTCAAAGTCCTATCACCTCGTGCTCTGGTATTTCTTACAATACTATTTAATCACATTATAAATCTGGGGTACTACCCGGCAAACTGGCGTCGTGGTGTAGTCATTCCAGTACATAAAAAGGGCAAACCAAAAAATAAAGTCAGTTCATATCGTCCGATTCAACTATTAAGTAATATTAGTAAGCTACATGAAAAGCACATAAGTGATACACTAATAAATTACAGCAAAAAGTTTGATATTTTTCCCAAGCAACAATTTGCATATCAAGGTGGTAAATCAACGACTTGTCAGCATGAGTCACACAATAGCAAACAACCTCAATAAAAGAATCGACACCCCTACCCTAATGGTAACCCTCGATTTTGAGATGGCATTCGATTTGCTTTGGGTCAAAGGACTCATATGGAAATGCTTAAATCAGTTCAATTTTTCAAACGCAACTGCCAAAATTTTATACAACTTCATGCAGAATCGTTCATTTCAAACGATTGTTCATGGAGAAAAATAAATGGTAAAAAATATAAACAAGGGGTCACCACAGGGCTCGTCAATTTCGGCATTTGCATTTATGCTCTACACTTCTGATTTTCCAGAACCAGAAAAAGATATGATGAAAACACTTAGATATGCAGATGATGTTGTGGTAATTGTATCAAATCCTAACGTTTACCAAGCAGAAAAAGATACCAATGAATATTTGAATAAAGTAGTACATTATACACAAAAATTCCAATTAAAACTAAACAAAACGAAATGCGAGCTACTTTATGTATCGGGCCCCTGGAAAGACATTGGTGCAACTACAAGAAAAAAACTTAGGAGCATAATAATCAAAATTGAGGATTTTGTATTGCAACCAAAAAATGAAATTAAATATTTAGGAATAATTTACAATAAACAATTTCATTTTCGAACGCATGTAGATGAACCAATAAAACGTGCAACTAACGCTTTTTATGCATGCAATAACCTGTTTAAAAACAAAATACTAAATGTTGGAGTTAAATCATTATTGTACAAATCACTAATAAGATCAATTCTTTCATATGGCTTTGTTGCCTGGAATACTATAAACAGTTATAATATGGAAAAAATAAGAAAATTTGAACGCTCGATTTTAAGAGCATGTACTAGACTATACAGAACCAAAGATTCATTCAAATATGTAAATTCATCAAAAGTTTATAAAAAAGCAAAGTGCAAAAGATTTGATGTTTTCGTTAATGAGAACCAAATAAAGTTCTTTGATCGCATCCAAAATGGACGTGACGAATATTTGAAAATGGTGATTAGGTGACGAAATAACTAAATGTGATGATTTCGAAGAAATGCAAAACTATCAATTTAAAACTCCTGCATACATGTATGAATTGTCGAAAAGGGATCTCCTAATAGAGGAATCTCAACTATTATACTATAATAAAAATCGTCACGGCCAACTGGCCTATGTCACTGCACAATAATATGTACATATTTCTTTGTAAATAAAATGTAAAATTGTTTGTAATTGTAAATAATATAATTCGTACCCAATAGGTTGAATCGGACTTAGAAATAAGAAAATACTTGTACAAATCAAATGAAACGATACCATCAAAAATTAGCAATAAGTTGAACAAAATTATAACCTTTCAAGTCAGGAATGGCCGGCATTAGCTTACCGTTGACATGTGAATATTCGCAAAACAAGTTCATGATTGTAAATAACCACTAATTTTAAATAAACATGAATTTTAAGTTTAAAAAAAAAAAAAAATTAATATAATACCGTGTGAAACCTAACCACAATCAACAAAGAAATGTCGAATCACGATTGTTTAACCAGTGGATGTGCTGGTAGAAATCCCTTTGGACTTAATTTGACATGCCAAAATTGTTTCAGGCCATGATACCTGGATTGTATAAAGACACGCAAAGAAGTGGTTGAATTGTTTGATGCATACGATCTGAACAACCCAATGAAGCCATTGAACCAACAACAACAGACAGTAAACAAACTAAAAATTGATCTATTTGCATCAACATCGGTCTTTGAATTTAGGTGTGTCAAATGCAAAGGTACTGGTAATCGTATGGATAGCCAGAATCAACATCAAAATGAGCTCAGTGAGCTAAACAATAAATTATTACAGACACAATCGGATCTTACTACAATCAGTAAACAATTTAATGACCCTAATGGTAAATTAGATCGTGAAATAGCCAATGCCAATGAAAATCCGATAAATTTCAAGAGGCAAACGGTTTACTTCGAACCAACTCTACCACAATTCGTGAGCTAAGATCCGAAATTGAAGCGCTACAAGCAATTAACAATGAACTTCAAACTAAAATCAATTTCTCAGCCAAATCCGTTGGAGAAAGTGTCTCACCAATGGAAACCGAACAATTAACAACATTAGTTTAAACCGCATATAATGAAGATATTTACAACAAAGTAACACATGTGCTTGGCACAGTCACTACCCGTATTGAAAATATAATGCTATAAGATTGCTTCTGAATGTAATAAATTGTTAATTGCTTTAAGTGAGGATGAGTATAGCTCCAAACGTAAGAAACTATGTGACAGAAACAACTCAACATCATTGATTACACTTGAATCATCGCAAAATACACAAATACAGCAGCCACAAAATTATGGTCCATTAACGAATGAACTTGAACCACCTGATGAAGTGATTAAAACCAAAACCACGAAGGGCATGCATGAGATTTATGTGTCTAGATTCAAGAAAAACACCACTGAGGAAAAAATCGTTGGTCATATTTTGAATCGAACAACAATTAATGATCCCGATTTGTTCAGTGTTGAGATGTTAGTTGATCGAATGAAAATGTGAAAACCAAAACTTATGTGTCATTCAAAATCACTACATGTAGCGCCAAAATATAAGATGCAATTATGAATGAAGATGTTTGGGCTCCGCACTTCACCGCCAGACCTTTTTCAGAAATAAAAGAAAGCACATCGAATGGTGGAAACAACAAGAGTGGTAGTGGATCAAAGCGATTTCAATCTCAATCTCATACACCATCACGAATAAACATTTCCAATCATAATTTCAGTGCTAACAGTCGTTATCGCCCATTGAGGGTGAATTTCGTCAATAATATTAATGAAAACTCATCGAATCAATCAAATATCACACCACGTTGTTCACGTTCATATCGTTCCTATTCAAATGGCCAAAATGTTCCAATGGATAATTCGGCAATGGGACAAATTCGTACACCATTCCATCAAACTAGCTCTACTCAATATACTGTACCAGTTCAATCGGGTTAAGCACATCAACCACCTTTTTTTGGAATACCGAACCAAACTCACAACCCGATTCAGCAACATTTTCAGCATCCGCAGATACAACATCAACAACAACAACAACAATACAATCAGCAACGTCAACAACAACACTCACAGCAAACAGTCCAACATTGGCCACTTCACTGCACTCATATATGGAAACCAGCACTAGTCCACCAGGTAAAACCACTAGTATATGTCTCTCACGAGGGAGTGAAGTGCCTACACACAATAATTTAAATTGTGAATCTTCCACCAGCCGTAATGTACCAGAACCAGCCAGAGCGAAACGCATTCAAGAGATGCAAAAATGTACAACATTCGATAAAAATCACACCAACAAACATGCGCAGCCTATACCGATTTATTATCAAAATATCCGAAGTATACCAGCGAAAGACAACTTATATCCAATTCTAGAAACGACACTGTACGAAGTCATCTGTTTAACAGAAACATGGCTCACCGCAAATCATAAAACGGAACGCTACATACCATCGCGATTCACCGTATTTAGACTCGATCGGAATGAAATGAATAGTGAATACAGTCGTGCTGGTGGTTTAGCTATATTGGTAGATGCAAAATATAAATGCTCTAGACTCAAACAATTTGAAAATCCCGAAGTAGATGTATGTGCGTTGAAATTAATCTCGATAGTAACACTGTGATTATATACTTAGCATACGTTCCTGAGCTTGAAAATGGTAGAAGTGAAGTATTCAACAAACATTCAACATGCATCGAACAAATATTTAACAGTGTATCGGCAAATGTATTGATTATGGGAGACTTTAATATGAGAGATAATAAGTGGCAAACGGCTGATGAATTTTTCAATCCCGAGCCACATTCCAATAAATAAAAACTTCGGATTTCGTGAATTCTTGAGCAATATGCAACTTTTATCACTGAGACAGTTAATGTATATTCAAAATGATGCAGGAAACATTCTCGATCTTGTATTTACACGCAACGATTCTGACATCATGATACACCATGCACCAATCATTTTGACAAGTATAAAACAAACCGATTCGCCACATCCATCGATCGAAATAGCTCTGATTTTAGTGGCGGCTCCACCGAGAAACAATGAATTCATTGAAACACTAGCTTACTCGAAAGGAAATTACGAGAGAATGATGAGAGAATTAAATGCAATCAATTTCGCTGTTGAATTTCACCATAGAAATGTCGAAGAAGCATTCGATTTTTTTTACGAAAAACTCAATGCGGCAATAAAAAATAACATTCCGATGGTAAGCGTTAAAGCAAATAACAAAAGGCCTAAATGGTGGAATGCAGAGCTTCAAAAACTTAAAAATAAAAGAAAAAAAGAATGGAAGCGTCGTGATTGCAATGACAAGCGTTATATTGAAGCATCTGAAGCGTTCAACAAACTAAATGAAAAGTTATACGGCGAAAACATCAATGAAATACAAAGCAGAATCAAATCACATACATCTGAATTCTGGAAATTCGCTGATACAGAACTGTAAAGATGCAATAATTTGGCCGCTATGGATTCTTTTCCAAAAGACATTTGAAAGTGGCGAGATACCGAACAAAATAAAGACATCAAGATTAATACCGATTCATAAAAAAGGCTATAAATCAGACATAAAAAACTACAGAATGGTTGCAATTGGCACGATGATCATGCAAATTTTTGAAAAAACCGTCAACAAGAAATTCAATTATCAACATTTCAACATGGTTTTCGTTCAGGTAGATCGGTATCAACCAATCTATTGAGCTTGTCAATTGCGGCACACGATGCCTTTTCTCGTGGAAATCAGCTTGATGTTTTTTATGGTGATTTCGAAAAGGCATTTGATCGAGTTTCTCATCCTATCCTACTGCAAAAACTAACAACGTTTGGTTTGGGCTCGAACACGATTAAATGGATAGCAGGATTTTTACACAATAGAGGTAACTTTGTTCAGATTGATAAAAGCAAATCGTACTCTTTCACCACAGGTTCTGGTGTTGGCGCTGGAACTTCATTGGGCCCACTTCTATTTTTATTGTTCATCAATGACATAGCTAGTTGCATTAAGTGTGTCGGCACCAGAATATTACTTTTGGCTGATGACTTGAAAATATACGTCGAAGTGAGAACGTCTTTCGATGCAATAAAATTGAAAGTGGATTTAGGTCGTCTTGCGGGCTGGTGCAAAGAGAATAAGTTAGACCTCAATATTGACAAACGTTTCATCATATCTCTCAGACGTACCGTTGGTACTATCATATAGCTGAATACCAAATTAACGGATGAAAAATAACCAGAGTGGAAGAAATGCGTGATTTAGGTGTGCTTGTTGATAGCCGACTAAATTTCATATCGCATATTGGAAACGCAGTAGCAAGTGCAAGACAAACTCTGGGATATATTAAATGGCTCTCAGGTAGCCAATTCCATATGAACTCTTTAAAACTGCTCTATACAGCGTATGTAAGGTCCAAACTGGAATTTGCATCTGTGATTTGGGATCCATTTCAGGATACTTACAGGGGTGATATCGAATCCATTCAAAAGCAATTTCTTTTGTATCTTTTGGGAGACAATATACGCAGGCCTCCATTTAGAACCGTGTAGTGATAGATGTAAGATGGTTAACCTTCAAACACTAACCACACGAAGATTGATTGCCAAACTATCCTTGGGATACGATGTCCTGATGAAAGATCTAGATCCTTTCATCTCATCGAAAATTATCAGACTAAATAATAGCAGAACCTTGCGCAACAACCGTGTTTTAGTCGAAGCTTCATACAGAAATGACTATTCCTTCTACCAACCTATTGCTAGTGTAATTAGACTGATAAATGAATATAGTGATTGCTTCCTAAAAGCCTTAACCAAAGCAGAGCTTAAAACATTAATAACAAAAAAAGATCTTTCTGAGCCCGATGTATGATATTTATGATATTTATGACAGTTTAAAAATGAATGATATAATTAATTGATAGCGTGAAAAGTAAGCATGTTCAACCGAGACTGTGGCGGTATATCCACAATGGCCAAAAATGTTATTTTTCTCTTTTTTATTTTTATAATTATTGTAAATTTTATCAAATTCAGCCTTATTGTCAGTATCTATACCAATACCAAATACAATCGATGAAATTGATATCGCAATAGAAAAATTCACCGAGCTATTGCAGACAACCAAATTATCGTGTGTCCCAGTCAAATTAACTGGGCAGCGCACCATCATTACAGCACAAACCAAGCAACTAATTCAAACGAAAAATGCTCTCAAACACCATTGGCAGCGATGTACAAATGAGCATGAAAAAAATCAGCTGAAATGGGAACTCAACCGAATGCAAAAAATTGTTAAGACGAGTGTTAACGCCGATTACAATGCATCGATGAAAAAACATCTCATCTCATTCACAAAAGGATCGAAAAATATGTGGCAACTAACCAAACGAATCAGAGGCAAAACAGACAACAATGCAACAAAAATTCAAATCAACGACAGGCGAACAATCGACGACACCGTTCGAGCTAATTGTGTAGCCGAAATATTCAAAAAATCGCACCATATCACAGCCAGTTACACACAAACGACACTGAGGTGAAAAATACGGTAAATTCATTTCAATTTTACTCTCATATAAATTATCAGCCACCACAGATAAATTCCACCGAAACAACAAATAATTCGCACACTCAAACCATTCAAAGCACCAGGTTTGGACTCATTACAAAATGTGTTGCTAAAAAACTTACCGCCGTCAGCTATCCTATGGCTAACACACACATTCAATAAATGCATCGGTCTATCGTATTGGCCAACTAGTTTCAAAATCGCAAAAGTCATTCCGATTCTCAAAGCAGGAAAACCAGCAACAGACCCATCAAGCTATCGACCAATCAGTTTACTGAATGCCATTGGGAAATTGCTCGAAAAAATAATTTACGAACGACTGATTAATTTCATTGAAAAAAAAAATCTTTTGCCAAAGTTTCAGTTTGGCTTCCGAAAGGAACACTCAACGGTGCACCAAGCAGCAAAAATTAAACAATTTAATCAACGAAACAAAAATTCCAAAAAAACAACGGGTCTAGTGCTGCTTGACATCGAAAAAGCATTCGATTCCATCTGGCACGATGGACTGATTTACAAGCTCATCAAATTGAAACTGCCAACATATTTAATTCGAATGGTGAACGCGTTCATTTGAAATCGTCAATTTGTTGTACATATTAATCGAGGCGTCTCAAACACAATCAAAATTGATGCGGGGCTCCCACAAGGCACATCCATTTCGCCCATTTTATATGCTCTGTTTGTGGCTGATATACCCGAAGACACCAACGTACAAATTGCCCTATATGCCGATGATACCGCTTTGTACACAGCGGCTAAAACATCAAACGTAATCGTCAACAAATTGAATGCATCACTGCAATCGCTCCAACGATATTTCAAAAAATGGAAAATCAAAGTTAATCAAAACAAAACACAAGCTATCATATATCCATTTGACAACAAACGGAAACGCACACCAACTAACTTCATCAGATGCAGCCAAAATAATATCAATCTTGCCAGTTCCGTTTGCTATTTGGGGCTAACATTCGATAAGAAGCTGACATTCAAAGAACACATCACGAATGCAACAAATAAAGCAACAAGATGTTACAGAGCAATGTACCCATTGCTTGCACCAAACTCACATTTGTCAACTGTAAACAAACACCTCATTTACACATCGATTATTCGGCCAATTTTTACATACGGTAGTCCGATTTGGTCATCCGCAGCCGCCTGCCATATACGAAATTTTTCAACACTACAAAATAAAATCATCAAAACAATCTACAAGTTGCCAAGGCGCATCCCAACGATTCAGCTCAAACATATCACAGGCATTCCGACAATCAACGAATTCATTCAAGCTACGAACACATCATTCATCACAAATTGCAGACTTTCAATTTACAATGCTATCAAAGAAATCGATTGTTTATAAGATTACCGTTGATCTCAAAATTTAGCTTAAGTCTTTCTTTTTCCCGCTTTTCGGATACCCATTAAAGGGTAGAAGAATAGTTCTTCTCGTCTACACTATCCTTTTTTTTTCTCACGCTATCATAAAATTATAAAAACCCATCACATCAGAGTTTTTATTAACGGTTTTCTCTAGTCATAATATTCTTTCATAACATGCAATGTTACCAAGAACCATGTACAAATATTATCTAATCATCATTTGTTGAAAAGTCAAAAGACTGAAACTCACAATTCAAACTGCTACCATTGTACATAGTAAACATCATTCGCTTAATAAATTCAAATTCAAATTCAATTCAAATTCAGCCTGAATAGGCGGTGAATAAACAAACAAACAAACAAATCGGTGTATGTACTCTCAGAAAATAAAGTAGGTAAAATCAAATGTGTTTGGGTGTAAAATGCATTTTTACCTACAGGTGGTAAAAGATGTAAATCTGATGGAAATAAATGCCTATTTGTTTGTTATGTTTTCGTTATGCTCACGCTCATTTATACTAAATTCTATCGAAAACGAGCGTGAACTATTTTTTTGCATTTTTCAAGACATACAATATTCACTCTGTATCACAGATAAAAATAAGTCGGATCTTCCTCTTCTTCTTATTGTGAAATTCATTTTTATTTCATAGAACGCATTGCGATTTCTAATATTTTTTAATTCGGAATAATTTAAAATTGGCCTAAAAAATATTTCACGTTAAAAAATATTAGAAATCACAATGCGTTCTATGAAATAAATATGAATTTCACAATAAGAAGAAGAGGAAGATCCGACTTATTTTAATCTCTGCTCTGTATTTTTGCCGAAATTTTACACTAGCTGTTAGCGCAGCGAAATGAAAGTAACAATTATCAAAAAAATGATCTATTAGGAAAACTTTAAAACCAATAACCTTCAAAAAAGATATAAGCACGACAAAAACATCTGTGTAAGGTCTAAGATAGATCGATTACCCATGCTCATGAGTAAACAAAGAGACAAAACCGTAAAGAGACAATAACAAGTGCGTAAGCAGAGCTATGGAATCGAAATGTAAATATTAATGAACAGTAAAAAGAAATACAAAATTGCACCTTTGACATTGCACATCGATTCAATGTGAATCGGTGGAAAGAAATGTGCATGCAAAATTTGTTCAAAAGGACCTTAATATCGGTTCAAAAATCAGTTGAATTTCGGAACTCAAGTAACAGCCGACTTCTGCCGTTCAAGCTAACACCAAGTTAGCGCGCCAGAAGTCTGTAGTACTTAATTAGCACTATCCATCAAGAACCGACATCTGCCATTCAAGCTTAACAGCGCGCCAAATACTTTTCTTAAAACCTAAACAATAAAACAATTCTTCAATAAGAATTGTCCTTTGCCGTTCAGATTGCAAATTTTATCTACAATAGCGCACCAAAGGCTTTCTTCAAATTGTAATTATTAACAAGCTAATTCAGAGAAATAAAAACAAAAGGAAGTCAAATTCCAAACATTTTAAGCATTTTATTTTTCAACCTTGGACAGAAGGTTCAAGTGAATGTTTACCGTAACATTTTTGGTGCCGAAAGTGAGTCTATAGTATTCACAAATTAAGAAGACAACTATAATAAATTACAAAGTATCAACTGCATTCGTTAGTTCGAGGTTAAGCCGATGGATCCACGTCCTCCTGAAACAGTTACTGACATCGTTTCAGTAGCGTAGCTGTAGATTGAGAGGGTATCGATGATATTACATCGCATTCTGGACTGAACGACAGCAATTAACATGTAACGGGTTGCGAATCCCATACAAACAAAGTGCTTCGGCTCTCATCACAATCCATAGGTCATTTCTTGTGGATTTGTTTGGACGAGAGCAGAGGTGTCAACGAAAAAAAAAAAATCGTTCGTTCGTGCGAAACTTATTAAACAATTTCGAAAGTTCGTTCTGATTGTGCGAATTTTCTTTCCGCACAGACGAACACACAGGCGTATGCCTGTCCGAAAATTCCGAACTTTTCGCACGTTCGAAAAATTTGCGGCCATCGAAAATTTTACGCACGTTCGATTTCTTTTATACGGTTTCGCACGTTCGATTTTTTTTAAATTTCATATTTGAATTCTGATTTCATTCATTTATTTTGACTGCTATTTTAGCAAAAACGTTACCTAACGAACATTTGACGTCACGATTTACCCGAAAATTCCGTATAAATTTACCTCAATTTTTCGGGTAAATTTATACGAAATAAATTATAATAATAATGATAAATTTACCCCAACATTTCGGAAAAACCATTCAGGCCAGTTCCAAGAGCTCCTGGCTAAATTGTTCAAAAATCTAAGAGGGATGAAAATTTGTATGGGGAATCTCCATTCGGGTCAATGGGTTCGTTGGCCCGTTAGCCCTGGTATTCGAACCTTCACCGTTTGGCTCACAGTCCTATGATTTTGATTAAACTCCACAGGAATGAAGCATTTGCTTAGCCTGATCCAAAAATATATCGCTTGATACCCTAGCGACCTTGTGAATGGTACTTTTGGCCCACCGTGCAAAAAGTGTCATTTTGTATGGGAGGTACCCGAAGGAAGTGTCGCATCTGTGCGGTTGTGAGAACAAACTTGGAGAGGGGCGGAAATTAACCCCCGATGCCAAATGTGGACCCAATCTATACAGCCGTTCTCGATATATTGCCATTTTTATGCAAAAAAAAATCATATTTTCAGAGCCTCATACAGCTCAAACGGGTGTGGACATCTCTTCGACCTCTATTTATTGAGAGGGGACCTCAAGTTACGTCACCTGTGAGAATTTGAACGGAATCGACTTCGCCGTTCTCGAGACTTTGTCGTTCAAATCAAGGTCCAAAGAGGGATGCACATTTGTATGAGGGATCTCCGTTCGGGTCAGGGGGTTCGTTGAAGCGTATGCCCTGGTATTTGAACCTTCACCGTTTGGCTCACAGTCCTACGATTTTGATTAAACTCCACAGGAATGTAGCATTTGTTTAGCCTGATCCAAAAATATATCGCTTGATACCCTAGCGACCTTGTGAATGGTACTTTTTAATCATTAAATTCTCACCTTATGGGAAATGGTGAAGCATTTGGTACAGAATTAATTTGCGGAGAGGTGAACTTTGGCGATTTTAATTTATTCTTAATAGAATCATACATCAGACCAGACTCACCATTGGCAGTATACCAAGCAAATATGGATGCAATGAAATCATTCACATCTACAGCCAAAGCAAATGATATAATCATAAATTCTGGTGACTTCAACTAAATCGATTTATTGTGGCTAACTGATGATTTAGATAATCCACAGATTGCAATCCCATTAAATGCTACCAACAAAAACCAAATCACAATTGTTGATTCGTGCCATGAGCTTGGATTACATCAAATCAATAAAAATTTCAATATAAACAACCGACTGTTGGATTTGGTTTGGACAAACGACACCAATTTAATAAAATGTGATGTATGAATCGATCAATTATTGAAAATTGAAGTCCACCACCCAGCCATTGAACTAACAATATTAAAATGCATTGAGAAGAATGATAGAGTTGAAAATGTAAAAACATTCCTTGATTTTCAATCAGCAAACTATGCAGATATCAATGAATCGCTTAAATGCATAGATTGGAATGCTAGACTTCAAATCTCAAAAATAACCTTTAATGATAAAATAGACAAGTTTTATGTACAGATTAATGCAGTTATATCAAGAAACATATTCAGCTTAAGGCGCTCAAATCATCAACACACCCTAAATGGTTCACTCCACAACTTATTAATTTGAAAAATAGGCTGAATAAATTCCGATCCAGGAGAAAATGGTCAACGGAGGCAAACAAAGAATTTTTGATTAAGCGGACTGAATATAATCGAAGTGTCAGAAAGTCATACAACGATTATACCATTGAAATGGAACAAATGATAACTGATGAGCCATTAAACTTTTACAAACACGTAAAATACTTGAACAAATCAAATGATAAATAACCAAATACCATGGAATATAATGGACAGAAATCCAACAACGAATCAGAAATCGCTAATTTATTTGCTCAATTCTTCTCTACCGCTTACTCTAGATATAATCCAGATGCAGTGCATAATTTTGAATCCAATAACAAACACAGACACGAATTGATTAATCTATGCAGTAATAACAAAAAAATGATATCACTGAAGAAAGAACAGGGACGCAAGCAATCAACAACCTACCAAATAACTTGGTTTCAGGCCCGGATGGAATTCCAAATTTATTCATAAGAAATTGTATAGAATCATTAGTGAAACCAGTTACGCTAATCCTCAGTGAATCCATAAAAACAGCGCAAGTACCTAAATGTTGGAAAACATCGTTTATGAGGCTGATATTCAAAAGAAATGATATTAGCAATTACAGAGCAGTGGCAATCCAATGCGTAATAGCAAAGGTATTGGATTCAATATTAACAAGCCATTTGATTTTTGATATTAAAAACATCATTAATGATAGTCAGTCATCAAAACATGGGCACAGTGGCCGTTGGGAGGGGGGCAGTTTTTCAAGTTTACAGACCCCCCTGGTCATTGGAGCCACCAGATCGAAAAGTTGTGGAACCAAAAATCATTAGTTTTACAATCCTAAAATCTCATGCGAATGTCGTTGAAATATCTCACAGGTACAAACAGACAAACAAACGTTCTTTTCATCATATTAAGGGGATGGGGGTAAAATTTTTGATAATGTCATAACTTTTGACCGGGTCAACCGATTTTGATGATATGGGTATCGTTGGATTTGTTTTCAAAATAAGATTCGAACTAAAACGTATTACAAGAGATTAAGATAAGTTTTCGATCCTTTATGGTGGAAATTTTGTTCACTTTTTCAAACTCTCATATCAGGGAGGTCAAATTTAAAGTTTTTATACTCTTTTCGCCTCTATTTTCCAAGAGCTTTCCAATGACACTCAGTTCATTTTGATCGGGAATATGGCTTAATAGTTCGAAATTGCGTGTATACATTGTCGCGTGACCTTGCACTACTTGCATGAGCATAGAAGTTGCTTGCGTCACTCGCGTGGACTACCGTCCACAGTGATATATCAATTGTGTTTTTTCACACCACTAAATTTTTTTCTGTTTGTTTTTTGACGGTTTTTTGTCCAGAATTATTAATAATCGTACTTTAGTCAGCAATTTCGATTTTTTTGTTTCTCTTTTTATTATACTACAGAAAAATACTACTAAATCTGCAAATATTGCTCAAGGTATTCTTATATCGACATGCAAACAAAAACAGACCGTTCCAAGAGAATAGTTTTTTAATTTTCCGCACATGAAATGGGCTCGGGTATTGGTTTTGCCTCAAAAATTCAACTCCACATAGATTGGGTATATGCCCAGTGGACCAAATGAATGATAAATTGGTTATTTTTGCATATCACTAATGCATAAATTATGCATAAATTTAACTTATTTTGCCCTTTTTTTACTTTTTTCAATGCATTATTCATGCTATATGTGTTTTATGTATGTATGTAATTGGAGAATTTTCTCTGTGAAGAAAATCATACATATTAATACGCCTCAGAGTATGCTTAACTTATGAATTCATCAACAGAGAAAAAACGAATTTGTCCTTGCATTTTTTGATTTTGGATACTAGGTTCTGGTACCTCCCATTGAATTTGAGCCATATTGGTAAAGCCGTTCCGGAGCGACGTCCATTTAAGTGCCCGTGAGTTGTGTTTTCAATACATTTTTAGCCAAAAACTGATTTTTGCATTTTTGACTCTCCTGGCCGTATTTGTTAATAAAAATGCATGCAGTTTGCGTCGTTTGAAAGATATTGAAGTCCTCTTGATGTTTTACATATTCGAACAATGCACAAAATATATCTACATGTTTAAAATTCATGAAACATGAACAGTTTTGAAAATGTACGAAATTCTTAGTAAATCGAAGTTTGATATGAAACTCAAGAAAGTAGTCTCAAATCGCAAAATGTATTATGTCTCACGCTGTTTTGTGTTCAAAATTAGTCATATTGCAGTGGTCATTGCATTCTCTCTTGATGGTCCAAATGTCAGAAAAACAGAAAAACCGAATTTCATATCAATGCAGAAAATTCAGAAAATTAAATTTATTTATTGATTGTTTACTCCTTTTGAAAAAAATACTTTGAATCAATTTAAGATGAATCGCTTGTTCAATGTACAACTGATAAAAATAATGATAAAATCGATTTTCTACATTATTTTCCCTGGCCGGTGTTCTTTTTAAAAACAAAAAACAAAACTTTTCTATAGTGAAAAACGACAACAAGTTATCCAAAACTATGAAAAAAATTACTCCCTAATAAGAGAATTCCCAATAAGAAAAACCCCTCGATAATGGAAAAAATTGGCACGAAGCGATTCCACTACTCGGAGGTTTTTCTGTAATATTTTGGCGTGACAGCAGGGTTCCAGAAGAGCTAGTGAGCGTTGCACATATATATATATATATATATATATATATATATATATATATATATATATATATATATATATATATATTAAAATATACCCTCTTTGAAAATTGAATTGAAAATAATATTAAACAGGGTGTCCCCCTAGTAAAAGTAACAATTTTTCTTGAATTTCCATCACAAAGCATCAGTGTGAAACAAAGATACCTGAACAGTATCTAGATAAGATTTAGATACTCGCCCAATTTTTCGAAATTTATCTAGAGAAATTTCATGGATCTTGCATGTATCTTAAGATAAGATAATGAAAAATTTGAAAGATAAGATAAAAGATAAGATATTTTCGTTTTTCGAGAAATGTATCTAGATAAGATAAAAGATAGTATCTTATCTTATCTTATCTGGTATCTCATTCGAGATAAGATAAAATGAACACACACTGCAAAGCATGAGCGACTATGTAGCACAATTACAACAAAAAAAAACTTTTTTTCGATTTTTTTCACTATTGGTGAACCTAGAAGAGCTCAACAGCTTTCCAACGAGATAGAAAACATGAATTTTTGTCGATAGACTAGATCACAGCAGCCGTTGGAATGTGACGCAAAAAAAGTTTGGTCGCTCCATCTAAAACATTTCGCGATTTTGGCCAAGATACGCAAATTTTGATGTTTTGAAGTTAGTTTCCTGGCTCAGAATTTCATGCGATTTTCATCGATTTTTCCGATTTTTTTGTACTTTCAAACCAACCAAAAATTTACCGTCTCCACTGAACTTTTATAATTTTTTCTTTTCTGTATCATCTAGTAGACGTCAATATCTTTCGAATAAGCTATCAAATATGTGATTATGTTGGAAAATGTAACCACTACACGAATTTAAATGATGATCATTCTAGCATATGAATAATTGACCCAAAAGGGGCCGACTGCTGTAACCCTACTAAGAACGAGTCCTAGAAATTTTTGCCCATGGACTTTTTTTCGCCTCATGGTCTGAGGAATATGTGGTAGAAATATTGACATTTAATTGAGGAACACCCTGTATGTATCAAGAGTCAATAATTTGGACGACACATTTTATAGTCGCACACAACAACTAAATTAGAATAAATAGCATGCTTAACCATCGAATCCGATAAGCTTAGGTCTAACTAAGAAAAACCCGGTCGGTTGGTCGAAATATTCAACTTTTTGCAAAAACTTGGGTCATTTTTGACGATAGATATCTCAACCATTTCGGAAAGTAAGAAAACCGCATGGATCTCGTTTGCAAGGTATTGAGGCCTACTTTATTTTTTTTTTTACATTTTTGAAAAAAATTATTTTTGACATAAAAATCGAGTTTGAGTTAGAGTCGATTTCGGATAGCTAGTGTTCTGGCTTAGTCAAAAATGGAGACTTTTATACCCATCCCAATATTTGGGTTTGAATGCTGGGGTGTCCGTTTTCCATTTTTTTCACTTTTACGTTATGCCCAAAAAGTCCCAAAGTAAATATTTTCGCGTCCTGCGGATCAATAAATTTCCAACGGTGTATATGGCATAATTTGACATATTCTATACATAAATAAAGAAAAACCTCCGAATAAGAGTACCCCTGAAAACGAGAAACCCTCAGATAATGAATTTTTTTTTGGCACGGACGGTCATTAGTGTAAAATGATGGAATAATGGAAAATTCACCTCCAAATAGTGGAAAATCTGACCGATTCAAGAAATTCTTCAAAACTGCATACAAATGTATATTTTCATTCAATTTGTCAGCTTATTCATTTGTCAGCTGATCTCATCTCATTCAAACACATGTTTGCTTATATTCAATTATATAAACAACTAGTTAATTCCCAGTGCGCTTCGCTACACCCATAAAAAAAATTAAGAAAACATAATGAAAACTCCCAGCATTGGTCTTAAGAAATTTTAAGAAACTACCGCAAGTAATGCGGTACATCTGAATAGAGCAATGTTCCTAATACAGCCATATCACCGTCTTGTTGACATACTTGCAGATGTATTTTATTGACTCTACTAAATTGCACACGTTGAGTTGAGACTGAAATGTCAGCAATGGGTTGTATGGCACTACCTATTATCAATGGCAATGTCTTGATTTTGCATTCTGATTGTTGCTGTATGGCCAGTATCTTCTGGTGACCGACGTCGTTTTTATTATTTCTGTTTTCATCCAATGAATAGATTGAATGAGTTCAGGTGGGC
The DNA here is from genome assembly GCA_030463065.1 of Aphidoletes aphidimyza. Classification (NCBI taxonomy): domain Eukaryota; kingdom Metazoa; phylum Arthropoda; class Insecta; order Diptera; family Cecidomyiidae; genus Aphidoletes; species Aphidoletes aphidimyza. The sequence goes on along the minus strand of CM059998.1, from coordinate 15,407,094 downwards.
CTTAGGAACTTATTATTATCCTTAGAATTGGTATAGAATACGTGATTTTTCCATTTTTTCTAACCTCTTTCAGGGTGTTTTTAAATGCATTAAATCTCGTTCGAAATTGAAAAAAAAACTTAAGTGAGACGCAAGTTGTACAGTCAACCAATGAAGTGGAAACGTTAATTTCTTAATTATTACATAAAAAAAACTGATGTCGAACTCGAACCGAACACGAACGATAATAAGAATATCGATTTCAAACATAAATGAACACGAACAACATATTTTGAGCTTCGAAGAAAACCGAACAAAATTGAATTCGAACGAACACGAAAAGGAAAGTTACAAAGTTATTGAACTCGAACAGTTCGAGTTCGGTTCGTGATCAGCTTTAGTGTCTAAGGTTTTCGACTCCATTGGAGGCCAGGAATTTGTCATAGGGAGTTTGAATGGAATTCGATATCACCCTGTAGACAGTTTTGCACTCAAAAAGTGTAATTTTTGTGCGATACGGGAATATTGCAGTTCTCCGTGATATTCTTATGATTTGAGTTTCAATGAATTACGTATATTTTTAACTTTGTTCTTTAAAAATTGATTATCGTCGCAAATGTTTTTCGAATATCTTTCAAACGACGCGAATTTATAGAAAATACGGTCAGGAAAGTTAAAAATGTGAAAATCAGTTTTTGTGTAAAATGTACTGGAGACCCAACTCATATACACTTGAATGTACGCTGCTTCGGAACGGCTACACCAATATGGCTCAAATCAAATGGGAAACACCCGGTGATGATACTGAACAAATTCGCTTTGATCACCTTGGGATAACAGACTCCGTTCGAGAGTTATCGTGCTAACGTACCAAGAACATCGAAGGTTATGAACGAACTCCATGATAAAATTTCAGATGTGTTCTATGCGATTTTGCGCGCTAGGAAAGGTCAACTAATAGTTGAATAGTTGAATATTACCTGTACCGGTCTTATTAGAAATTGTATAGCGTGAGCATCCCTATTGGAGGATAGTAGAGGCTCATTTTAGTTTTGAACCAAAATTTTGTTTTTATCGCTCTTGTTTTATATTCTATTTTCTATTTTTTTTTAGGATTATCGCTCTTGTCAACAACCGCTCAAAATTAAATCAAAAAGTTTACAGCAATTGAAAGCCTCCGAATGTTTTTTAAGTCATTGTTTTATTAAATAGTTAAATAATAGAAATGTTTTCAAATACTATTGGGATGTTTTCGAACACTTATTTTCATCACTCTGACAAAATTTAAGATATTATCAGTTGTTTGTTTAGACTTTTTAAGTACATCCCAAATCAAGCTTGATATTTTTAGAAGTATTAGGGAAAATATTTACATTTTTAGATGAATCCAATAAGCCAATGCAGGAATCAATATCGTTCATTGTGTCCACAATATTGTAGTTTCAATAATAAATTCGATCAAAAACTCAGAAAATGATGGCAATTCTCTTTGTTCTGGTCAAACAGTCGCTTTCAGCACAAAATCGTTTGTCATGAATGAGGTTAAAATTGCAACGAACTTTGAGGATTATCCTATTGGTTTGATATATATCACTTGACTGATAAGTAAATCACAAAGAATTTCGGCAATAGAGGAACTTCAGCTACACAACTGTTCAATGCCCAGCCCCTGATTCATTTATTGGCCGAATCAAAACTATTTATTTCAGAGCGCATGCACGCCCGCCCATTACCTCGTTTATTCAATTTGATTGGCTATTGGGTCTGTGAAACATTTCGGTATGGAAATTTTAGGATTCAAAAAGATACTTTAAGGTTTAAAAAATGTCGAACCGAAGGAATTTTCAAATATTTGAATATATAATTAAATTCAAAAAAGTGATTATTTGAACATTTTAAAACTTCAAGAAGATGAATATAGTAATCAATTTTGCAATCAGTTCATCGCAGCGTTGTGCTCCGTAACCGTAAGGGTTGGCAAATAGGTTAACTGATCGATTCTAGCAAATATTGATTATAAATGAATTTGTACATTTTGTTTAAATTATTTTGTATATAAATGTATAATAAACCACCTTTGGCGAAGAAACGCTGTTTGGTGCAGACCATTAACATATTCTGAAACCCTTCTTTTTCCAAAAATATTACAAAAAAAAGTGTGCATTCACAATTCAAGCTTATAAATATTATATTCATGTCTGCGGCCGGACATTCTTGATTAATCAAATAGCTTGATGTTCATTTCACTATAATTCTTTTATTACTAGGTATATTTCTTCTGTTTTACTGTCATTATCATATAACAATGCGCGGTAAATACGCGTGCTGAAAACACTACACAGACTACACACTACTTTACCTCTTCGTCATTCCCTTAAGAAGTTTGACTTGGACGGCGGACAGTATACAAATGGTATGTGCAGGTTCACCCTCACCCCGGTGCACTTGACTTTTTTTCGCCTGAATGCCAAACTGAACTGTGCATCGTGGCCAGTCTGTTCTGGAGGAACTACTTGAGTCACTATTCTTCGTTCTTCAAAGTGATCAGCTGTAGTAACATTGGACTACTTTCATACTTTGGTAGGTGGAATCTAGGCCATTTTAATCTCCGTATAGCATAGAGTAAGAATGGTTTCTGGATTGATTCTATTCTTCTGGTCTGTCCCTTCATGTGTGTCATCTTGCGTACCGTATTCAATTATTGGTAATACAATGGTTTTAAAGAGCAATCGGATTGTCCACGGATCTTTGAAATCACGACCAAATCTTTTAATCCAAGCTAGTCTTGATTTGGCTCTTGCTACACACAGTGAACTGTCAGTGCAAAGTACTGAATTTCTGGAACTAGCGCAAATATTCCAAAAACAAGACACAAAATGATTTTAGATTGAATGTAAATAGAGCCAAAATGATGAGCACCATATGATGGGTACAATAACACTGTTCGACAAATTTCTTTTTGCCTGACCCAGAGCAACGACATATATGGTGTTTTAGTACTTAGTGGCCTGAGTCAGAACCCCAAAGGTTTGGTCGGGTCGGTTCGATTTGTCGAGAAATCGACCAAAATCGATTTTCACCGTTTTTTGGCCCGAAAAGTCGAACATTTTCACATGTATCTCCAAAACTACGTATCACATCATGTTCAATGAATACGCGTTGGAAAGTTATTTTGATTCTAATCAATTTTCGTGCATAATACGTCCAAATTGATTGAGCCGTTCCAAAGTTATTGACCAAAGAGCAGACACCCGTCTACCGAAAAATTGAAGTTTTGTCACAAATTTTCGACTTTGAGACTTCATTTCACCCAGAAATCTCTTTCAAAGTCCATATTTCTTTCTTCAGGATCCGAGCTCTATCTATTACAAACATATTGAGTGTCTTGAAATGAAGATTGGGCTAAAAATGGTAGTTTTATGAACATTTTTGTAAACTCATCAAAAGTCAAGTGCGAATTGGAAATTTTCATGGGCGTAGGGATATGTCAAAAAGAGAGCATATAACAGAAATTTCATGGTCATTTTCGGATTCCCCAGGTCCAAATTAGTCGAGTTTGATATAAATATGGAATCTGTAGGGTTAGTGGTTTGATTGCGACGTGCGTTTATGGGTAATTTTTTTAAATTGGATTTAGTTTTAATCCTTTGGTACTACGCATACATAAAACTGTTGTATTTCGTAAACTCAAATACGAATAAAATGACAGTGAAAATCACATTAAGTGACTTGGTCATTTTGAATCATTTAAAATTTATCATCCCATGATTAATGTTTCGTGTATGAGGACAATTTGTGTCATGGAAAACCTCACTAAAACCATATTATTGGAGCTTGACCGACAAACAAAAAATCTTAAGGGTTTTTTATTATCACGAATAAAATGCGACAACCTGGAATTGTACTTTGAAAAAATTGCACGCAAATCTTTCGAAAAATTCATAAGTCCAGATATTTTAAAAAGGAGACCCTCGTTTGAAAGGTTAAGACTACCCGCCAATTTCGTGTGTTCACTTTTTGAAATCAAATGAAAGTTGGGAGCTCACAAAGGCCCTCGACCCATGATTTTTATTCGGTGTGACTCACCTTTATCAAGCTATATCTCAAGAACTAGCAAATATTTTCTCGATTTTATGCACACGATTTTTTTGCACCAACTATACAAAGATTTTGAGCCAACAACCATTTCAATCAAATAACAAATCAATGTAGAAGATATTCGAAAAAATCTGAAATTTTCAGAAATTCAGTACAAATGTACACTATCCCATTCAAACAGCTATATTTCTGGAACTAGCGCAGATATTTCAAAAACAAGACAAAATGATTTTAGATTGAATGTAAAAATTGTCAAAATGATGAGCTTCTTCCGGATGGATACAATAATTGATCAAAACTACAGCATTGGAAATGATGTCATCCAGATAATCAATGAAATCAAGGACTTGGTAGTTGTTCTGAAATTCAACTCAATTTCAAATTACATATAGATTATGACGGGCTCGGCGGAATAATGGAACACAGAAAAAGTCCGCGGAAAAATGTTGTTATTCAGTGTATTTGGTATCAAATAAAAAAAAACTTGGCGCGGTAAATACTCGTGCCGCAAGCAAAATCGGTACACGAAATTGCTGATATCAAGATATGACCAAAGTCTACATCAAAAACAGACTAAACAGAGTTTTGATATCGAAAAAATATTATTTCTTCTGAATCAGAGTATATTTGAATTAATGAAATTTTTTGAGTAGTTTCCATGTTATAAGGTGAAAAATTGATTTTTGGGTGTTTTTTTTGCTTTGAATTGATTTCTTTCGCGGCATAAATTCAGAATAAGAAAAATTGTAAATATTGAACAACAAACAGAAAAAAAACCACAAACAGAAATACCTAAAAAATTTGCTATAAATCTACGTATCGTTTTTGGTGTTGCCAGTAGCGACGCCACACAGAAAAGCCACGCTATAGCTGTCATGTGAAGCTTCATCCAGACTTCACTTACAGTTCGAACAGACAAGGCTTCAGACGTAATTACGAACAGAATAGTAATAAGCATTTTAATTGAATTTAACAATCGCAGCATAGGTAAAATTGAAATAAATACAGTCGAGAAAAGGAATTGAATAAATAATTGATAACTCCTTTAAAGTTTGTTTTCGCAATCCTTTATTCCTCACTTATTCAAAAGTGGACTCTTTTGTTCAGAGAGTTTTATCAACTGTTACCTTAGAGCTCTTATCCTGAACTTGAAAAAAAATGAAAGGCAGTTCTCATTTTGGCAGTCCTTATATACTAATTTTTCATGCGTTTTTCCAAATCACCGATTCCTTTTTAGGATTCTCAGTTTTATTTTTGTCCTCACACATGTTCGGATGATTTTGGACGCTTATCACATCTCGTGGATGTGTTTGTGCTATTTTTAGACTCTATCATTCCGTCGAGCGTAAGAGAAGTGTTTCAATCTATTTTTGGAATTTCTCATGCCGTCGGGCGTGAGAAATACTCGCGAGTTTGATAAAGTTTATTTTTAGAATTTCTCATGCTGTCGGGCGTCCTGTATTCTTGCTAACTTCCATCTTACAGGAGCAACGTTATCTTCTTTTATTACGACTAAATCTCCCTCTTGTAAGTTGTGAAGTTCCTTAGTCCATTTTGTTCTGTCAATCAGCGTGTTGATATACTCCTTATGCCTGTTGCTTTGGGTCTCTCGGTAATCGTAAGTATCCGGCATTCTTACCAATGGTTCAAATATTAAAAAATGTGCCGGCGCAAATCGCACCATTACTGGACCCGCATAGTCAACTCCTGTCTTCAAAAATGGTCGACTAGGGGTGGTCCTTATTGTTGGTAAAGATGCCATTAGTTGTTGCGACGTTATCAATCTTGTTTTAAAACAAATTGGACATCCTCGTGTTATCCCCTTTATCATATTTCTTGCTCCTGGGATCCAATACCTAGTTCGTTGGCATTGTAAGACTAATTGATTGCCCCCATGTCCGGTTTTTCGGTGGGCATCCCTAATTAGTAATTTTGCTAATTCACCGTCTTTTGACAAAACGATTGGGAATTGTTCGTCTCGTGTAATATTTTGACTTGTTACACGTCCGCTATTTTGTTGATCTTGTTGGATCAATAAGTTGCTTGCCATAGCTGTTTACGAAGAGATAAAATACGAATGTTCGTTCGTTCGTTCGTAGGAAATGCCCCACGAACGACCGAACGAACAAAAATTATAATATTCTACGAACGAACGAACGAACGAACGAACAAACAAAAATTATAATATTCTACGAACGAACGAACGAACGAGTGAACAGTTCGCTTGTTTGTTCGTTCGTTCGTTTAATTGTTTGGTCGCTGTTCGTAGACAAATTTTTCGCATTTTTTAATATTTAGAGCTGTTTTGAGCGAGAATATGAAAATAAATATATTTGAAATCGTAAACATCAAGCTCTAAAATCGTTTTTCGTATGTTTGTACCAGGCGCGTACCGTGAGATTTTGTTCGGGTTTTTTTTTTTCAAAAGTCAATATACATTTTTTTGAATAGTCACATATATTTTTTGGTATAGCTTATAATTGATATTTCATACAAAGAAACAGAATTTTAGAGAGCTAATCTTCTATTCTTGCTAGCGAATCTATTGATAACAGCTTCTATGTTTATTTGAATTTCGCGGTGGATACTTAATTGTGCCAATCCATTCAACCTATTATCACTCGTAGTGTTTCGTAAATAAGTTTTTATTCGTTTTAGAGTCGAAAAACTACGTTCTGGAGTGGCAATGGTTACAGGCAATGTTGCACACGTTTTCAGAATATTGAAAATATTTGGAAATACTGATTCGTCGCAACGATTCAAAGAATCGATGAAAGTGAATGGCTTCTCTATATCGCCTTCAAATCTTTTCTTCCACAGAAGTGCTTCTTTTTTTACAACACTCTCGGAAACGTTTGAAATATTCGGCCATTGATAAAATATTATGTCTACACTTTCATCGATTCTGTTTTGATTCAATTTTACAATCTTACTTGGTAACATGTTTTGAATAACGGAAAGCATTTGTTTATGTTTCAAAAAACGCTGCTCAATGTGAAAAATAAAATGATCGATAAACGGAATATATATAGCTAAGCGAGAATAATCTTCTGCGCAATCACACTGATAATTTGCTCGATGTTGCTGTCGTTTTGCTACTCTTGGAATTTTGATTGTGTCGCCATCAATTTCGTTCATTGATTGTTGAGCGACTATAAACAATGCATGAAACCCTTCATTTGCGTTTTCGCGCAATTCTTTAAGTATATTATTAACATTATCAGCCATTTCCATAGCTGATGCCAAATCCACTTGCTTTCCTTGAAGTGAGTTAGATAATAGTTCAATCAACGAGAAAATTTCGTGGATAACGATCATTGTAACAATGAATTCTCCGTTTTTGATGGCGTGTATTAACTGGAGGTTCAATTATAATTTTTTTTTTCGGGTGTATGATTTCGGGGAGGGCTTGAACCCCAAACGGTTGTATGACGGTACGCGCCTGGTTTGTACCATTCATAGCTCAAAAACCGTTGTAGTTAATGTTTTGAAATTTTGAGAGTATATTCTAGACTGGAATATCTGAAATAAATATTTTTATTTTCTCAAAATTTGATCATTTTGAGGTACCCCCATTACAAGGGTCAAAAACAATCGCTACAATTTTGATCAAATTCACCCAGTTTGTGTTTTTTTTTATCCCCTACCAGATGATTCGCGTGAACATGGTAAGATCTTATGAATGGTACGTCCAGTACAATGAATTTTCAACTTTTGACGTTTTTCATCAAATTTCGCACATTTCAAACCAAAAGTCGAAAACCAACTCTACGATTTTTTTTGAATTAACATGAATTGAATCGAATCCCAAAATCTTGATTTTAAAATTTTTCACAATACTTTTGTATCAATGAAATCATATCACCGTGAACATCAAGCACTAGTTCCAAGTAAAAGTTGGCAGTGTATTTTATAATTAAATACACTGTACACTACGCAGCGCTCAGATACAGCAGTGTTAAATATCAGAATGTGTCTTTTTAAATGTTCATTTCGAATAAGACTGGAACAATATAATTCACACAAAGTTGAAATTGTTGCAGAAAAACCCGAAAAATCCCATAAAATGCATAAAATTTGTCTACGAACAGCGAACAAACAATTAAACGAACGAACGAACAAACAAGCGAACTGTTCGCTCGTTCGTTCATAGAATATTATAATTTTTGTTTGTTCGTTGAAAAATTTATAAGAACGAACACAAGTTGGAAAAAAAACTTTACGAACGAACGAACGAACGTTCGTAAACAGCTATGTTGCTTGTCTGCTCTCTTTCTTCTTTGCTCAATGGGCCATTTCGTCGACTATTCTTGTTTTTGAAATTATAGCATGCTCTGAAGAGTAGTGCGGTCACTTTGAGTAATGTCTTCCATTCACTGTATGCTTGTAGGAAAGGAAATGTTTCCTGCCTTTCAGGATCGTACCTGAACCCCTCTTATTATTCCCCCTTTTGCTTAATATGAACAACGTGAATATATAAGCATATGTATCGTGTTTTTTTTTGTTTGTTTGTTTGTTTAACCACCCTGTAACTCTAGAACGGGTAGACCGATTTCGTTCAAAATTTCGGAGGATCCATAAAATGCGGCCTGCGACGCACCACGTGAATTTTGGAGACGGTCTGAGCCCCCCTTCGGGTACCTCCCATACCAATTTTCCCCCCTTTTTGGACCTTGTTTTGAATGACAATATCTCGAGAACGGCGGAGTCGATTTCGTTTAAATTCTCACAGGTGACGTAACTTGAGGTCCCCTCTCAATAAATAGAGGTCGAAGAGATGTCCACACCCGTTTGAGCTGTATGAAGCTCTGAAAATGTGATTTTTGTTGCATAAAAATGCCAATATATCGAGAACGGCTATATAGATTGGGTCCACATTTGGCATCGGGGGTTAATTTTCACCACTCTCCAAATTTGTTCTCACAACCCAATAGATGCGACACTTCCTTCGGCTATACTATTTTCATGGATTTTCGAAAATAGCGCTATTAAAAAATAGCTATTCATTTCAAAAATAGCTATTAAAAATGCGCCACTTCACAAAACAACATGCGCAGACATGCACAGACATGTTCAAACATTTACAAACATGTACAAACATTTTTTCGTATGAAAAAAGCTATTTAAAATAGCAAAATTTTGCGAAATTTTGCTATCAAAATAGCTATTATTTCGCAAAAAATAGCTATTCTTCGTGAATATTGTAAAAACAATAGCTATTTCTTGCGAAAAAATAGTTATGTTTATAGCAAAATTTTATTATGCCTATTCGGCATAAAAATAGCTATTTTTAAAAATAGCTATTCCGAAAAAATGCGGAATAGTAAAGCTATACTATTATATAGTATAGCGCGCCCATCCCTACGTTCGAGCTGTATGAGGCTCAGAAAATGTGATTTATTTTGGGGGAAAGAATGAAGCACGCCGGCCGAAGCGAAGCGGAAGCCGGCTACATACCGAGGAAACTATTGATCAGATACTAATTACAGCCTATGCTTATGACAATATTCCGTGAACTACTAAGTCCATTTCGTTCAAATATTCGTGAATAGAGATCGTTCATATTAAGCCCTCGTGACATTTATGCCCAAATGGCAGTGTATTGCTTAATATGAACAAAGTGAATATATAAGCATATGTATCGTGTTTTTGCTTAATATGAACAACGTGAATATATAAGCATATGTATCGTGTTTTGCTTAATATGAACAACGTGAATATATAAGCATATGTATCGTGTTTTTTTTTTTGTTTTTTTTTTGCTTAACCTTAGACCTGTCCTCTGAGATCTCATCATATTTCTGTCCTCTCGGGCACTCAGTGCCCGTGGTATATTTTGTATGATAAATTGACATTTTTTGAAAAAAAAAATCGAATTTCTGCAATATTTCAAAAATCACTCTACCGATTTTGAAAGCAATGATATGTATGTGTGCGTCAGACTCGCAGCTATATTCCACATACTGTGCTGACAAAATTAAAGACTTTCTTCCTAACAAATCATTTCGAAATATGAGTGCCCACAGAGGGTTTTGCATGAAAATTGACATGGATCCCAATTGGGATTAAAATTGGCCCCCCAAATTTATGTTCGATCCAAATATGCATCCCAAAAGTTTTCCATACAAAATATATGGAACTTTTTTGGGGGCACTGAGTGCCCGAGAGGACGTACAGAGTGTATGCATGATTCACCGATCTCATTCGGAAATGCAACATACAAACTCAATGAAACTCACACTGTAGGTAGAGATTGAAATGTTCTTTATGAAAAATATCACCATATGATGTTTGGTTACATATTTACATTTTTATTTCAAATTACATATCGGCTCGGGCACTGAGTGCCCAGAGGACAGGTCTAAGGTTAATATGAACAACGTGAATATATAAACATATGTATCGTGTTTTGCTTAATATGAACAACGTGAATATATAAGCATATGTATCGTGTTTTTTTTTTTTTTTGTGTGTGTTTGACCACCCTGTAACTCAAGAACGGGTAGACCGATTTCGTTCAAAATTTCGGAGGATCCATAAAATCGGCCTGCGACGCATCACGTGAATTTTGGGGACGGTCTGAGCCCCCCTTCGGGTACCTCCCATACAAATTTTCCCCCCTTTTTGGACCTTGTTTTGAATGACAATATCTCGAGAACGGCGAAGCCGATTCCGTTCAAATTCTCACAGGTAACAGAACTTGAGGTCCCCTCTCAATAAATAGTTAAGGTCGAAGAGATATCCACACCCGTTTGAGCTGTACGAGGCTCCGAAAATGTGATATTTGTTACATAAAAATGACAATATATCGAGAACGGCTGTATAGATTGGGTCCAAATTTGGCATCGGGGGTTAATTTTCGCTCCTGTTAATGTTAATGTTAATGGTCTGCACCATACAGCGTTTTTCGCCAGAGGTGGTTTATTATAAATTACAAAAATGTGTATAAAATTTGTACAAATTTATTTATAACCAATGTTTGATAGCACCGATCAGTTAACCTATTTGCCAACCCTAACGGTTACGGAGCAAAACGCTGCGATTAACTGATTTCAAAATTGATTATTACATTTATTTTCTTGAAGTTTTAAAATATTCAATTAATCTCTTTTTTATGGTATCTGTGCTCACATTGAAATCAACTAAATATATATCACAATTGGGAATCTTTTTATCAGAAAATTCATTAAATGTATCAAGCATAAAATTCATTGGCTGATATTTTCTATAATTACACTTTTCCAATGGTACTATTAATAGATTATTATTGCGAGTTTGGTAATGAGGTAAACGAAATACGATATATTCCAGTAAATGACTAGATGATATTTCACCAATGATCAATTTGTGAATAAAAATCACTTGGGCCACCATTCTACGTTCTTCCAAAGTTATCAATTGAAGCAGCATCAGCCTATCTTCATACTTTGGCAGGTGGAATCTATTTGGCCATTTTAATTTTCGAAGTGCATAAAGTAAAAATTGTTTCTGGATTGATTCGATTCTTCTGGTCTGACCCTTCATGTAGGGGTTCCAAACTTGTGAACCATATTCAAGTATTGGTAATACATATGTGTAAAAGAGTAATCGAATGGTCCACGGATCCTTGAAATCACGACCAAATCTTTTGATCCAAGCTAGTCTTGATTTGGCTTTTGTTATGATGTATTCAATGTGTGATTTGAAATTGAGTTTACTATCAAGAATAACTCCTAAGTCTTTGATTTCGTTGACTCTCTGGATGATTTCGTCTCCAATGATATAGTTATGATCAATCATTGTACCCATTCGGTGGAACCTCATCAATTTGGTCTTCTTAACATTCAATCTAAGATCATTACGACTGAAAAAGATAGAAATGTTTTCTAAGTCATTTTGCAATTTCAAGCAATCGTTTTCAGACTCGATATGTTTGGACAGTCTAGCATCATCTGCAAATGAAAGTAATGTAGAGTCTTCAACATAATATGGTAATTCTATGATAAATAATAAAAATAGTGTGGCTCCAATTGGATAGCCTTGACCTGTACCAGAGGTAACGTCAATTGGGATTGACTTCGTATTATCGATTTTTACTATTTGCTTTCTGCCATTTAGATAGGATTTAATCCATCTTAGAATCTCATGGTTCAGACCCATGACATTGAGTTTGTGGATCAGTAGATCAGTGTTTACGGAATCAAAAGCCTTTGCTAGATCAATATAGATTGCATCAGTTTGTGTATTTGTCGACAAGTTGTTCAATGTGGACGATGCAAATTCAACTAGATTCGTAATTGTTGATCTTCCTTTTATGAAACCGTGCTGACTATCATTAATGATGTTCTTAATGTGAAAATTCAAATGACCTGTTAATATTGAATCCAATATTTTTGCTGTTACGCATTGGAGTGCCACTCCTCTGTAATTACTAATATCATTTCTTGGTCCACTTTTGAATATTGGCCTTACAAACGATGTTTTCCAACATTGTGGTACTTGCGCCGTTTTCATGGATTCACTGAGAATTAGTGTGATAGGTTTTACTAATGATTCTACACAATTTTTTATGAATAAGTTCGGAATTCCATCCGGGCCTGAAACCAAGTTATTTGGTAGGTTGTTGATTGCTTGCATCACTGTTTCTTCAGTTATATCAATTTTTGGAATGTTACTGCATAGATTAATCAATTCGTTTCTGTGTTTGTTATTGGATTCAAACGTACGCACTGCATCTGGATTATATCTAGAGTAGGCAGTAGAGAAGAATTGGGCAAATAAATTAGCGATTTCTGATTCGTTGTTGGATTTTTGTCCATTATATTCCATGGTATTTGGTAATTTATCATTTGATTTGTTCAAGTATTTTACGTGTTTGTAAAAGTTTGATGGCTCATCAGTTATCATTTGTTCCATTTCAATGGTATAATCGTTATATGACTTTCTGACACTTCGATTATATTCAGTCCGTTTAATTAAAAATTCTTTGTTTGCCTCCGTTGACCATTTTCTCCTGGATCGCAATTTATTCAGCCTATTTTTCAAATTAATAAGTTGTGGAGTGAACCATTTAGGGTGTGTTGAAGATTTGAGCTTCTTAACCTGAACATGTTTCTTGATAACTGCATTAATCTGTTCATAAAACTTGTTTATTTTATCATTAAAGGCTATTTTTGAGATTTGAAGTGTGGCATTCCAATCTATGCATGTAAGCGATTCATTGATATCTGCATAGTTTGCTGATTGAAAATCAAGGAACGTTTTGACATTTTCAATTCTATCATTTTTCTTAATGTATTTTAATATTGTTAGTTCAATGGCTGGGTGGTGGACTTCAATTTTCAATAATTGATCAATACATACATCACATTTTATTAAATTGGTGTCGTTTGTCCAAACCAAATCCAACAGTCGGTTGTTTATGTTGAAATTTTTATTGATTTGATGTAAGCCAAGCTCATGGCACGAATCAACAATTGTGATTTCTTTCTTGGTGGTAGCATTTAATGGGAAAGCGATTAGTGGATCATCAACATCATCAGTTAGCCACAATAGATCGCTTAGGTTGAAGTCACCAGAATTTATAATTGTATCACTTGCTTTGGCTGTAGATGTGAATGATTTCATTGCATCCATATTTGCTTGGTATACTGCCAATGGTGAGTCTGGTCTGATGTATGATTCTATTAAGAATAAATTAAAATCGCCAAGGCTCACCTGTACACAAATTAATTCTGTACCAAATGCTTCACCATTTCCTATTAGGTGAGAATTTAATGATTCATGAACCGCAATCAAAACACCACCGCCAGTTTTCTTCTTTTTTGATTGATTACTCTCAGTAAGGCTCGACCTATCACATCTGTATACATTAAAATCATTCGGGAATACATTTGATGATGGAATTGTGTCATCAAGGTTAGTTTCACATAACATGTAAACCTTAAAAGGAGAAATTAATATATTAGCAAAAAATTCTGGTAATTTGGTACGAAGCCCATTAACATTGTGGCAGTAAATCTTATTGAAACTGTCTAGGCTGTTGTCTCTGCAATATGAACTCTTAGCTGTTAATTTTGTTGTTGGTTTTGCGGTATCTTTCTGGATTTCATTCACTTGCATCTGAAGTGAATTTATTTTATCAATAAATATGTCAATTGTTGAATCATTGATCGGCACCCTATCTAAATTTTGCATTTCTAGTAGCATCATATATTCCAAAACCTCAATTGCATCAGCTTTGTTGTTTATTGGGTAAACTGGTGGTGAAATGGTTGTCTTTGATAGGTTGGATGATGATATTGTGGATGCCACTGGTTCTGTGTTGGTTGTTGAAATGGTAGTTGAAAGTGTGGTTGGAATTGTTGCTGGAATTGTGGTGGAATGAAATGGTCGTTGTTCATATAATGATAGGGAAAATTTTGATGGTCTTGATAATTGTGTCTAAATATCGGCGTATACGGTACAAAATGATTTGAACGATTGAAACCGTTTATATTTCGATAATTATTCTGCCCGTGAAAATTATTATTATGGTTATAATTTCGGTAATTATCAACATTTCGATGGTCAAATCGAGTACCATTATTTTGATTCGGCTTATTTTTATTAAATTTGTTATTTTGTGATGAAAATTTTTTCTGTTGTTGTTGTTGCGGTTGAACTTTTTGCTGCTTTTGTTTTTGTTTTTGTTTTGATTCCATGTTAGTTTTTTTGCTAAATGGTTTTGGTGGTTTTTGAGGTGGAACAAAAGGCACAGCAACAACACCAGAGTCCCATAGTTCACTGTTTATAATCACATCATAGTCATCTTTGTTCAATGTATTAATTTTGAACGACACAAAATTTAGTTTTTGGTGTTTTTGATTTTTTTTTGTTAAAATTTCCACTGAAAAATTAGTATCACTAAACAAATTTGTTTTATGTGTGATATATGCAGCTAAATCATCACATGTAGTCGTGGATTTGAATTTTGATACATATATGGCAAATTTACTGTCAGTTTGATTGTTGGTTAAGTTGCTAGGTAGGGCTATTTCTGACAATAATGGTTCTTTTACATTTATTGCAACATTCGATGGATCAGGTTTTGAGTTTTCTTTTTCTTTCATTTGCTGAAATAAATCCTTGCACAATTGACATGCTACCGAAAAGGGTGAGTCGACGTTGAATGCTGCATTGAATTTGGCTGTTTTGTTATGATCATTCTCAAAATACCATTTTTCTTCGTCCTGGATTAACATATCAAATCGTTGCAGCATGTCCTTTACTATATTTACCGATGTTCCACTTAGCATGCATTCGATAAATATTTGTTTTGAGCAAAACATGCAATTTACATTTAATCCTTTGAATTGTTTCCCCTAGCACTTATTCATAACACAACAATGCAATTTTGACATATTGTAATGAGATACAACAACAGTAAATAAACAATGATAATTTGCTTCCGATTTTTCACTTGTAAATCACTTGATTGAATTTTATTGATTGTATTTTTATATATTCTTATAGAAAAGTAATTAATCAATTATTTTCAGTCGATTTCACTTATTTTTGGTTTGAATATATATCCTCTCCAAGTTTGTTCTCACAACCCCATAGATGCCACACTTCCTTCGGGTACCTCCCATACAAAATGACACTTTTTGTACGGTGGGCCAAAAGTACCATTCACAAGGTCGCTAGGGTATCAAGCGATATATTTTCGGATCAGTCTAAACAAATGCTACATTCCTGTGGAGTTTAATCAAAATCATAGGACTGTGAGCCGAACGGTGAAGGTTCAAATACACATGAGTCACATAAATTTTTTTGTGACCCGAAATTACTCTCTTGATCTCATGATTAAAGCTCGAGAACGACGAAATCCATTCTGTTCAAATTCTCACAGGTGACGTAACTTGAGGTCCCCTCTCAATAAATAGTTTAGGTCGAAGAGATATCCCCATCCGTTTGAGCTGTATGAGGCTCTGATAATGTGATTTTTTTGCATAAAAATGCCAATATAGCGAGAACGGCTGTATAGATTGGGCCCAAATTTGGCATGACGAGTTATATTTTGCTCCTCTCCAAGTTTGTTCTCACAACCCTATAGATGCGACACTTCCTTCGTGTACCTCCCATACAAAATGACACTTTCTGCACGATGGGCCAAAAGTACCATTCACAAGGTCGCTAGGGTATCAAGCGATATATTTTTGGATCAGTCTAAGCAAATGCTACATTCCTGTGGAGTTTAATCAAAATCATAGGACTGTGAGCCAAACGGTGAAGGTTCAAATGCACATGAGTCACATAAATTTTTTCGTGACCCGAAATTACACTCTTGATCTCATGATTAAAGCTCGAGAGCAGTTAAGTCGATTCCGTTCAAATTCTCACAGGTGACTTAACTTGGGGTCCCCTCTCAATAAATAGTTTAGGTCGAAGAGTTGTCCACACCCGTTTGAGCTGTATGAGGCTCTGAAAATGTGATTTATTGTGCTAGCTCCAAAATAATTTACATGTATTAATTTTTTTTCACCTAGGTGAAAATTTCAGGTGAAATTCTGATATTGTTAATGGTCTGCACCATACAGCGTTTCTTCGCCAGAGGTGGTTTATTATAAATTTACAAAAATGTGTATAAAATTTGTACAAATCTATTTATAACCAATGTTTGATAGCACCGATCAGTTAACCTATTTTCCAACCCTAACGGCTACGGAGCAAAACGCTGCGATTAACTGATTTCAAAATTGATTATTACATTTATTTTCTTGAAGTTTTAAAATATTCAATTAATCTCTTTTTTATAGTATCTGTGCTCACATTGAAATCAACTAGATATATATCACAATTGGGAATCTTTTTATCAGAAAATTCATTAAATGTATCAAGCATAAAATTCATTGGCTGATATTTTCTATAGTTACGCTTTTCCAATGGCACTATTCATAGATTACTACTGCGAGTTTGGTAATGAGGTAGACGAAATACGATATATTTCAGTAAATGACTAGATGATATTTCACCAATGATCAATTTGTGAATAAAAATCACTTGAGCCACCATTCTACGTTCTTCCAAAGTTATCAACTGAAGCAGCATCAGCCTATCTTCATACTTTGGCATGTGGACCTATTTGGCCATTTTAATTTTCGAAGAGCATAAAGTAAAACTGGTTTCTGGATTGATTCGATTCTTCTGGTCTGACCCTTCATGTATGGGTTCCAAACCATGGATTTGAATGACAAAGTCTCGAGAACGGTGAAGTCGATCCTGTTCAAATTATTACAGGTGACGTAACTTGAGGTCCCCTCTCAATAAATAGTTTAGGTTGAAGGGATGTCCACACCCGTTTGAGCTGTATGAGGCTCTGAAAATGTGATTGTTTTTGCATAAAAATGCCAATATATCGAGAACATAAATTATTTTGTGACCCGAAATTACTCTCTTGATCTCATGATCAAAGCTCCAGAACAGCTAAGTCGATTCCGTTCAAATTCTCACAGGTAACAGAACTTGGGGCCCCCTTCAAGAAACCGTTTGGGTATCAGAGATATTCCCACCCGTTCGAGCTGTATGAGGCTCTTAAAATATGATTTTTTTTGCATAAAAATGCCAATATAGTATATATTGGGCCCACATTTGATCGGGTACCTCCCATACAAAATGACACTTTGCACGGTGGACCAAAAGTACCATTCACAAGATAGCTAGGGTATCAAGCGATATATTTTTGGGTCAGGCTAAACAAATGCTACATTCCTGTGGAGTTTAATCAAAATCATAGGACTGTGAGCCAAACGGTGAAGGTTCAAATACCAGGGCATACGCTCCAACGAACCCATTGACCCGAACGGAGATCCCCCATACAAATGTTCATCCCTCCTTGCACCTTGATTTGAATGACAAAGTCTCGAGAACGGCGAAGTCGATTCCGTTCAAATTGTCACAGGTAACAGAACTTGAGGTCCCCTCTCAATAAATAGTTTAGGTCGAAGAGATGTCCACACCCGTTTGAGCTGTATGAGGCTCTGAAAATGTGATTTTTTTCGGGGGAAAGAATGAAGCACGCCGGCTACATACCGAGCAAACTATTGATCAGATACTAATTACAGCCTATGCTTATATGACATTATTCCGTGAACTACTAAGTCCACTTCGTTCAAATATTCGGGAATAGAGATCGTTCATATTAAGCTCTCGTGACATTTATGCCCAAATGGCAGTGTATTTTGTAGAGCACAGTATTTTTTTTCTTTTTTCAGTTTTTTTTTTCGATGTAGTACGTTTGACAGTTCTCCTCAATATCTTTGAAGTTTGTTTTTTTTCGGTTCGAAATTTAGATATTAGAAAATTCCATGTTCGAGAATTCGATGATCGAAAATGCCACGTTCGAAATTCAATGTTCGAAAGTGCCATGTTCGAAATTCAATGTTCGAAAATTCAAATAGAACAATCACGGGTGTATGTTATAAAACCAATTGAAATAATCCCATTGTTTTTGGGAACTTATTCCATTGAAGCTATGTCCGAAAATTCGGAAATAACTCAAAAAAAAGCATGAAATTATTTCCAAACAAAAGTATGGACGTAATTCTGTTCGATCCACAAAAATGGAATTAAGTCCAACGGGTAGGCCGATTTCGTTCAAATTTTCGGACGATCTTCAAAATTGGGATTTGACGGTCTGAGCCACCCTTGGGTACCCTCATACAAATTTTCCCCCTTTTTGAACTTTTCTTGAATGACAATATCATGAGAACGGCAAAGTCAATCCTGATCAAATTTTCACAGATAACGTAACTTGAGAGCCCTTTTTAAGAAACCGTTTGGACGCCAGAAAAATCAACGTTATTCGTTGTAATTTTCACATTGGAACAACCCGAGGGGTGAAAATTGAATTAACACCTCGTATTTTTTTCATTTTACCCCTCGGGTCAACGTTTACCCCTCGCAACATAAATTGACCGTTAACAATATTTACTGAAAAGTCGTTGACTGAAACTTATGAAATGTACATGTAGAACAAATTTATCGAGCGTTAAATTAATTAAACTTGACTATCTTACAATTTGATTAAAAAATCGTTGAAAACATAGAGATTCGCCTGAAGATGGCGCACCCTAGTTCAAATTCATTGTAATGTGGCATGGAAAAATTGTTGAATTATTCGAAGAATTTTGAACAAACAATTATATTTCGCTTGCGTCACGTAAAATTTGATATCACTCATTTTATTGGCAGGATCTTTCAGTGTGCCTCTCTGTTCATACCTCGTTTAGAGGGTTTTGCTTTTCCGCACATGAAATGTGATCAGGCTCAAATTTTGACCAGTCTCTGTTCACCATAGGAACAAATCTGTCTTACTTACAAGTAAACATACCAAACTGAGAATGACGAAACAAAAATTGAGGGACCCGTCCTCCACCCCTCGACCCTCCCTGTGAAGTCAGGGGGTCTCCCCCCTAAATCGATGAGGGGGGGTCCCCAAAAATATCAAATTCGAATTCTACGCGCAAAACTACGTCAGAATGCATATTCGTAATTTTCCCCCTCGACCTATGTCCCTCAAAATTGCATATGTAAAGTTGCCCTCCCATGGGGGTCAAAAATTACCAACTGATTTTTCACCCACTTGGAGCACTCCGATCACTTCCAAATGTATGAGCAACTAAACCTCATTTTGTCCAAGGATTTTATTTCTGCCCTCTAAACCCCCTACGAGCATCCCCCATACGAAATTTTCATTTTTTTTCGAATTATTCCCTCCCATGCCCTTTCTGGGGTTCAAAATAATACAACTAGATTCTTCACTTAAAAATAATGGGGGTGGGTTATACATACCAACACTACTTATTATTTTCTCATATCCAATCGGTCTGTGATAATGATTGTTGAAAATTTTTGTCTCAGGTTGGGATGTTTACTTGTTAGCACTTTTTTGATTTGGATACTCAGTTTTGGTACCTCCGGTGCAAAATGGCATCGTCGTTATCGTCGTAGTCTGTACGTTAGCACGATAGCTCTTGAACGGGGTCTCAAATACCAAAGTGACAAAAGCAAACTTTTTCGGTGAATTTGAGTTATATCGGTGTAGCCGTTTCGGAGCGGTGTGCATTCAAGTGCACGTGAGTTGGGTTTTCAGTACATTTTTACACATAAACTGATTTTCACATTTTTCATGCTGCTTGCGTCATTTGAAAGATATTGAAGTATTCGAATAATGCACAAAATGTATCTTTATGTTGAAAAATCATGAGATGTGAAATTGATGCACTAAAGTGCACATACCTTGTCCAAATACATTGTATGAAAAAAGAACCCGTTTTCATAGCAGAACCAATGTGGTTTTCATTTAATTTAATTATATTATCAAAATTTACAGGCCTTTCTCCAAGTTCACAATATCGAGTTACTGTTCGAGCGAAACATTTGCGTGCTCCTGGTCAAGCTCTACAAATTCCACCTCAAGAGGAAGCACCTGGAGCTTACACCGATTTTAGAACGTTAACAAAAGGCCTTCCAGATCCTCCACAGGTAAAATACACAATGCGACACGAAATTTCGTGGGCGTGTGTAATTGGATGTACACCTCGAGTATACCAAAACCTCAAAAGAGTTTTGCAAAGTTAGCTCGATTTTATTTTTTACACTCTCATTAAAGAACAGTGTTTCAAAGTTCATTTCATCATTTTTGTACAGTCACTTCGTTTCTATGTAATTTGAAGTCTCATTTCCACTGAACCTGACGCAAAAACTTTGATATATCGAATACCTATAGGGTTTGAAAAAAAATAATTTTGGGAATAAAAATGTGTCCCCAATCTCAAGGGTTCGCCGAGGGGAGCCCCCCTGAATCCTAAACTTCGTCGGATCGAAAAATGATGTATGGCGAAGTTGTTCAGAATGATGAGAGGACTAAAAATTGAGAGGGACCCCCGGGTATCGGACCTTTGGGGGGACCCCCTTACAAAACCGAGTCCACAGGAAACTAAAATGTCAATTCGAATTTTACGCCCAAAATTACGTCGGAATGCATAATTTAGCCGAGCCGATATGTAATTTGAAATAAAAATGTAAATATGTAACCAAACAACATATGGTGATATATTTCATAAAGAACACTTCAATCTCTACCTACAGTGTGAGTTTCATTGAGTTTGTGTGTCGCATTTCCGAATGAGATCGGTGAATCATGCATATACTCTGTACGTCCTCTCGGGCACTCAGTGCCCCCAAAAAAATTCCATATATTTTGTATGGAAAATTTTTGGGAAGCTTATTTGGATCGAACATAAATTTGACAGACAATTTTAATCCCAATTGGGATCCATGTCAATTTTCATGCAAAACCCTCTGTGGGCATCCATATTTCGAAATGATTTGTTAAGAAGAAAGTCTTTAATTTTGTCAGCACAGGATGTGGAATATAGCTGCGAGTCTGACGCACACATACATATCATTGCTTTCAAAATCGGTAGAGTGATTTTTGAAATATTGCAGAAATTCGATTTTTTTTTTCAAAAAATGTCAATTTATCATACAAAATATACCACGGGCACTGAGTACCCGAGAGGACAGAAATATGATGAGATCTCAGAGGACAGGTCTAAGGTTAAAGTCCTCTCATAATTTTGAATTAGTTCGCCATACATCATTTTTTGATCCGACGAAGTTTAGGATTCGGGGGGGTGGCTCCCCTCCGCGAACCCTTGAGATCGGGGAAAAAATGTTATTCCCAAAATAATTTTTTTTTAAACCCTATAGGTCTGTGTATTCGATATATCAAAGTTTTTGCGTCAGGTGGATATCTTTACTTATCAGTGACAGTCCAACGTGATAGTATGTTCTTTTGCGATCTTTCGATTTTTAAGAATTTCGCTATTTTCATATGTGCCAAGTGAACGGATTATAGTAATGGCTTTTCGCATAATTTATGCATATATAAAGCTGCAAAAAGTAATGGCTGTATGCATAATTTATGCATATTTTACCCATATTTTACCCTTTTTTATGCATATCTGGAAGGTAGAAAAATGCATATTATAAGCATATTCCTTATATTTCAAAAACGAATTAAACTGATTTCAAGAACTTGTTATTGTCATTTAATTCATAAGTTAAGCATACTCTGAGGCGTATTAATAATACATAATTATGACTTTCTTCAAAGAGAAAATTGTCCAATTGCATGCATACATATATCATACATATAGCATAAATAATGCATAAATAACACTGTGCAACATTTTTCGAGTGATGTTCTCAGGGGTGAACCGAACCAATATAAAATGAAAGTACTATTATATAGTAGTAAAACTCCAAAGAGATTTTTCGAGATTGGCTCGAATAAACAAATTTCATTATCACACCCATTTTCGCTTTCAGTACGATTTTTCAAAAAAAGTACCTCTCTTTGGAGGCCTTTATTTCGTGAACGGCTTGGAATTCTCCTTTAAAATCTGAAGCAAAGTTTTAGCCCTGAATATACTGAACAACTTTGCTGAACATTATGATACCAAAAAGTCACATCTAGAACCACAAATATAGCAAAATGTTCAGAAATGCCACTTTTTTACCCCTTTTTTCACACACAACAATATTTCATAAACGCTAGGAGATTCGATTTTACTGTCCAGAGGAAAGTTGTAGATCTTGACGTGGTAAACCATTGCTGTGCAGGAGTTGAATCGAAAAAAACGAAAAATCACCCTCAAATCACGTTTTAGCCTTTGATTATGAACTCGAGGCTTTTAAAAATGAAATGAAATCATCTAAAAAGATTTTGCGTAGCTCTTGGAATCAACCCAAAATGTGACACCTGATGACAATATGATGAAATTATCGATAATGTATGCTCAAACATATAACAAACTAACTGGTTCCCGGTGCGCTTCGCTACACCCAAAACAAAATACGAAATAAAACTGAAATGGACTTTTCTCTTTAATCTCACTGTGCGACAAAATCAAACTCATCGAAAGTAAATTGGATCTCTCTAAAACAGCGGGTTACTAGAAGGCGAGCTGAGAAAAACCTCATCTTTGATTTTGCTCTAGCACGTCAATTTTTTTTTGTTATCTTGATATTTCGACTGTTTTCTCGATTTGTTGTGATTTTTGTTGATTTTTTTGAGTCAAATTTTAGTCTATAGCTCGATACTGGCTAAGAATTTTGAATTACAATGTTCAGCAAAGTTGTAGCTAAATGTATTTCAAACAAAATTGCTGAATATACTATACATCTAATATCACAATTGTAGGAGCAAAATGTCGAAAAAAACGTGATTTTTTCGATTTTTTCACTCAAAACTCATTAAAATGTCCACATTCCATTAACATTAACATTTTAAATTTATATCAACTGCAAAGTTGTAGCTAAATGTATTTCGAACACAATTGCTGAACAAACTATACATCTAATGTCAAAACTGTAGAGTCCATGGAGCAAAATGTCAAAAAAGGTTATTTTTCGACCATTCCATACCCGATCGATCAAAATTCACATCGACCCTCCCAGATACCTTTCGAAATGGTTGAGATATCGATCGTCAAATTTTACCTTAATTTTTGCAACAAGTAGAAAATTACGACC
This sequence comes from Aphidoletes aphidimyza, assembly GCA_030463065.1. Classification (NCBI taxonomy): domain Eukaryota; kingdom Metazoa; phylum Arthropoda; class Insecta; order Diptera; family Cecidomyiidae; genus Aphidoletes; species Aphidoletes aphidimyza. The sequence continues at coordinate 15,383,454 of CM059998.1, read as the reverse complement.
AAACGACCCCGAATTTTTCTTAGTTGGACCTAAACTAATCGAACCATATATAAATTTTTCAAATCCGGGAGGGCCGATGTGAATTTTGATCGGTCACCCGGTTTTTTCGACATTTTGCTCCATGGACTCTACAGTTTTGACATTAAATGTATAGCACAACGCTACAGCATTTTTACGCAAATCTTTTACCAATTATTTTCTGTTAGTGTGATGCCTCCTGGTTCCAAAAATGCAAACATTTTGAATTTCTTAAGCATTGGAGCCTAGCTACAGTCCAAAATGTGAAAAAAGTTATTTTTCGGGTATGACACCGACGTTATGGATCATAAGTCGAGTACCGTTTGAGATATTTTAAAAAGTAGACCCGCGTCTGAAAGGTATAGACGACCCGCAAATTATTCGTGTTCACTTTTTGAAATCGATGGATAGACGAGAGAGCTACGGGTTCACAAAGGCCCTCTACCCAGGATTTTTTTTCGATGTGACTCACCTTTATCGAGCTATATCTCAAGAACCACTACAGATTTGTTCAATTTTATACACTCGATCTTTTGGCACCAAATATACGAAGATTTTAAGCCATCAACCACTTCAATCAAATAATAAATGTAGAAGATATTCGAAATAAACTGAAATTTTCAGAAATTCGGTACAAATGAACACTATCCCATTCAAATTACCATAAATCGGAAACTAGCAAAGATATTCTAAAAAGTAGACATGCGTTTGAAAAGTATAGACCGCTCGCAAATTTTTCGTGTTCACTTTATTTTGAAATCGGTAAACAGATGGAGGAGCTATGGGCTCGCAAATTAGAAAAATAGTGTTTTTTCACAACTTTTCACAATTTTGTTCATTCAACTCCAAAAGTTCATCGAAAATGTCCCTTTTCTTTGTTCGTTTGTTCTTTTTTTGCCACATTACAGTAGCCAATGGAAAAATACATCGCCTATCCGAACATATCAAGGCCAAAAAACCGCTTTAGAGCGCTTTTCATAGCTCATTACCACATAGAAACACGAAAAATTTGCGAGCGGTCTATACTTTTCAAACGCATGTCTACTTTTTAGAATATCTTTGCTAGTTTCCGATTTATGGTAATTTGAATGGGATAGTGTTCATTTGTACCGAATTTCTGAAAATTTCAGTTTATTTCGAATATCTTCTACATTTATTATTTGATTGAAGTGGTTGATGGCTTAAAATCTTCGTATATTTGGTGCCAAAAGATCGAGTGTATAAAATTGAACAAATCTGTAGTGGTTCTTGAGATATAGCTCGATAAAGGTGAGTCACATCGAAAAAAAATCCTGGGTAGAGGGCCTTTGTGAACCCGTAGCTCTCTCGTCTGTCCATCGATTTCAAAAAGTGAACACGAATAATTTGCGGGTTGTCTATACCTTTCAGACGCGGGTCTACTTTTTAAAATATCTCAAACGGTACTCGACTTATGATCCATAACGTCGGTGTCATACCCGAAAAATGACTTTTTTCACATTTTGGACTGTAGCTAGGCTCCAATGCTTAAGAAATTCAAAATGTTTGCATTTTTGGAACCAGGAGGCATCACACTAACAGAAAATATTTGACAGAAAATTTGCGTACAATTTTTTTTTAAATTTTGTAGCATTGTGTAGTATTATTATAGTTCAGCAATTTTGTTCGAAATACATTTAGATACATCTTTGCTGACCACTAGTAAGTAGTCCCTTTAATCGCTCAGCTGGAGAATGAATTTGGTCATGCATCGAACCAATTCGATGATGTCAAATGGTTTATTCTTAGCTCTTCAACATTTATTTTTCAGTTTCCTGAATTTGTTTTACGTCGTTCCCAGCCAAATTTGTCAATAGACTATAAGTTGTGTTTTCAATCGATTTCACTTGCAAAAAAAAAAACAATTAGAAATGGAATAGTAAAAGCGAAATATGATTGAGCTGTCAAATAGACAACAACACAAAAACCAATAAGAAAATAAGTTTCAAACATTTCTATCTTAGTCACACAAATAATTTAAAGTTGTTTCGAAATACAAAAACACATGAAATCAGAACTCCGCAAAATACATATCGATTTCTTAACGAAAGGTGTTTAATTTAAACAATTAATTTATCAAGTGAAAACATAACCTAAATCACATAAGACAATACAGTGCAAAATGGATTAACGTACAAACAAAAATGAGTGGAAAAAATGTCCAGCAAAACCAGAGATTAACCAGAGCAAATACCGTCAAAAAAGCCGAAAGAAACGGAAAAGCCGAAAAAAAGAATCCCAAAGTCAAATTATTGAGCTGAAATCCAATGTTGAACAATGTATGGAACAAATGTACGGCACCGACGATGATTTGCAGCGAATGAGTAAATTGACCGAATTGAAAATTAGTGGCATCGCACACACCAACAACCAAAACTTGTGCGAAATTTTCAACGAGATCGAAAAAATGGTAGAATTCGATTTGTCAAACGTAAACAATGCCAACTTTCACGAGAATTCTCAAACGAAACCAATCAACAAACACCAGTACACCAACGTCAATGGTAATCATTAAGTTCGTTGCCAACCACATTCGTAATGACTTTTACAGTCGTTACTTGAATGAAATTGCAGCTTAAAAGCCAATCATGTCCGAAAATATTAACCTGCCTGAAGGTACACGCATTATCATTGGTGAAAATCTCACAGCTAAGAATTTTGGTATATTCATTGAAGCCAGCAAACTTAAAAAACAAGGAAAACTGTGTCAGGTGTTTACGCATGAAGGACTTGTTCAGGTAAAAGCATGTAAAAACACAAAAGCAAATGCCATTCGCTCATTAAGACAGCTCGAAATGTTAACGCTTGCAAATCCACCATTGGAAAATCAACAAGACATACAACGAATCCGATCAGCGGCAGCACTGATGAACAACAACCGATGGCGACTGGCGACTAAACACGGCAACAACAACAAGAACAAACCAACGCAAACCAATTTCCATAATAATAACACCAAATAAATTCAAGATTACTAATGAATGGACATTTTCCTTACTCACTTTTATGTAATTTACTGTAAATAATAACAGGTATTAACAGGTAGTAATTTATTGAAAAAAATTCTTTTTTCTTTAAATTTTCGCTATTTTACGCTATTTTACATAGCTTTTTCTCTTACTTTACTAGTTTTAAGTTAATTAGGTCTAAATTTTTTGTTTTTGGATACGATATTGAATTTTCAACGGAACTGAATATCTATCATACAAAATCACCAATCGAAAATAGCTTTTTCGATATTCACCTTGCAAAATATCATCGATACATTCATACTCTCATACATTTCTCGACACATTTCGTACATCTGATCATTCGCCTTCTCAATATGCCATGAAATTTGAAATTTTTATATCAAAATGTTGGGGGACTGCGTAGTAAGATAAAATATGGATTGAAAAATGAAATAACACTGGCAAACCTTGATCTTGTGTCGTTTACTGAAACATGGCATAACGACAAGTTCAGCTCCAACGAAATTGTTGATGATTCATACAATGTTTTCAGAGCTGATCGTTCCGTCGATAAATACTACATATTGATGCATTTCGCATGATACCAATGAAGACATAAGGGGAGGTGGTTGTTTATTAGCCATCAAGAACAATATTTCAGCGGTTCGAATCACTGAATGGGAAAATGAGACACTATTTGATAATGTATGGATCAAAATCAATACTAGCGGAAATTCAAAAATATTTATTAATACGATTTACATACCCCCATGGGCTAGTTTTGATCATGTAAAATCATATTATGAACAAATAAGTGACATTGTTAGCACCAGAGAACCATATACGAGATTTCTCATACTTGGCGATTTCAACCTAACAAGTATCGACAGGTTTCCTAGCGGCAATCATCAAACACCATTAAGATATGAGGGAAGAATAGCCAACGAATTTCTAAATACACTCAACGCAACTATACAACAAAAAAATGGCATAAAAAACGCATCATCTCGCACACTTGATCTCATTCTCTCAAATATTCACATTCTGGTGAAACATGGACATCCGATTGTAGATAAAGATAACTACCACCCAGCACTAGTTTTTGATATTGATCGTGGTGATATTAAGTTTCTAAAAAGCAAAACAGCAAAATATAATTTCTTACAGGTAGATTACGAAAGTATCAACAATGAGTTACAAACGATGAATTGGAATGATTTGATGAATACAAACAATATAAATTTACATTTGACATTTTCTACAATAAAATCAATGAACTGATACACAGGTACACACCCATTTGCACACTCAATTCTGACAAATATCCAAAATGGTTTTCGGAAAAATTGATTGATTTAATTGTTTTAAAAAAATATTACAGGCGTAAAATGAAAATGCCTAACGGTGAATGTTTTGTTATACTCTTTCGCAAGAAAAGGAGGAAGATAAAAAGAAAATGTCTAAAAAACTACATATTCAACATAGAACCATTGATAATCTTCAACCCCAAATCCTTTTTTGCATAAACTAAATCTCAAAACCAATCGAATAAATTACCATCTGCTATTTCATATAAATTCAGTTGATTTATTTGCCGAATATTTCTCTAGTGTATATGAAAATCATTCTGATGTGTTTGATTTGAATGTCTCAGATGAAATACACGATCTCTATATTAATAATGAAACGATTACTAAAGTAATTTCGGATATTAATGTATTTAAAACAAACAGTCCTGACGGCATTCCGGGTATATTCTACAAATACACTGCCGAGCACATTAAAACTCCGCTTTACATATTATTCAACCTCTCAGTAAAATCAATTATATATCTAGACAAATGGAAAATCAACATGAATGTCGAAAACTATAGACCGATTAGTATTTTGTCCTCAATTGCAAAAATATTCGATAAGATCATTTATCTACATATACGTGACAAAACATCGCATCTACTAACATCGTGTCAACACGGATTCTGCATGGGAAAATCCACCCTCACAAATCTTCTTGAATTCACTTATTACATCACACAAAATATGATGAATGGTGGGCAGGTTGACTCCGTACTGATGGATTTATCAAAAGCATTCGATAAAATCTGTCATGCAATTCTCTTACGTAAACTAATTCAGCTTCAGATCAACAAGCAGACAATTAATCTGATACGATCATATTTGGTAAATAGAACGCAAATAGTATGTGTATATGGCGAAAAATCACAACTAATTAAACCAAAGTAGTCCGTCCCTCAGGGCTCAATTTTATCACCAGTACTGCTTTATTCATAAATGACCTACCGCAACTCATTGTATCTTGTATTGCTTTATGCAGACGATCTTAAAATACTCTCCAGGATCAGAACCATTGATGACGCGATTACACTGCAAAAGGATATTGACACAATCGTCAATTGGTGTCAGGCCAATAAACTACAAATCAATATATCTAAATGCAATGTTATATCCTTTACACGCAAAAGAGAAGCCACATTCCAATACTTCAACTATAATATTAATAGCCACACGCTCAATAGAGTTCAATCAGAGACTTGGGTGTATTATTTGACTCGAAATTAACTTTTGAAAACCACATCAAAACAATCACAAATAAGGCATATAGGATGCTTGGCTTTATCTCACGATCATTGAACCACTTTAAATAGCCACAAACATACAAACTCCTCTATTTTACATATGTTCGTAGTAATCTCGAGTACTGCTCTCCAGTTTGGAGTCCACACTATGATTTACACATTGGTACGATAGAAAAAGTCCAAAGAAGATTCACAAGAATATTGTTCAAGAGGTTTCATTACCCAAGTGAAAAACATTATAACATGCGCAATGTCAGGCTTGAATTTTTGTCACTTGAAGAACGCCGGGCAATCACTGATGAACTTACATTGTACAAAATATATTCAAACATATTAATTACAACATTGAACAATCAAATGAGACTAAACACAGGAACAAGATTCACCAGGCAAAACAACATATTTTATCTACCGCATGTCACCAACAATGTAGAATATTTTGCTCCAATGATACGAATGCAGAGAGAACACGATGAAAATTTTAATATGGTAAATCTGGGGGAGGAATCATTCAATACGTACAAACGTTATATAATATATGAGATCAAAGAAAAGAGTTTAGTTTTCGATTACAGATCTATTGAACCGAATGCAAATTTGAGCTAAATAATAAAAACAACTTAAATATAATCAAACTTATGAGTTTGGAGCCTGATATACAAACTTTTAGCGGCCCAATCTCTAACATCATGTTAGTTTATCCAATGATTTTCTTTTTTTTATATCTATGACTAGCTAATTCCCGGTGCGCTTCGCTACACACATAAAAAAAATTAAGAAAACATAATGAAAACTCCTAGCATTGGTCTTAAGAAATTTTGAGAAACTACCGCAAGTAATGCGGTACATCTGAATAGAGCAATGTTCCAAATACAGCCATATCACCGTCTTTGTTGACATACTTGCAGATTTATTTTATTGACTTTACTGATATAAATAAGTAAAAAAACTTCTTATTCTGGTGTAAAATTGAGAATTTTACACTAGAATAAGAAGTTTTTTTACTTATTTATATCATTTAATGACTGGTGTAGTAGTTCCACAAATAAAACATGACTTTACTGAATTGCACATTTCAACGTTGAGTTAAGACTGAAATGTCAGCAATGAGTTGTATGGCACTACCTATTATCAATGGCAATGTGTTGATTTTGCATTCTGATTGTTGCTGTATGGCCTTTATCTTCTGGTGACTGACGTCGATACAACCCGTAACTCGTGATTGTGTCAGAAGTCAATGCTCTTGGGTACCGCTTCAAACATTTTCCATCGATCATGCACGGTGAATTCATATTTAGTGCACCGCAAGGGCCGTGAATCAGACGGGTACATATCAAACGAAAAACCTCTGAAAGAGGTAAAACTCGAGTGACAGAAGCAAAATGCGAAATACAAAATTTGTGATATGAAATTTGTGCCGAAAATAAAAGTTATATGAATTTTGTAGTGTTGTCAACGAACAAAAACCAAGATCCACGAACAACGAGAAAAAAGGTAAAAAAAGTGATTTTTCGCAATGTCTGAATTTTGAAGTGACATGATATCGATAGGAATGAACCCTAGGATTCATTCGAAGCCAAGAAATACCCAAAAAAATGTTCGCGAACCCCCATTTTGTCCGAAAATCTAATCACGAACAGTTTGTTTGCAAACAAGTGTTCGTGGATTGGATTTTCGGCCGAAATTTGGGTTCGCAAACATTTTTTTGGGTTTTTTTTGGCCTCAAATGAATCCTAGGGTTCATTCCTATCAATATCATGTCACTTCAAAATTCAGACTATGCGAAAAATCTCTTTTTTTACCTTTTTTTCTCGTTGTTTGTGGATCTTGTGGTTTGTTCGTTGACAACACTAGAATTTTGTAAACAATTTTTCAGGTGGTCACTTTTTGGCCTTTAGAGGCCGGCCACGGCCAAGATGGCGGCCAAATCAAAAACTTCCAGAATAAAAGTTGCTTAGTTTTTCATGTACTACAATCCCTGAAAGTTTGAAAAAAATCGGGAGATGGTACGAACATACATACATACATACATACCCAAAAAATATTATAAACTGATAGATGGAGGCGCCACGAATAAATTTCACATGGCCATAACTTTTCAACCTATGGTCCGATTTTAAGGGTTGGGATGTCGTTGGATTCGTATTGATGCGTAAAATCATAAAATATCAGGTTCAGAAATATTGAATCTATTTTCACCTGGGTTGAGGCCGAAAAACTGAAAATTAGCCGAAATTTTCCTACCGCGATATCTCCACATTCGTTGGTAAAATTTCGAGTATGTATACTTTTTTTGCGCTAATTTTCAAAGACCTTTCAGATGGTATATGACACAAATCGCTCGGACTCATAGATACAAAGTTCGAAACTTGCTGTATATATACTGAGTAGACTTTTCGCACTAGAGGTGCTTTCGTCACTCGTGTGGACATGCCGTCCACTGTGATTTTTCTTTACAATCTCAAATAAGTGCGGATCTGTGGCTTCATCTGGAATTTCAGCTGATTTGATGTCATCAATTTGATCCGGTGTAATTTTGCGCACCAGCCATATTAAAATGTGTGCGTGAGGCAACCCCTCTTTTTTGCCATTCGATTGAATACATCCAGAAGCGCACATCTCCAAATATTTTCAATTTTATCCCTCAATCATATCCCTCAATGCTTTGACTTTCTGACGAAATACAATTGGTGATGTCGTGTCGATCTGTTGACTTTTGTCCATCGTATAAGTTATTTGTGAAATCGGCCCACTGTGGGTTACACGTAAATGTCAGAAATAAGTAAGGTCTTCCGTATTTCCGCACATATGAAATTGCATCTTGAGTGTATTCGTGCATGTGACGCGGACTGCCTACATATGTTGATGGCAGTATCATTAAAGGTCCAATGTCATTTACGTTGCCATCATTGACCACTGCGTCTCGCAAATGTATGTATTCTTCCGAACGCCATCTGAATTAAATGAATCGAAGATAATAAAGACGTTCTGCTTCAATTTTTGCATACATATCCACAGCGTATTGATGGAAAAGTCGGCCACATCTCAAAATGAAATTATCTTCTTGTGGACGAATCATAAATCTGTACGAATTATTATTCGTTATACTTCATTCCACTAACTTTTTTTGTTACATCACGGCCTGTTCGTGGATCTACCATTGGAATATTGATATGGTAGCCATCATCACCCTTCCAATGCAACACGCGGGTATATTATTGCATCATAGCTACGGTGAAGGTCTGAGACACGTTGTAATTGCTTATTTCTTCGATGTAATACAATATCACGTGGTAGAGACTGTTCACCGACAATTACAATGGCCACTTCATCGATCGTTGGAGCATTAAATCATGGGTCGTTGGCATGCTCTCCAAAAGGAGTTTTTCCTGCTCTCTTTATGAATTTGTGATTGTCAGGTGGCATATGATCAAGAGCGGTTTTGAACAATCTAATTGTACAACGTCGATCCAATTCACGATTTGCATCTCCAATGAAATATATTTGCAAAGATGAATAATCGCGATGAGCAAATGGCAACAATGAGCCAGCTCGATGATAAATCTGACCCTGGATCTGTAATGTATGTGAAATGTAAGGAGACATTGGATCAGAATTATACCGCATGAAGATGCGGCATGAAGTAATCACCTTGAATGTCGGCATAAAATTGTTTCTTACAATGTTCGATGTCATTTGGAATGCCGCATTGTATTCTTGTATCTGAGATAAAAAAACGCTTCGACAGTGGTGATGTTCCCATAATCAATGAACGCAATGGATCGGGTGAATATGGAGAAAAAATGAAGAAGAGAAAAAGTACATGTATTCAGTTTAACAATCCAATTGAAAATACCACCGGCTATATAGATACAACAGATGTGACACTTGATTGTGTGTCAATGTTGCAATATTCAAAAAAGTCAATCATATCTGTGGGACATTTGGGATATTTGAGATAGCAGTTCTGGTCAATCCTTGGGTCCACCAAAACCCACTTCCAGAATTTTTGTTTCTTACTTTCTTGACGTAGTTGAATTAATAGCACAAAAAAGAACATACGGAAAACAGAAGCGTTTGCATTCTCTCACCACGCCATGCGTTTTAGTGTATTTGTTGTTGTTTTTGGCATTTGTATGGAACTGGAAGGGGTCATCTTTGAAGTGGCATATCTCAGGAACGACTCGACCGATTTCGGATTTTAATAGCTATAAACCATCTCCAGGAGGTCCCCAAGGTGTGGTGGTTTGGATCAATTCAGCCGTTCTCAAGATCATCGCGCACATCACGGATTTACATTGATTTTTATATATATAGACTAGCTGGTTCCCGGTGCGCTTCGCTACACCCAAAACAAAATACGAAATAAAACCGAAATGGACTTTTCTCTTTAATCTTTGATCTCGACAAAATTTAGCAAACACTCAAATGCCAATCGCCTCCCATCAAAGGCCATTTTCAAATATCGGCAGTTCCACACGAAGTCGGACAAAAATTGGAAGACATGTCTCCGATTTGGCTGAAAATTAAACACATCACTCGAATGCCCCAAAAAATGAGATTTTTGAGACGGCCACATTTTTGGCTCCCCAGTTGGAAGGGTTTGGCTGGGAGAGGATAGTCCAGTTTTTGGATTTTGGCCGAAATCGCAAAAAGTGCTACTTTTCAAGAGTCATATCTATAGTTCCCTAGGGAACCACTCTACCGATCTGAAGCATATCCATATCGTTTGAGAGGTATTGTGACCCATTGCAAAAAAATTATAAGAGAGGATCCGCAGGGGTTAGTCGATGAATATTTTTTTGAAATTGAAATTTCAAACTCAAATAGCAAAACACACGTCAAAAAAATTTCCAATTTTATGTTTTCAGTTGATTGTCTGTCTCAAACCGCTTTTATATAAGTTTTCACCTCACCTGTCTTATAATGTATTTTTATAGAAAACACTGTTCGACAAATTTCAACTTTTTGTCTGATGTTCAATGAATACGCGTTGGAGAGGTATTTAGATTCTAATCAATTTTGGTGCATAATATGTGTAAATTGAACGATCCGTTCCAAAGTTATTGACGAAAAAGTGGATGGATGTCTACCGAAAAATTAAAGTTTTGTCACAAATTTTCAATTTTGAGACTTCAATTCACTCAGAAATCTTTTTCAAAGTCCATATTTCTTTTTTCAGGATCCGATTTCTATCTATTACAAACATTTTGAGCTTTTTAAATTCAAGATTGAGCTAAAAATTATAGTTTTATGATCATTTTTGTAAACTCATCAAAAGTCAAGTGCGAAGTGGAAATTTTCATGGGCGTAGGGATGAGTCCCAAAGAGAGATATTAGAAAATGTTTATGGCCATTTTCGGATTCCTCGAGTTCGAATCCACTCTTTCGTCAATAACTTTGGAACGGATCGTTCAATTTGCACATATTATGCACCAAAATTGATTAGAATCTAAATACCTTTCCGAAGTGAGGTCTATTTTTTACGATTTTCACCTTTTACACATTAAACGGCTAAAACATTTCCATCACAATCTTCACCAGTCTCAGCTATGATTTGTTCATACATGTCAAGGCAGAAAAATCGCCTCTTGACAGTCTTCTCGACCGAAATGTCAGAAGACAAATATTTTTAATATGTGTCACATATCATAGTAGTCTTATATTATACTTTCAATAAAGATAGTTAGTTCATACTTCAATAGCTTACTATTCAGACGTGTTTCTATTCCTATCATTCTAATACATTACAATATGAGACTCATACACACAGTAATATCTCATAAATTGTAGGGAATGTGACTTCACTTGTAGATCTTGACGTGACAAAAAATGTATCTCAAGGGGTCGACCCCAAAAAATCACTCCCCGAGGATCCGGATGCACCCAAAATGTTACCATTTTTGGGGGGCTTTTTCATCCTTCAGGGGTGAATTTTTTGGGTCGACTCCGGTAGAAGAATTTTTCATCATGTCAAGACCTATACTCTCAAAAATTTCAATACACTGCTATACGATTTTTCGTTTGTACAGTGGTTTAACTGCTGTACGTATTACTTTACCGCAAACCGAAGGTTAAGGGGAAGTATTGCGATCGGCCAAAATTTTGAAATCGCTAAAAATCGGTTTTCTATCCATTTAAAGACTATTTAAACACGAAAAAATGGTTTTTGTACTATGTCAATGTTAGTGTGGAACCTGTCTGACGTGCGTTGTGCGTTGTAGTAATTTTCGAACATGGAATTTTTGAACATGAAATTTTCGAACTTGGAATTTTCGCATATCTAGATTTCGAACAGATAAAAAACAAACTTCAACTAACTATAATTGATGCGGAACAGTCTGGCAAGCGTACGCGTGCTTTTTATTAAAATATACGATTCTTTGGATAGTAGCTATATAAATGTATTGTACAACAGGAACGAAGAACATCCGAACCAAATAGAATACAAAAATTGCCTACTATACCAAAAATCGAATAACTTAATACGCTCAGCAGATAAACCACTGTACAATACTAAAAATCGTATAGCAGTGTACTGAAATTTGTTTGTGTGTACAACTTTGCCAAAGGTAGTAAAACAAAATTTCCAACCTTTTGGGAGATATGATTCATAAAAGAATGGCATATTCTGACTAAAATAGCGGACTTTTGCAAAATCACCCACTTTACCAATACTCATTACACATTAACATTAACTCAGCTATATCTGCCAGTTACCTCCCAAACCATCTTACAGAAAGGTAAAAACTTATATAAAAGCGGTTTTTGACAGGATATCAACTGGAAACATAAAATTGGAACTTTTTTTGACGTGTGTTTTGCTATTTGAGTTTGAAATTTCAATTTCAAAAAAATGTTCCACAAGTTTTTTTTGCCAATTTCCTCAAAAATTCGATTTTAAGACGGTGAGGTGAAAACTGATATAAAAGTGGTTTGAAACAGGCTATCAACTGAAAATATAAAATTGGAAATTTTTCATGACGTGTTTTTACTTTTCCGCACATGAAATGTGCTTAGGAAAAGTATTGGTTTTGCCTCAAAAATTCAACTAAACATTACTTGAGTAAATGAACTCCGATCGGGCTCAAATTTTGACCAGAGTCTCAGTTCACCATGGGAACAAAACTTGATTTTCACTTTTTTTATTTGGATACTCGGTTCTGGTAGCTCCGGTGCAAAATGGCGTCGTCGTCGTCGTCGTCGTCGTCGTCGTCGTCGTAGTCTGTACGTTAGCACGATAACTCTCGAACGGAGTCTCAAATCCCAAAGTGTCAAAAGCAAATTTGTTCAGAATTATTACCGGATGTTTCCTATTGAATTTGAGCCCAATCGGTGTAGCCGTTCCAGAGATATGTGCATTCAAGTGCACGTGAGTCGGGTTTTCAGTACATTTTTACACAAAAACTGATTTTCACATTTTTGACTCTCCTGACCGTATTTTTCAACGAAAATTCATGCTGCTTGCGTCATTTGAATGGTATTCAAGCGCGCTTGACGTTTTACGTATTCAAAAAGTGCATAAAATGTTTCTTCACGCTGAAAAATCATGAAATGTGAACATGTTTGAAAATATACGAAATTTTTAGAAAATTCTCAGAAAATTGAACTGTAAAAAATGAAAATGACTCACAAATGGATTCTTAAATTGCACAGTATTGTCACCGGAGGTTTCCTATTTAATTTGAGCCATATTGGTATAGCCGTTCCAGAGATATGTGCATTCAAGTGCACGTGAGTCGGGTTTTCAGTACATTTTTACACAAAAACTGATTTTCACGTTTTTGACTCTCCTGACCGTATTTTCCAATGAAAATTCATGCAGTTTGCATCATTTGAAAGGTATTCAAGTCCGCTTGAAGTTTTAGATATTCATACAATGCACAAAATGTATCTTCATGCCGAAAAATCATGGAATATGAATACGTGTGAAAATGAACGAAATTCTTAGAAAATGCAAGTTTGATATGAATATATCTCAAGAAAGGAGTCTCAAATCGCAAAATGAAGATGGCCAATTTGTTTTATTGTGTCAAAGAATGTTTTGTGTTTTGAACATTTTGCCCATATTCATGGCAGAACCAATACTTTCTCTCCTGACTGTTCGATGAATGAAATTGTTCAAGAGAAAAATCAATGCGGAAAAGTCGGGATTACGAATGTAATTCAATTTATTTGCAATTTGAGTTTGAAATTTCAATTAAAAAAAAATTTCGACGACTACCCTTCGCGAATCCTCTCTTATATTTTTTTTTTAGTGGACCTCAATACCTTTCAAACGATATGTTTCAGATTGGTCTAGGGGTTCCTGAGATATGATTCTCCAAATAATGCCACTTTTGGCGATTTCGACCAAAATCCAAAAACTGGACTATCCTCCCCCAGCCAAACCCTTCCACCTATAGAGATAAAAATTTGGCGATCTCATTTTCTCGGCATTCGAGTGATATGTTTAAATTTTCAGCTAAATCGGAAACATGACTTGCAATTTTTGTCCGACTTGTGTGGAATTGCTGTTATATAAAAGCGGTTCGAGACAGACAATCAACTGAAAACATAAAATTGGAATGTTTTTTGACGTTGGTGTTTTGCTACTTGAGTTTGAAATTTCAATTTCAAAAAAATATTCAACGACATACCCCTGTGGATCCTCTCTTATGATTTTTTTTTTTGCAGTGGGTCACAATGTGACACAACAAATATTTTTAATATGTGTCACATATCATAGTAGTCTTATATTATACTTTCAATAAAGATAGTTAGTTCATACTTCAATAGCTTACTATTCAGACGTATTTCTATTCCTATCATTCTAATACATTACAATATGAGACTCATACCCACAGTAATATCTCATAAATTGTTGGGGATGTGACTTCAGTGTAGATCTTGAGGTAACAAAAAATGTCCAAAAAATCACTCCCCGAGGATCCGGATGCACCCCAAATGTTACCATTTTTTTCGAGATAATCGCGTTTAAAGATTCAAAAGTCGATTTCTATGTCAAAAATAACTTTTTTCAAAAATATGGAAAATACAAACAGAAGTAGGCCTCAATACCTTTCAAACGAGATCTGTGCGGTTTTTTTACCTTTCGAAATGGTTGAGATATCGATCGTCAAAATGTTGAAAATTTCGACCAACCGACCCCGGATTTTTCTTAGTGTGACCTAAACTAATCGAACCATATATACATTTTTCAAATCCGAGATGGTCCACGTGAATGGTCGATAAGTGAAAAAAAAAACCAAAAGACCAACACCCCGAAACATTTTTCAATACAGATAGCTGTGTGTTACCTCGTCCATATTTTTGCCGAAGCCAAATACCTTGAGTTAAACTATCGGATGGCATCGTTGGTTTGAATAAAATTTGTAGGCTCGTTTTCGAGATATCTGAGTTTGAAAATTGAAATTTAAGTGTCAACAATTATTTTTTTTCAAAAAATCTACAAATATAAAATAAAAAAGACTTCAATACCTTTCAAATGAGATTAATGCCGTTTTTATACCTTTCAAATTGAGAGAGATATGGGTCATCAAAAGTTGGGCCTCTATATCGAAAACCCATAAGAATTTTGACAAATCGAGGCCGGATTTTTCTTAGTTGGACTTAAACCAATCGAACCATGTATAGACATCCTAGGGGGTCGATCCGGATTTTGATCGATTTGGTATGGAATGGTCGATATACAAAATGTACAAATTCAATAGTCGCTTTTTTATGGTATCTTACAATACAATTTTGAATCTTTTTATCAGAAAATTCATTGAATGTATCAAGCACAGAATTCATTGGCTTATTTTTTTTTTATAATTAAATTTTTCTAATGGCACTATTAATAGATTACTACTGCGAGTATATGACTAGATGATATATCACCAATGATCAATTTGTGAATAAAAACTACTTGAGCCACCATTCTTCGTTCATTCAAAGTTATCTACTGAAGTAGCGTCAGCATATTTAGTTCTGAAGAACTATGTGTCAATTTGGGTTGGGGTTTTCGCCAATGTTTCTTTCATTCCACAAACAGCAATTGTAAATTGTTTTGAAGAAAAAAAAACTGTTTGGGCTCCAAATTTCATCCTCTATCGGAAAAAATATCATTTTTATTTTTTTTAAATGCAATTAAGTATGAAAATTGAGGAAAAATCTAATGTTTCATGAAGCTAAAAAACCAGAATTACCTTGCAGTTTGTCGCTAAGAATTGTGTTTGTATGTTGTTTTTTGTATTTTATGAATTGAAAAGGTGGTAAAATCAATCAAATCCGCCTAGAAAGTGAAATACATCAGAATAAACAATTTTAATTCAGCACACTTCTAGATCTATAACTTCTCTGCAACCTTTCAGATCTTCAGCTTCACTCTGGACAGTAAAATAAAATTCCCAACCGTTAATGAAATATTTTTGTGTGTAAAAAAAGTAAAAAATTGGCCTTTATTGAACATTTTAGCTTTTAGGACTATTAAAATGTCATTTTTTTAGCGAAATATGCTGAAAAGAATTGTAGATTATGTCATTATCCATTACTTTGCTCAAGACAGCTTTGAAAAATTTCCAATGGTTAACAAGATATAGTTACCCCAAAGTGAAAATAGTGAAATTCTGAAAAATTGCGAAATTTCCTGAGAGTGTAAAAAATCAAATCGGGGTAATTTTACACAATCCTTTTGGGGTTTTGGTAGACTCGAGGTATACATCCAAAATATATCAGTTGCACACGCTCAGGATCCAATGAGTTGAAAAATGTTGCACAGTGTGCTGTTTGAAGTGCATTTTATCCTCGATTATATGCCTTTTGGCATGGTTATGCACTAGAGGGTTAAGACAGGTTTTCACTCCTAGCCGAAACTGATCGGCTCAGTACTCATTCAAGTGGTTTTTCAATAGGATATTCAAGTTGAAGCTGGACCTCAAGACGGAACGTTGTTAGTGACATGGTCGGCTGTCAACAGACCACCATCATCAGGGCCAGTCACAGGGTATGCAGTATATGCTGATGGAAAAAAGGTAATATTTCGTTTAATATAAGGGTAGTTAATTTTCCGATGAATTTCCGAGCCAACAATTTTCGGCAAAGGTGGTTTCTTCGCCAAAGGTTGTTTATTATAAATTTATGAAAAAAATTGTGTATAAAAAATGCACAAATTCATTTTTAATCAATATTTGCTAGCACCGATCAGTTAACCTATTTGCCAACCCTAACGGTTACGGAGTAAAATGCTGCGATTAACTGATTGCAAAATTGATTATTATCACATTTCTCTTCCTAAAGTTTTAAAATATTCAATCAAACGCTTTTTTATGGTATCTGTGCTCACATTGAAATCAACTATACAGGGTGACATCGAATTCCATACAAATCTCTCAATGACAAATTCCTAACCTCAAATGGAGGCGAAAATCTTACAAACTTTTCTAACTGGGCCTCTTTACCAAAGTTTTGGCCATTGGGCACTAGGGTGGTTCGATTTGTATCTACCAACGGTTTAAAAAACCCTTGTAGTACATGAAGAGCGGAACATTTTCCAAACTGCGGTCTTGATGTACTGGGCCAAAATATTTAGCAGGAGCGCGGTGTACTTACGGTGGTGAGAATCACGGAGAACGGCAGTTCTCCCAGTGGCGCACCAAAAAATACACTTTTGAGTGCAACACTATATATACGCGAGTTTTCGGATTCTGTGTTGCCAACCGATGTCATTCGTGGAATATGCATTGACGTGTAGCTTAGGACCAAACTAAACGAAAGCCGTCGTCAAAAATAATTTTTGTGGAACCAAAAAAGTTTTCGCTTGGGGGACGTATGGGGGTGTTTTTTTCAGATTATATAGCATATCTCCCGGGGGGTAACTTTGACCACTGTCGTTGAGCAACCAATCGATAGTACTCCTCAATACCTTTCCAACGAGTGCTCAACCATCGAAATCGGTTGACCCGTTCATAAGTTGTGTACGTTTTCTTAGAGAGGGGGGGTTTTCCCTGAAAATTGGGTTTGGTATGTTTGTTTGTTTGTGTGTGTGTGTGTGTGTGTGTGTGTGACTTTGTAGTTTGTTTCGATTTCTGTGATGTATAACATTATTTTTAGGGAGTGTGAGGGGCAGTTCAAAACCGTCGAGAACGGCCGAATTTCTTTAAATATAAGAAAATAAGCAGGGGGAGAGTGTCGAGGAGTCGATTTTTTTCAAAATTCCATAACTCCGATAATACACAACATAGAAAATCCGCAGGTACCGCAAATGAAAGGTATTGAGCTAGGCTTTAAATAAATCCTGAGTATGAAAGAAATCTGTAATCGAGTTTGGTCACCACATTGGAAAAACCGAAAAATCGGAAATCAATTTTTTTGGTTTTTCATCATTTTGACCCCCGTACCCATTTTCTAAAATTCTGAAAAACTACACTTTGGTAGTACACCTCAATACCTATCCAACGAGGGTTCAACCATCAAAATAGGATCAACCGTTCCTAAGTTATGAAAGTTGAAATTTCACTCATCATTTTTCGCAAAAATTGGGTTTTGGCTATATGTGTTTCAGAGTTGACACTATCAAATCAAGTTGTGATATAATACTGAATATGATGACATAACATGCTCGCAACTCATATATCACAATCGATATACATTAGAATTGGCTTTCAATCGGCGCCTATTGACTCGATTTGGAGGAAAATTTGGATTACAAGTAAAAAAAATCAAAAACTTCAAAACCGATATTTTGGCTCATTTTGTCATATATTCGCCGTATTTACTTCAAAGGTACTCAAAATTTGCAATTCGATCGATGGAGTTGAACAGAATTTGATGATATATCTCGAAAAGTTGTTATTTTTAAGTGTTTTTTACAAATAAACCTTACAAAAATACTGATATAAGATGAAAAAACCTCTGAACGAGGTATAAACAGAGTGGCGCACCCAAATATCTTGCCCACAAAATGACTGATATCACATTTTACGTGGCGCTGTTGAGTTATATATTTTTGGTTCAACGCTTTTCAAATAATTCAACAAACCTTTCCATGATGGCATCAATTGAAATTTGAACTAGTGTGCGCCAGTGCGAGTGCCGAATGAAAACGTGAATTGTATTACGGCGGAAAAATAAATTCATTTTGTTTACACAAATATTTCGGTTTGAACCTAACTCTAATCGAATTGTCAGAAAAGCGCACTTTGCTCGCACTGGCGCACACTAGTTCAAATTTCAATTGATGCCATCATGGAAAGGTTTGTTGAATTATTTGAAAAACGTTGAACCAAAAATATATAACTCAACAGCGCCACGTAAAATGTGATATCAGTCATTTTGTGGGCAGGATATTTGGGTGCGCCACTCTGTTTATACCTCGTTCAGAGGTTTTTTCATCTTATATACTTTACATGTATTCTATAGAATACATTGGTATTTGCTAATCTTATTGGTTAGATAAAAACTGATAAATTCTTCAAATTTGTTGTTTCAATTCTCTTCATCAAGATAAGATGCGTTTAAATGTTTTATTTATTGTTTTTCATTTTTATTTATTTAATTTTTTTCAATCTCAAAACATCGCTATTTTATACAAATTCAATTGGTGTCGAATTTTGATTGTCTGACATGTGCAGGGATATGTGTCGAATTCGACCCAAGATTTCAGTATTGTATACGAAGTACATGGCGCATATTAAACGTCAGACTCTTGTTAGGATCCTGACATTTTCCAATATTCAGGTTGATCCTAGATTGACCCTATGGTCTGAGGTGTTTGAAAAATCAGATTTTGGGCCATAGTTAATTTTCACTTTTCCGCACATGAAATGTGCTCAGAAAAAGTATCGGTTTTGAGTCAAAAATTCAACTCCACATAGCTTGAGTAAATGATAACCGATCGGGCTCAAATGTTGACCAGAGTCTATGTTCTCCATGGGAACAAATCTGTATTAGCACTTTTTTCATTTGGACACTCGGTTCTGGTACCTCCGGTGCAAAATGGCGTCGTCGTCGTAGTCGGTACGTTAGCACGATAACTCTCGAACGGAGTCTCAAATCTAAAAGTGACAAAAGCAAATTTGTTCAGAATTATTACCGGATGTTACCTATTGAATTTGAGCCATATCGGTGTAGCCGTTCCAGAGATATGTGCATTCAAGTGCACGTGAGTCGGGTTTTCAGTACATTTTTATACAAAAACTGATTTTTACATTTTTGGCCCTCCTTCACGTTTTACACATTCAAAAAGTGCAAAAAATGTTTTTTCATGCTGAAAAATCACGGAATGTGAAAATGTGCAAAATTCTTGGAAAATCGAATTGTGATATGAATATATCTCAAGAAAGGAGTCTCAAATCGAAAAGTGAAGATGGCCAATTTGTTTTATTATGTCACAGGATGTTTTGTGTTGAAAATTAGATATTGCAGTATCCATTTCATAACGACATGTACTAAAGTGCACATACCGTGAACAAAAAAAGAACATTTTGCCCGTTTTCATGGCAGAACCAATACTTTCTCTCTTGACTGGTCGATTGCGGTTCCCGAGATATGACTCTAGAAAATTGTTGAAACAAGGACATCAACATAAAGCAAGTTTATATGACTCAAAAATTGACTAAAAATGGGAATTTTGGCCAAACTCAGCAATTCCTGGAGTCAAGTACCTTCAGGGCTGATGAGGCACCATCAAACGTGATCCGATCAGTCTGAAAATTTACAGGGTCATTTTTATACCTAACCTCCATAGAAAATGCCGATTGCGTTCGACAAAAGTCGAAATGCCTACCACTCTTGTGCATATGTGCCAGAAAATTTATTTTCCGCTGTGTTTAGGGTGACTTTTGAATGATTATGCCAATATCTGGAAAAAACGAATTTTGTGGGATATATGTGATATGGAGACCAGGGAGAGGGCCAATAACCCCGAAATATGAACCAAAAGTCTTGGGCCATTTTCGAGCAAATGGCCAACAAGTGGAGAAAAAATCGCGAAAAATCCGCCATTTTTAATTAATTCTCCCAACTTAAAAAACACGTGAAAGCTCAATACCTTTCGAACGATATGTGTGTGTCTTAGAAATGTCAAGTGGTTCAACCACAGTGACAGTGACCGTGGTGGTCACATTTCGGCCTCGGCCAAGATGGTGGCCAAATCAAAAACTTCCGGAACAAAAGCTGCTCAGTTTTTCATATACAGTGACAGGCAAACTCGATTACCTAATTTTTTTCGTTTTTAAATAAAAAAATACGCAAAAAAGTTAAGTTCGGCCGATTTTACTTTTCCGCACATGAAATGTGCTTAGGAAAAGTATTGGTTTTGCCTCAAAAATTCAACTCCACATTACTTGAGTAAATGAACTCCGATCGGGCTCAAATTTTGACCAGAGTCTCAGTTCACCATGGGAACAAAACTTGATTTTCACTTTTTTTATTTGGATACTCGGTTCTGGTACCTCCGGTGCAAAATGGCGTCGTCGTCGTCGTCGTCGTCGTCGTCGTCGTCGTCTGTGTATGTACGTTAGCACGATAACTCTCGAACGGAGTCTCAAATCCCAAAGTGTCAAAAGCAAATTTGTTCAGAATTATTACCGGATGTTTCCTATTGAATTTGAGCCATATCGGTGTAGCCGTTCCAGAGATATGTGCATTCAAGTGCACGTGAGTCGGGTTTTCAGTACATTTTTACACAAAAACTGATTTTCACATTTTTGACTCTCCTGACCGTATTTTTCAACGAAAATTCATGCTGCTTGCGTCATTTGAATGGTATTCAAGCACGCTTGACGTTTTACGTATTCAAAAAGTGCATAAAATGTTTCTTCATGCTGAAAAATCATGAAATGTGAACACGTGTGAAAATGTACGAAATTTTTAGAAAATTCTCAGAAAATTGAATTGTAAAAAATGAAAATGACTCACAAATGGATTCTTGAATTGCACAGTATTGTCACCGGAGGTTTCCTATTTAATTTGAGCCATATTGGTCTAGCCGTTCCAGAGATATGTGCATTCAAGTGCACGTGAGTCGGGTTTTCAGTACATTTTTACACAAAAACTGATTTTCACGTTTTTGACTCTCCTGACCGTATTTTCCAATGAAAATTCATGCAGTTTGCATCATTTGAAAGGTATTTAAGTCCGCTTGAAGTTTTAAATATTCATACAATGCACAAAATGTATCTTCATGCCGAAAAATCATGGAATATGAATACGTGTGAAAATGTACGAAATTCTTAGAAAATGGAAGTTTGATATGAATATATCTCAAGAAAGGAGTCTCAAATCGCAAAATTTATTTTGTCACACGATGTTTTGTGTTGAACATTAGCCATATTGCAGAAGCCATCTCCGGCCGACATGAACCATGTCACATACATTGCCCAAATACAGTTCATTGTATGAAAAAAGAACATTTTCCCCGTTTTCGTGACAAAACCAATACTTTTGCTCTGAATATTCGATGATTTTAATTGAACAAGAGAAAAATCAAATTTCATATCAATGCGGAAAAGTCAGGATTACGAATGTAATTCAATTTATTATTATTTGATACTGGTCAATAGAATTTGATTACACTATGAGTGAAATATGATATCTCGTAAATGGTGGCTTTTTTCCTTGATGCAAATTTGAGTTCGTTTTTTGGCATTTCATTCCATGACTTTTTGCAATGTTTCAGTCGATAGGGCAGCGATTTCACGTCCAATATTGCGTTTTAAGGTTCTGAGAGTCTTTGGCTGGCCAGCATACACGTTTCCTTTTCAAATATCCCCACTTAAATAGTCCAGAGCAGTCAAATCAGGCGAACTCGGATTTGAAAAATTTATATATAGTTCGATAAGTTTAGGTCCATCTAAGAAAAATCCGGGGTCGGTTGGTCGAAATTTTCATCTTTTTGCAAAAGTAAGGGTAAATTTTGACTATCGATATCTCAACCATTTCGAAAGGTAAAAAAACCGCACGGATCTCGTTTGAAAGGTATTGAGGCCTACTTTATTTTAACATTTTTGAAAAAAGTTATTTTTGACATAGAAATCGACTTTTGAATCTTTAAACGCGATTATCTCGAAAACACTATACAAATTTTTTTTGAGTTAGAATCGGTTTCGGATAGCTGGCCTCAAGCCCTTTCATCTGGCTGTATCAAAAATATGGACACTTTTATATGCATCCCAATATTTGGGTTTGAATGCAGGGGTGTCCGTTTTCCAAAGTAAATATTTTCTCGTTCTGGGGGTCAATACCTTTCCAACGGTGTAAATATAGCATATTTTGACACATTCTATACATAACTATCAACATTTGATGGAAATTTGAAAGAAGAAAAACAAGTCAAGAAAAACAGAAATTTCGAAATTATTGACTTTCGATTTTCAATGTACAGCTCAACGATATCAGAACGCTCGATTGGTGTGTATTTCGACATGGTAAAAATTCTACTGACGAGTAGTAAATAAATTGACAAACATTTGAGCGGTATGTCAAAACCTGTCAAAGTTATGGCCGGTTCACATTAGGTAATCGAGTTTGCCTGTCACTGTACTACAATCCCTAAAGTTTGAAAAAAATTGGACAATGGTACGCACATACAGTCAATGAAAAAATTGTGAAAACGGCATTCGAAAAAAGATTCAACGAAGAGATGAATTGTGTTTTTTATGTTTTACGCTCCAGTATTAGCACCGTTTGTTAGAATGTTATGTCTACTGAGATGTTGTGAAGGGATTTTTTGAAATTGATTTACATTTATTGATATCTTGGTTCAAATGCATCATGGCGTTTTTGAGCTGGAAAAAATTGAGAGTACGGTACACATTTTATCAATTTTTCATATCTTCTTTGGTGATATTCACTTTGTGTTGCAGTTGCTATTCGTGGGTACCGTTATTTCGGATTATAAACAATCAATTTGTAGCATCTTTGGTTCTATATTGGTAATGGCGTCAGTTTAGCATTGCACATTGTCACAATGGCCACACGCAAAGAAATTCCATTACAAATGCGAAAATTAATTATTCAAAATCGTCAAAATGGGTTAATTTGGGGTAAAATTGCAGAGAAATACTCAATCTCAAAAACGGATGTCCAAAATTTATGTCATAAGAAGATGCGCTGATTGTGCGTCAAACCCAACTGAAATCGGCTCCAGGACCCCAGTCGGAACCTTGTTGGGCCGGAACCAGAAGGAACCTAGCGAAATTTTTTTCGTTCACTTCCATGCACATATCCACTTTCCGTTTGCCGGCCGGAACCCGTCAAGTGGTTCCGGCTCGGGTCACTTTTCCTTCCAGCCGGAACCCTGCAAATTTGTACTTAATAACACATATAATGGCAAAAAATTCATTTATTCCTTATAAGAGCAAAAATGTATTTTTTCAACTAAAAATGATGGTATACATCACAGAAATCGAGAGAAGGTACAAAGTCACAAACAAACATACACACACACACACACACACACATACATACCAAACCCAATTTTCATGGGAAACCCTCCTTTCTGGGAAAACGTACACAACTTTTGAACGGGTCAATCGATTTCGATAGTTGAGCACTCTTTGGAAAGGTATTGAGGAGTACTATCGATTGGTCACTCAACAAAACTCAGCAAAAGTTACCCCGGGTGATATGCTATATAATCTGAAAAAAACACCCCCATACGTCCCCCAAGCGAAAATTTTTTTGGTTCCACAATTGATTTATTTTATGTCACAAATCGAACGTTCATCAAATTTTGAGACGGAATACAAATTTCAAAACGTCTTAAGTGGAGCGCCCAACTTTTTATTGCTTCACCCCTCTGACCAGGGGGGTCCTCGAACTTGAAAAACTGCTCGCCCTCCCAGCGGTCATTGTGCCTCAACCACAACACATACAAAAATGGTATGAATATCATTTGAAAGGTGCATGTCTGCAATAATTCGTTATTGAATAGTTTTTGGCCAAAAACTGAACAGTTGCTATCGGTCTGACACGTAACGCCCTCTATCTCAAAATTTCCTCCGAACATTTTTTTTTAAATTTCCACGATTATAGGGTAAAAACACCCAAAAAATGGCCAAAAATGCTATTTTTCCTGAAGTTATGCTCACACAATGAGTAAAAATGTATTTAAATTGCAATTTTACAGCTATCCAATTTGAAATGGACATTTGTCTTTCATATTTCAGTGCGCTTTGAAAGCATGTTTTACAATAAAATTGAATTGGATGTCCAAAACTGGGTATTTCATGAAAATGTGATAACTAATACAAAAAAAAATCTTATATAATTCACATTTGCAGGACTTTTACGATTTTTTCAATATAAAAGTATTGATATCAAATGAAAAACCTCTTGGCGTGGTAAAAATTCGTGTCGCAAGCGAAAGCGATACACAAATATTATACTATTATTTTAATTTTTTCGTTGATATTTTAGCCAAAAATGGCAATACATTACCCGCTAGCCGCGTCACAAAATTGATATCAATAATATTGTGTATCGCTTTCGCTTACAATCTTTCCGCGCCATTTGATCTAAAGTACCTGAATTGCAAACTACTTTAGACTTTCGAGAGTCGAATATCATTGTACGCAGACAATAATTTTTTTACCTCTAATATGTATCTCGACTAGACAATCTAGTTACTAGATTCAAGTGACTGTTCCTTGAACAAACGTAATTCAATTTCTTATGTATTAACATTATAGTATTGATCCGAAAAATTGCAGGTAACTGATGTCGATTCCCCAACAGGAGATCATGCTTTGATTGATATTGGAAAACTGATCGGATTGAACCCACGAGCGGTAACTGTTCGTACCAAGTCACGTGAATCAACTTCATCAGATAGTCAACCAACATTGATTCCAAGTAAGCCATGAAATTATTGGAGATAGGAAATAAGTGTTGGTCAGCCATCAACCCCTTATTACTTTTTCCTACATGGAATGTGCTTAGAGTAGTATTGGTTTTGCCTAGCGAGGCGTTTTTCTATCAATTCAATTAGAGTTAGGCTACGATTCACACACGGTGAGCCTGCAATCTAAAATGCGGTTGTAAATCATTTGTATTCCAGTTTTGATTATAGCCTGTGCTATTCAAAGATTAAAAACGTTCGAGACTCGAACTGGCGCACTCTAGTTCACATTCATTGTAATATGGCATGGACAAATTGTTGAATTATTTGAGGACTGTGGAACGACAATATATTTTCACAAGCGCCACGTAAAATTTTATATCAGTCATTTTGTGGGCAAGATCTACTAGTGCGCCACTCTGTTTATACCTCGTTCAGAGGTTTTTCATCCTATATCAGTAGTTTTGTAAGGTCAATTTGCATAAAACACTTAAAAATAACAACTTTTTGAGATATATCATCAAATTCTGTTCAACTCCATCGACCGAAGTGTAAATTTTGAGTACCTTTGAAGTAAATACGGCGAAGATATGACAAAATGAGCCAAAAGTTAAATTTTGACATTTTGGTTTTGTGAATATTCAATCTTCGAAAATTAATATCTCGAAAATTGCATGTTCGGAAATTCCATCTTCGAAAATCCAGTATTCGAAAATTACATCTTCGGAGATTAAATCTTGGAAAAATCGATCTTCGAAAATTACATGTTCGAAAAAATTAAATCTTCGAAAATTCCAACTTCGAAAATTAAATCTTCGAAAATTATATCTTCGAAGATTCCAACTTCGAAAATTAAATCTTCGAAAAATTCGATATTCGAAAACACTATCATCTGACAAAAAAATTCCAGAGACCACATAAGATTGGATCGATTAATTGGTGTCCACAGACCACGAAATGGGCAATATTTTGTCGATATTAGCGATTGTATGGATTTCCGTAAGGGAAAACTGAAATTCGGTGATTTCGGACCAATTTCGCTAACATTTTCATTCACCGTGCCGAAACTAAACTAATGCCATTCAAGACTATAGTTTTATCACCTAGCTAGTATCAAAACAATCACTTTTGCTTATTTCGGCATCAAAATCGGTTGATTTTTGTGGAAGTTGTGTTGATCGGCAGGTTGATGAGTTTTCCCAAAAATCAAGATTTTTCCCGATTCATTCAAATTGGGCCAAATAAAAATGACCCAAGTAATGTATTTGAGTACAGTTTTTTACACTACGCCTATTTTTTGATATATTTTTAGTATTTTAGTGGTATCTGGGTATAATTTTTATGATAATATAACCATTTTTTGTTGCATTTTTGATTTAGTTGAAAAATGTATGGATTTTCAGATATTTTTATTTGCAGCGTCTTTTTGCCAAAACTATGACAGATACTTTGGCATTTGAAAAAACACTATAAAGCAGAAGTCAAGACAATCATTTTTGCTTTTTTGAAGATAAAAAAAGTTGATTTTTGAGGGAGTTGTGGTCATCGGAAAATGGATGACTACCCCAAAAATCACCATTTTTGCTGATTATATTCCACCAGCACACGAAGTCGGACAAAAATTGCAAGTCATATCTCCTGATTGGAAATTTTGTTTTACTATCTTGGGCAAAGTTGTAGGTCTTGAAAAATTCTTCCACAGGAGTCGATCCGAAGAAGTCACCCTTGAAGTGAATAAAACCAAAAATGCTAACATT
Organism: Aphidoletes aphidimyza; assembly: GCA_030463065.1. Taxonomy (NCBI): domain Eukaryota; kingdom Metazoa; phylum Arthropoda; class Insecta; order Diptera; family Cecidomyiidae; genus Aphidoletes; species Aphidoletes aphidimyza. Next base: position 15,356,291 of record CM059998.1, on the reverse strand, counting down.
TGAGGTGCATCCAGATCCTCTGGGAGTGGTTTTTTGGGGTCGATCCCTTGAGAGAAATTTTTTGTCACATCCAGATCTACAACTTTACTGCAGACAGTGAAATCATATTCCCTACAATTTATGAGATATTACTGTGTGTATGAGTCACATATTAAAAATATTCGTTTTTTGACATTTTGGTCAAGAAGACTGTCAAGACGCAACTGTTATGCCTTGACATGTATAAACGAATCATAGCTGAGACTAAGGGCTTCATTTTTTGTGAAGAATGTAATGGAAATTTCTTAGCCATTTAACATGAAAACAGTGAAAATCTTGAAGAATCGACCTCATCTTGATTTGTTTTCGCTAATTTTCTCAAAAAATACATTGTAAGACGATGAAGTGAAAACTGATATAAAAGCAGTTTGAGACAGGCTATCAACTGAAAATATAAAATATAATTTTTTTTATGACGTGTGTTTTGCAATTTGAGTTTGAAATTTCAATTCAAAAAAAAAATCTTCAACGACTACCCGCCGCGGATTTTCTCTTATATTTTTTTATGTAGTGGGTCTCAACACCTTTCAAACGCATATGTTTTAGATCGGTTGAGCGGTTTCCGAGATATAACTCTTCAAAAAATAGCCTTTTTGCGATTTCGGCCAAAATCCAAAAAATGGTCTATCTTCTCCCAGCCAAACCCTTCCTAAATAGAGAGCTAAAATTTTGGCGATCTCATTTTTTCGGCTTTCGGTGATATGTTCAAATTTTCAGTCAAATCGATTTGCAAGAATAGAAATGGTGGAAAATAATCAGCAAAAATCGTAATTTTTGGGGCAGTCATGCATTTTCTGATGACCACAACTTCCTCAAAAATCAACTTATTTTTATGTCCAAAAAAGCAAAAATGATTGCCTTGACTTCTGCTTTATAGTGTTTTTTCAAACGCCAAAGTATCTGTCGTAATTTTGGCAAAAAGACGCTCCAAATAAAAATATCTGAAAATCTATACATTTTTCAACTAAATTTTAAATGCAACAAAATTTGGTTATATTATCATAAAAATTATACCCAGATACCACTAAAATACTAAAAATATATCAAAAAATAGGCGTAGTGTAAAAAACTGTACTCAAATACATTACTTGGGTCATTTTTATTTGGCCCAATTTGAATGAATCGGGAAAAATCTTGATTTTTGGGAAAACTCATCAACCTGCCGATCAACACAACTTCCACAAAAATCAACCGATTTTGAAGCTGAAATAAGTAAAAGTGATTGTTTTGATACTAGCTAGGTGATAAAACTATAGTCTTGAATGGCATTAGTTTAGTTTTGGCACGGTAAATGAAAATGTTAGCAAAATTGGTCCAAAATCACCGAATTTCATTTTTTTTTTACGGAAATCCACACAATCGCTAATATCGACAAAATATTGCCCATTTCGTGGTCTGTGGACACCAATTAATCGATCCAATCTTATGTGGTTTCTGGAATTTTTCAAAAGTGAAAAAAAAATTGATAGTGAAATTATATGTTCGAAAATTAAATCTTCTAAAATTCCATCTTCAAAAACTACATGTTCGAACGATTAATTTTCGAAAATTCCATCTTCGAAATTAAAACTTCGAAAATTCCATCTTCGAAAATTGCCATCATGGTCGATCATGGTCCATTGAGGTCTAGCACGGTAGCCAAAACATTACCGGCATGATTTGATAGTGTCAATCTGTCAACTCTGACACACATATAGCTAAAACTGAATTTTTGGGGAAAATGATGATTGAAATTCCAACTTCTATAACTTGGGAACGGTTGATCCGATTTTGATAGTTGAACCCTCATTGGATAGGTATTGAGGTTGTAAGTTATAATGTAAGTATAGGATGATAGATTGTATGGTTAAAGTGTGTTGTGAGTGAAATGAGTGAGATGCTTACGGTGTGAGTGGTGAATCGAGACTGACTTGTCTCTTCTTTTATTTGACATTCTTAATAACTAATTACAATGAAGTTGCACTACACCTATCCCCTTAGAATGAATTATAGTGAACAATTTTCGATCTAGCTATTTATTTAATTGTTGTATTGTTTTATGTTTGTATTACTTTTCCGCACACCACGTGAGGCGTAAAAGTATTGCGATTGGTCCAAATTTTGGAAACCCCAAAAATGAGTTTTCTATAAGTTTGGAACCCATAGGAATGCAGTGGAACCGTTTTTAGCTCATGTTGATGTGGGGCTGTGGCACGTTGTCCGCCGTCCGCCGTCCGTTGTCCGGTGTCACGTTTTTTGTTACCACGATAGCTCAAAAACGACTCCACCGATAGATTTCATATTTTCACCATTGTTTGGAAATTATTAGACTTAGATCCCATTAAATTTTGAGCAATATTGGTATAGCCGTTTTGGCGCACCATGCTCTCAAGTGAATATACGTTTATTGCCCTGAAAATGCCATTTTTGAACGAAATTACGACAAATAAGCCTACTGAATGTTTTCCGCGAGCCCATATGACTTTCCTGGGCCAAACTATATTAGTTCTAAGATTCCTAAATACAATCATTCCATATTTGATGTGAAATTTCTCAAATTTGCAGCCAAAATAGACAAAATTCATAAAATTAGTACACGTACGCCATATGCAAAATTATTAATCAATTTACGCTCAAATCTAATCTTTGACTCATCAACCACTATTACAAATAGTTTGTTATGAATAACACTAAGATTTCATCCAATTTTGAGCAGTATTGTGGTAGTCGTTGTGGCGCACGTTCGGCTCAAGTGAATGTGGCTTTTTGCTTGAAAATTCAATTTTTATATGGAAAGTACCACAAATAAGCCTAAAAAATGTCTCCCGCGGTCCCATTTGACTTTTCTGAGGCAAATTATTATGGTTCTGAGGTTTAGAAATAAAATAATTCCATATTTGTGGTCATACAATAGATTCGATTCAGGAAATAGGTGGAACCACTGTTTTTTAACTCACTGCTCCGAACCCCTATATACTACTTATTTTGTAGAAAAAAGGGTCTAAACAGAATTTGAGGCCGATTGGATGACGTTTTCTTGTAATTTCACTATGTTTACTTTCACCTTGAAACTCATTTTATAAATCACTTGATGGTTAAAAGTGCGGAAAAGTAAGCCTTACGCATGTAAGCCCATTTATTTTGTATTTGTTTTCTTTTTGTATAGCAAAATTAGATTTTATTTAATATATTTATTTTATTCTTTTCTTCCCTCTTTGAGAGAAAATTGTTTGCTGTAATTCGTTGTATGTGTATGTTAATTATGTTTTTTTTTTCATTAATATTTGATTATTCTGTTCTTGTGAATTGTATAAGGTGTTCCATTTTCTAGTATTAATTCTACGTTTTTTCCATTTATTTGTTTCACTTCATATGGACCATCATAGATGTATCCAAATTTATCATATGGTTGCTTAACAATTTTTACTAAGTCTCCTAATTTCAATTTTATTGGATTCAAATTTTTATCATACATTTTTTTATTTGATTTTTTCGCTTTTTTTATCAATTTTGTTGTTTCTTCATGTATAATTTTCATTTTTAATTTGCATTCTTTGACGTAATCATCAATATTGTATTGAGGCTCTGTTTTGCCTTGCAAAATTTCGTTTGGCATTAAATTTTTACGTAAAAATACGATTTCATATGGGGTATATTTGTTTTGTAAACTGTCGTGTTTGGTGGTATTGTAAAGAAATTGGAAATAATGTGTGTATGTGTCCCATTCATCCAACTTTCCATTGAGAAAAGTCCTCAGATATTCATTTAAAACTCGATGGCTTCTCTCAACTGCACCGACTGTCTCGTGGTGATAAGCAGTGGAAATATTATGACTAATTTTCAACATTTGACATAATTCAAAAATCACTGAGTTTCGATATTCAGTTCCCATGTCAGTTTTAATTTGTTTCATTGATCCGAATGTTAAAATGAAATTTTCGAATATAGCTTTCGCTACAGATTTTGCGTTTTTGTTTTGGATTGGGATGATAACAAGCCATTTGGACATTTCGTCAATTATAGTAATAGCGTATTGGTTTCCGTTGTTTGATTTTGTTAATGGTCCAATTGTGTCTATTTGTACAATTTCGAATGGTTTACATGGAGTTTCCGTTATATCAAGTTCTTCTTTTGTTTTTCTATTTGGTTTCGATAGTTTACATATGTGAATTTTTTTTACATAAGTCGATATATCACGTGACATATTTCGCCAATAGTATCGATCTTTGAGTTTCGCGTATAATTTTTTTGTTCCGCAATGCCCTCCGTAGAGTTCATCGCAATGAAATTGTTTCATCAAATTTTGTCTTGTTTCTGTATCATCTACTATAATTGGTGTTTGTATGAGTCTGATTTGTAAATCATTTAATATTTTATTCGATGTATTTTTGAATTCTGTGATTGTACACATTTTGAATATGATATCATGAAGTGGCCATTCAATTATTTTGATATTTAAGGCGCTCGTCTCTTGTTGAAGCTTCGAAAGAAGTGCGTTCAGTGTGACTTTTTCGTTGTCGAGGCCAATTGTTATTTCAAAAAAAATTCTGTGATTTTTGTATGCACGAAGTGTGATTTTTGTAGGTATACCGTTTTCGTTTTACAATTTGTAATACGCACGCGTGGATTTTTCTTAGACTGAGTAAGGCTTTCGTATACTTTTTGATTATTTTCTTGTGTAATGTTTTCTATATGTGATGTTTCATTTTGAATTAGATTGTCGTTTTGTGTTTTTGCCATAGATCGTGTGAATGCTAAGATAGGGTTTTAAAAACATGATTTTCTTCATACATTTGAAATAAGTCTTTAATCGATATGCGTGATAACGCGTCCGCTACCACGTTTTCTCGACCTTTGATATATTCTATTGTGAAGTCAAATTCTTCTAGATCCATTTTTATGCGCATTAATTTGGATGAAGGATTTTTTAACTTGAAGAGATAAATCAATGGTTTATGATCTGTGAATACTACGAATTTTTGTCCATATAGATAATGTCTAAATGTCTTCAATGCGAAGTGAATTGCGATCAATTCTTTCTCAATAATTGCTTTGTTCTGTTCTCCTTTTTTAAACGTTCGAGAAATAAATGAAATTGGTAAATCAGAACCGTCATGTTCTTGACTGATTACAGCACCGCAGCCTGTATTCAAACTAGCGTCTACTGTAACTTTGAATTGTTTTGTGAAATCGGGGTATGCTAAAATCTGTGGTGATATTAACATCTGTTTTATTTTTTGAAACACACGTTCACATTTGTACGTCCAATTAAATTTTACTCTCTTTTTGCGTAAATACGTTAATGGGTAAGATAATGTTGAAAAATTTGATATGAATCGACGATAATAATTAGCCATTGCGTGATATCTTGTGACTTCGCCTTTGTTTGTTGGTGTAGGGTAATTACAAATGGTGGCTTTTTTCTTGGGATGTTAATATTAATGTTAATGGTCTGCACCATACAGCGTTTCTTCACCAGAGGTGGTTTATTATAAATTTACAAAAATGTGTATAAAATTTGTACAAATTTATTTATAACC